>JAMWET010007339.1:17500-27500 GCA_024036415.1 Prochilodus magdalenae | reverse complement strand
ATACCGTAAATGTTTTGGGGAAATAATGTACTGTATATTATATATCAGCTTATTTTAGAAAATGAATCTGAATGTACCAACATAATCAAATGCAGTTACACAGTCATTGTAAGATCAGGAATTTGGATTTGTGCTAATGCTCTATATTTACTTTCACACCTTTATGCTGTTACTGCTGGAACAAAACTCCTCAAAATTGTGATTTAAATAAAGAAGAATTGTAAACAGACATGTGTTTACAGGTAATTTAGCTTTATAACACATTTAACGTTTAAAACAGGAAAAAATGGAGATACAAACGTGTCTGTATTCAGCCTATATTACTCATTCAGTGTAGTTCAATTCTTGAATGTTGGCACTTCACAGACTAAACGATGAGGGCTTCTCTTGTGTGAAACGGCTAGACTGAAGGTCAAAGCGGCCGCCTCTGACCACACATCCTCCGGTGTCCCAGTATAGCAGCACACTGGGAAATCACCCTTTCCACTCAGTTTGAGAGAATGATGTACCCTTTGGCTCTCTCTTTGTTTGGGCACTTTTGGGGGTAGCTCTCTCGTTGTTTCGTGTTTTGTCTCCAACCGAGACGAACTCCAGATAGCCGCAGCTCTTTCCTAGCCATTCCTACGCGTACAGGCCTTATGATGTGATTTTGCAGATGTGCATGTGAACTGAATTGGATTTTGCAGAGTTGCATTCCATTTATATGAGACACAGTGGGAGACCTTCCTGCCTGTATGTACTGTTCAGCTTCACTCATTTTAAAACTCATCACCAGTCGAACTGGAATTGTTCTAGAAGAGGGTAATACAACACATTCCACTATTTGATCTGTCATTGTGTTAATCTCAGCTTGACATCTCCTTTCAGTGTCTGCTCTGACCACAGATCAGCGATGTAGACTCGCTTGTTTCCACCGGTCTCTCTACGCTGGAAAGTCCATGATGCGTCTTGTTCCAGCCTTACCTTCTGTAGCCACAGTTCATCAAGCAAGTCAAGTTAATAACACCACTCAGCAATCACTGGTCAGGGAAAAAGCTAGCGCATGGAAGGAAAATCCAGGGCCTGGGGTGAACGCAGCTCATTAGGCATCAGTAAAAACATCAGTCTGCTGCAGAAACAACCCCACAGCAACCCCAGCTTTAAGGGTGCCGTGGCGAGGTCTTGGCAGAGCGGAGCTGCGGTCTTGCAGTTGGTCCGGTTTGAGCTGCGGTGGGTTTCAGCCACCGAGACGTTAGAATCGCGTCGTGACGCTCGTTTGCCAGGAAACACGGATCCAGAGTTGATCCGCTGGTCTTTCCTCAGGCGTACTCGGCTCTGGGTGACGCGTTTGTTTTTGTTTGGATGGGTCATTTTTTATGTGCACTGTGGTTTCATTAGTAAGTACAAAGACTTTCCGTCCGTGCAGACCAGAAACCAAAGTCACATGAGGCAGCTGCTGTTTGTGACTGATGGAATTGGTTCTATTACCAAAGAACCTCTATGCATCATGCTTAGGAGTCCAAGTATGATTCACTGTGCTGTTTGATTCAACTACTACCTGAAAGCTTTATTGATCACATGGTACATGTAATTGAAAAGGGTGTTTATCGGCGTTGCTGATGAAGAACCACTGCTGGTTCAATTTAAAACAGAGCTTTCCATGTGGTTCTCCAAAGAACCATTTGTGCAGGTATAAAGAACCTTTTCCCCCAGGGGGAACTACAGTGGTTGGACAATGAAACTGAAACACCTGGTTTTAGACCACAATCATTTATTAGTATGGTGTAGGGCCTCCTTTTGCGGCCAATACAGCGTCAGTTCGTCTTGGGAATGACATATACTGCGTCCTGCACAGTGGTCAGAGGGAGTTTAAGCCATTCTTCTTGCAGGATAGTGGCCAGGTCACTACGTGATGCTGGTGGAGGTTCGTCCTTCTTGGTGGTATGCTGACATTACCCTGGATACCGTGGCTCTTGATACATCACAAAGACTTGCTGTCTTGGTTACAGATGCGCCAGCAAGACATGCAGCAACAGTCTGTCCTCTTTTGAACTCTGGTATGTCACCCATAATGCTGTGTGCATTGCAGTATTTTGAGCAGAACTGTGCTCTTACCTGCTAACTGAACCTTCACACTCTGCTCTTACTGGTGCAATGTGCAATTAATGAAGATTGGCCACCAGGCTGGTCCAATTTAGCCATGAGACCTCCCACACTAAAATGACAGGTGTTTCAGTTTCATTGTCCAACCCCTGTATATATTTTTCTCGAATTACACGTCCAAGCCAAACCTGGTTGCCATCACTGTCAATTTTGGGAATGAAGTTTAGACCATTTAGACCTTTTAGCCAGTATCCCCTGACATAAACCCACCCAACCCTCCTATGGTATATTGTTGCTGTCAGGTGACAAACCTGGATCTCCATTTCTGTTGATTTTGACTTTTATGCATCATTTGATCAGATTTCATGATGAATGGACCAACAGACGTGACCCAAAAAAACTTGGGGGAAAAATTCTGGTTCCACTGACTTTCATTCAAATGAAGTTCAGTTTTTTCCTCCCCTGTGAAGCTGCCATTTTGAAGATACTGAGTTTTCTTTGGATAGCAAAATGATGGACTACAGAAATGTACCGTTCCAGGCTGTAAAGGTGATGCGCTTTCCATGGAAGCAAACTGTCAGCACTACAGTTTCTCCAGCTTCTTAGTCGAATGTTCCATTCCACCTTTAATGCTACAGTTTGCACAGGCACCAGAATGTGACCTCTGCACCATTTAAGGTGGAACAGAAAGTTCATTAAATCTACCAGCATATCGGAAGCGAGGTTTAGCTCCCACATCTTTAACAAGATCCTGAATACTTGTAAATCACAGTTGTTAGTCTGTGCTCTGCACATTTCACCCCAGACAGTTTCTGAAATCTTGGACATTATCAAGCAGGTCTAATTACTACTGCCAGAACAGCTTGTTTAATTCTAGTGGCAAAACCTAGGATTCTACACCCTCTGGACTTTTACAGCCTGACCAAAGTTACACACCTTCTGTGTAGATATCATTTAGCTTTATATATGTCTGTGTATTGGTCTCTCTAGGTATCAGCGCTGGCCCCTGTTCGGGCAGTGTCTGAGCTCATGGTGAGTTTTAGGCTCTACTGTAATCTTCCTACACTAGCTGGAATATTATCCAGTGGAACACTCAGCACGGTTGTAAGTCTCTCTGGATAAGAGTGTCTGCTAAATGTCTTAAATATAAATATAAATGTAAATTTAATGCTGAATAAATGCAGTGTGTGGTACAGTTGCTGTTTATTTGCAGCATTTTAATATACTGGGGGAAATAAGGCCCACAGTGTATTGCTTTAATATGCAGTTTGCACTGTTGCATCACTTTGTTAATGCATGGAATGTTTGGAAATACCATATTTAATATATATAACTATACCATATATAATAATATTTGAACTTTAATATTCAGATAGTAAGTTTAGGCTATTATATGACCTGGTTAAATAACACGCTGCTGTGCTGCAGTGAGATAATTTTCTGGACAAAGTTAACTGTGCCGGTAAAAAAAAATTTCTTCTGCCGCTGCCGCCGTCTCAACCGGGGCCTGAAAGCTTTTGAGTTGGTTAGGTAAGGGCACGAAGACGAAGTCGCAGTGAGCCACGTGAGGGGGGAGTGAATCACTCTTTTACCTTAAGAGGGGGAATCCACTGATGAATCACTGACCTCTCTACTCCTTAACACATGTCCTGTTCAACTTTAAAGTCCATTAAGCTCACACCCATTCCCCGTCTGGAGCTCGACTCGAAGCGTTTTGTAAATTGGCAGGACAGATAGCCAGCGCTCGCTCTTGTAGTTCTAAAAAACGATTCCAGAATCCTGCATGTTTGACTCCCCGAACAAGGGCCGGTGTTAATACCTAGAACGTAGAACACAGAGTTATATTGTAAAGCATCAGAGCACTACCTAGAAATCCCAACCCTGCGCTCATACCTCAAGAGAAGAAGGGTTAAGCTCAGTTTAAGTGCCAAAAGAAAGTAATTCAGGATACACATCTATTAGTGCTTAATGTAGTATCTATCTGAAGTGGACTCACTGCACTCGACATCATTAAGCGATGAAAATAGCCATTGTTTATATGGGCTTAACTCACTAAGCTTTTCTATTCCTTAAGAAACTGTAACTAATACAATCACTTCCCCTTAATTAACTTATTAGGAGTACTCGTAGGTGAGATTTACCGATATTCTTAACTTAACGAATATTAAGTGTCATTAAACAGACTGTTTATGCCCATTAAATAATTATATATATATATATATATATATATATATATATATATAATATTCAGGTTTTACAAATGATATCCCAAATACTGGCACCAAACAAAGGGGTTTTGATATGAGTTGAACTCTTTTTGGTGCTATATAGAACCATACACCATAGAGACGTAAAGGTTCTTTGAAGAACAATCTTCAAGTTGTTAGAACCAACATGGAGAAAAACTTTAACCATACAAACAAGCACTTAAGGCTGTTTTTTATATATATATATACACAGTCAGATGCAAGTTTGGACTTTGCTAGGTAATAATAAGCATGTTTTAACTACAGTTAGTTATATGCTTAATTTAATATATCAGTCAAATAATTAAATATACCCTGTGAGCAAGAAGTGGTGCATTATTTTATTTATTTATTTATTTATTTATTTAGCAAGCAACCAAAAGCCCTAAGAGGTTTATATGCTAGTTATATGCTTAATTTAATATATCAGTCAAATAATTGAATATACCCTGTGAGCAAGAAGTGGTGCATTTTTTAAATTTCTTTATTTCTTTCTTTATTTATTTTTGGTATGTCAAATTTTATACAAATCATGCACTAAAATTTGCATTAATAATGTTTATAATAAATAAGTTAATTAACAACATTTTCACCATTAAATGTCTTTAAAAAAAAAAACAAAAAAAAAACGTAACTTTTGTACGTGACTGTAAGAGTAAGAGTGTAGCCTGTACTAAGGAACCTTTGATGAGCTCCTTCGTTTAAGGGTGTGGCTGGGACTAAAATAGGTCCCTACTTGTGTTTTAGGGCACTATTACCAGGCATGGCTTGATAACACTAGTTCATGTTTGATACTGATACTGATACCGCAACCTTGTGTGTCTGCCAGCGCGGGTAACAATCCATTGTTCAACCAGCCATCCACAATATTGGTACTGTGAAAGAGATATTCGCTTCAGGAGTATAAAAAACACAACATGACTCCATAGTGCAGCACTGCTGCTTCTTTTTATTTCAGCTTTTTTTTTTTGATGTCAGCAACATCAAACATTCCCAGTGACATTTAAAAAGCAACTAATATATCAGATTGTATTATTGATATTGGCCACTCATTAATACTGAGGATCATAAGCATGCTGTGTGTCATATGCCTGCTATTCCTATCATGTCTGCATTGTGTAATTGAAAATGCACTCATAAATTCTATTGAACCTTATATATCACTGCGTGTTGAAGGAGGCCGCAGATGCTTTGAACTTATCCGAGTCTCTGAACTCTGAACTCTGTACGGTTACAACCAAAAGCCCTAGGAAGTTTATCACTGGCTGCTCCATATATGAATTGGAGCTGTTGTAAATTGCTCTCAGCATTGATCAAGACTGTATTGCGTTCTCTTGTCAAGGCTCCACTCAAAACGTTACTCCCGGCTACAAATAAGAAGCCTGCTGAGGCCTCGTTCAGGCAACTAATGGCTGGCTAATGCCGACGCTGGATGGTGATGATTCAAAAGTGTCCAAATACATTTGTCATGTGTTTATGCTGCTGTTCAGTAAACTAGATACTTCATCCCTAAAGAGCGCAATACAAATACAAGCACCCGAGGTCCATTTCTGGTCATTTTCTCATTCAGAGTAGACGAGCGAACAGCCGCTGAAACCAGGAACACAAGAGTTGTGCAAAATGCCCCTTCTGATAGTTCTGATGATCTTAAACTGCCCCACAAAGAGAAGCGTCTGCTTCTGCACCTGAACAGGGACAAAATCAGCATAGCATTACTGTTAACCGTAGTGGTGATGAATTCCCCTATTTTATAACTCACCGGGGTAACAAGTCCTGTAACAGCCCTCTGAGTGGTCAGCCGAGGTGTCACTCACCCACCTTCGCCTCCTCCTTCGCTGATACGCAGTCGGAGCAGCAGGGGCTTGATGAATGTTTAACTGTCTGTTATCGCCCGCTACAAGTTTCACTCTGTACAACTTCTCATACTGCGAGCCGAATGCATATGAGGTGCGATCAGAATTACTGTGTGTATTTGCAAATAAGGGGTGTCCCCCTGCAGTCCTCCAAAGAGGATCCCCTCTTTCTGAGAGTGAGCTGAAGCTGTGTGGCAATGCGAGAGGCGTTCTAGATGAATCATGCTTTCTTACATGTGGGGAAACAGGAGGCTGAAATGTTTTCTGAAATCCTTCAACGCAGCAGTACAGCAATGGCTTCCCGTATTGAGTGAGTCATTCAAAATTGTGAAGCCGAGTCCAAGAGCACACTGCAATATGTAATTTGATACACTTAGACACGTGCGCCGTCCATCAAACGCTTCACTGCTTTCTTCGGGAACTTAATGGAAAGTATTTTATTTCTTTCTATTTGATTTTATTTCAGTAGAGATAGAATACATGCTTCAGTGTTTTACTGTCAAACAGCCATGTGTAAAATACATATGTATGTTGATTGGCTTCAATTTAACACATACCGAAACTATTTTAGGTTAAGCCCTTGAAAAACTTGAGTGCTGACACTAAAGCAAGAGGCTTCAGGATTTTTATAAATGACTGTCCTTCACAGGTGTAATATCGTCTTCCTCAAAATGACACTGTATTACAAAATGCCAGGCTGTATTATGTTAAATCATCAGAAACCAACAGAAAATGACCTGCACAGAAAAATACATGGGACCAGTTAGATGGAAAAAATACAAAAAAAATTGCAGTAAATAGATTAATTAATTACAATTAATTTACATATATTAATATTAATATATAATTCATAACATCATTGTGTCAGTAGTTAATGTGTCCACTCTGCATCTATTGATTTCTTGCTCTAATAATAAAATAATAATTCTGGGTTACACTTCTATAGCGCCTTTCACCTACCCAAGGATGCTTTACAATCTCAAAATAATAATAATAATAATAAAAAAAAACAATAGTTTTGAGTTTTTCACTGTGAAGTTCAGTTTTCTGTTTCCCACAATCCAAATAATTCCAAACACATGACTCACTTTGCACCGTACTGTATAAACTCTACAGGGCTTCATATGTAGTGGTGTATCAGCAGAACATCTACTGCTGGCATTGAAAAGCACTGATCAGTACAGCAACACTTTGGCCAGGAATGACCGGTCCTGTCTGCCCTGCGGTACTGAGACTGAGAGCGATTGTTCTTTGCTTGAGGGGACCGCACATAATCACATCAAACATCTGATCTCCTCTACAGCTCTTGCCTTTTCGGGCTAGGTGAATGATGAAAGAGGTGAGTGATGTTAGCACTAGGGAGTTTCTGACACTTCGGACTGCATTTCAAGAAACGCAGGGTAGGTGGAAAAATTATGTCATGGAAACGTTTTGTATTAGACGCTGCATTACGACGCTCATAATGTGTGAATCACATATGTGTTGGATGAATACATGATCGCAGGATTAGCGATTGGTGGAATAGTGCTTAGCAAGCCTGTACAAGGTGCAAGACATCCAAATAAATCCAAGAATGAACAGCGAGGTACGGCGCTAATTTATGTGCCCTCTGGTGACGGTTCGCATTCAGTGAACTGAGCCATGTCCTCATCTGACCTGCTGTCAAATGACCTGAGTTCAAGAATGTAGTGTTACCACTGTGTGTGTGTGTGTGTGTGTGTGTGTGTGTGTGTGTGTGTGTGTGTGTTTAGAGAAATGGAAAAACTGAAAATAAGATTTAATGTTTATGTGGAAAGAGCCATTTTCATTTCATTAAAATACTCCACCATGTCTGAATGCAGTCCCTACTTGCCCATTCCAACATGACCCTGTTCCAAATGTAGAAGCCCAGAAACTCTGTCAGCGTTTTGCTGTCATGGGCCTTGACTTAATAGCCGTCTATGCGCATCCAGTCGGTTATCCTGGATTTCGCTTTGCACATAGAAGGGTAGTGCTGAAAGATTCTTCGTTTATATCGAATATCAAAATCGCATTTTGAAAGAGTGCAGTTTTACAATCACAAGAGTTGCAATTATTGTTATAGCCAGTGTCACGGTTCTCAATGATCTCCTCTTCACAAAGGTGGAGAGTAATAGCATGAAGCTTTTAAACCAACTATAGATGATTTAGACCCATTAAATTAACCCTGGTGGGTCTGGTGGGTTAACTAGCTGTGGGTTAACTAGCTGTGTTACAGCCAGAAACAGTGGACACATTAGTGGACACTTTATAAACTGAAAAGGCCATTTTACAACTGGCACTTCCAACATTGAACAGAAATGTCCCAGTTAGATATTTTCCCCATACCGTTCATTCTATAGGAATGAGCACTGGGCTGGGGTTGCCAGGTAATGGTTTACTTGCTCTATGTCTGTGTATTAATCTGTAGGTACCAGCCCTGGCCCCCTGTTCGGGCAGTGTCATAGCTCGTGGTGAGTTCTAGGCTCTAAACTTCCTACTAGCTGGAATATTATCCAACAGAACACTAAGCACGGTTGTAAGTCGCTCTGGATAAGAGCTGCTAAATACCTTAAATGTAAATGTTCAGCCCTATAGAGGGGTCCAGTAAATGTCTGTTTTGCATTACTTTCTAATTTCCTATGTTTTTCATTGCAAATGGTATAATAAGCATAACAGTTCCAGCTGAATTACCCGTTTTCTTAGACAGTGTGCGCTCACGCTGACCCAGATGCTGATCATGAACAGCAACAAAGTCTTTAATGAGTAAACCATGTCAGCCTGGGACTCATCTGCTTTACTGGAATGAATAAGATACGGAGGTTCTGACCGTTTGGGAAACTAACCACGTTCACAAATTCACCTAGAATCCAGAATCTCCTTCACAGGGCTCTATCAGGGTCTCGGACCCCACAGTATACAGTTATTTAATACTGAATGGTATGTGCTTGTGTGACATATTTAAGATGAGCATTGTTGAAGTCCATGTCTTCAGTAAGGCTGTAATAGAGATCATCGGGATTGGTGATTAGTCATCAGGATTAGCAATGACTAGTTGGCAGCTTGCATGATGATGATGATGATGATGATGATGATGATGATGCACATTTTGTATTCTACTAATTTAGATACATGCATTTTTACCCAAACCACGTCACAGGGCACATAAGCCCTTATGACAGCTGACATAAACCTGCAGGAAGACTTCATAAAGGCTTATTCCAACAAACAAACAAGCAAGCACCTTGTTACAGAGTCTGCTTTTGTTTTGTCTTTTGTGTAGCCTGGTAAATGCTGCCCCGTGTTTATATACACTGTGCCTGTACAAGACTAACGTTTTGGGCATCTCCAAAAAGGATATGCAAATCAGTTTCTCCAGGCTGTAAGTAAACACCACAGTGTCAGTGAGTAGCCTAACCACTTCCAGGCTTCGGCTGCATCGAGGCTCTGAATGAGCTAATCCAGGGCTTCTGTCCCAAGGCCCACCCGATAATGACTACAAGGCACAGCGGCACACCTGAAAACCAAAGCCAACTTTTATAAACACTGTTTCTCCACCAAAGATTAAGCTGTGAAAGCCTCCCACAACAGCAGCTTTGTTGTCTCAAACTAAGGAGGTAAATAACTGGTTATAGATGACGTGTCCGGACCACTGCAAACTCCTGCCTCCATCTGAGTACAGGCCCATGGCCCACTAGAGGTTACCTTAAGGCCCACTAGTGGTGTGCAGCCCACAGGTGGAGAAACCCTGACCTAATCAGTCCTTCATTAAATTATATGAGCTGTGTAGTTGATGGATTTGTCCAGTATATCGTCGCTGTC
>JAMWET010007339.1:0-12500 GCA_024036415.1 Prochilodus magdalenae | reverse complement strand
GTGTTATCCACTGCGCCACACCAACCAACTACCAACACATTGTCATTGACTGCATCAATGCTAGGTGCCCATTGAGAAGAAGCCGTATTATGAGTTATTGTATTTATTACTGTATTGAAGTCAATTAGAATTGGAAATTGGAATGTGCATATGCATTTTCCTTCCATACGTGTCCATTTGAGCTATGGTTTCAGGGTGGGTGTCTGAGCTAGAGGATTATTTTCCCCTGATGGTATTAATGTGCTGGTGCACGGTGATGTTTTATAGACAGAAAAGTTACACTGGTCAAAGACTATTGGAAAACAAGAACTTCACCGCACACGCAACGGCCGATATGACCCTACATGAAACATTCCAAAAGGCATCATTCACATCATTTCATCGCTGTACATAGAAAAACGTCTATCTGCATTTTTGTGGATTTGTTCTTTTATGCATCATGCATCAACGCAGTGCTGTTTGCATTGTCTGAAATGTCTGGTTCCATTGACTTACATTCAGATAATATTAGGCTTTTGCCCTCTCCTGTAAAGTTGCCGTTGTGATGATACTTGTTTTTCTACAGACAGAGACTGTTTGCTAGTTTTGATCAAAATTGTCTAAATTAGCCTTTATGGCATGTATAAATAATAATAATTGAATAATTTAGAATTATAAATGTTTATGTGGGTCTGTGTCAGTCATGACCAGCTAATGCAGGTGTCATGCAGACTAATGAACAGAGCCCTACAGTAAAGTTAATGGATTTTGCCTTATCAATGATACGCACTTATCACTATCAGCCACAATACAGGAACCTAAATACAGCATCAGCAGTAGACATACAGAACACAGATACTAGCAGGTGTACCTGTCCACCACTGAGGGATGCTGGCATGAGCACCAGTAGATGGAGCTTAACTGAAACAAGCAATAGGCGATACTAAAGGGACCAGCAGTAGTAAAACTGCTCACTGTAAAGTCTATACCGTGGTGTTTTGAGAGGAGGCATGACTAGCAAGGATTTCAGTACATCACATTTAATTAAGCCTATGAAGATAAATCATACCAGAGCACAGTGACTTTTCCAAGCTGGGGAAACGTCCAAATGTAAAACTATCCCACCAGTAATTCAAGTGTAGTACACTTTATTCATGTCACAGAGATCTGCTTGTTCCAATTTAACATATTTAAAAGTGGAATGGTGTAAAGGTATGTGGTTTGGGATCAGACTCAGTACTTTCAAGGGTACCAAACAAATTAGGTCAGTACTGCCAGGTACCGCTTCACTTATTTCAGTCTGTGGCAAATTTCAGCACAAGCCCAACACGTAGTCTGGGCGATGGCGAGCGGAAAGCAGCCTTAGGGTTCTCAAAACTTGACAACTCTGTAGCATTTGGAATGAGAAACCCAAAGCTGGATGTGGCGACATGGCTAACCTGAGGAAACACAGATCAAACTATAAAATGTGTGGGAGCTGAAGAGTAGACTGCCTGAAAGCCTAGTCCCCCACATCAGCTGCAGGTAAGGTTAGCAGTAGAGGGTGCAGTTAGGCCTAGCCAACTTCCTTGACATCTTTAGGTAGTTCACTGGCCGGTTGAGTTATTCCCTAGACTGGTTGATGTTAACTTATCATGGCTGCAACAACACAGTTACTGCTGAGGGTAGCTTACCTCTCTCTCTCTCTCTCTCTCTCTCTCTCTCTCTCTCTCTCTCTCTCTCTCTCTTTCTTTCTGTCTCTCTCTCTCTCTCTCTCTCTTTCTTTCTGTCTCTCTCTCTCTCTCTCTCTCTCTCTCTCTCTCTCTCTCTCTCTCTCTCTCTCTTTCTCTCTCTCTCTCTTTCTGTCTCTCTCTCTCTCTCTTTCTCTCTCTCTCTCTCTATCCCTCTCTCTCTATCCCTCTCTCTATCCCTCTCTCTATACCTCTCTCTCCCTCGCTCTCTCTCGCTCTTTCTCTCTCTCCCTCTCGCTCTCACTCTCTCTCTCTCGCTGTCTCTCTCACTCACTCTTTCTGTCTCTCACTCTCATTCGCTCTCTCTCACTCTCTCTCTCTCACTCACTCTCTCTCCCCCTCTCTCTCTCTCTCTTTTTCTCACTCACTCACTCACTCACTCACACTCTGTCTCTCTTTCTCACTCACTCACTTACTTACTCTCTCTCTGTGTCTCTCTCTCGCTCTCACTCACTCACTTTCTCTCTCTGTCTCTCACTCACTCACTTTTTCTGACTCTTACTCTCTGTCTCTCTCACTCACTTACTCAGTCACTCACTCTCTCTGTCTCTCTCTTTCACTCACTCACTCACTCTCTCTCTCTCTCGCTCTCTCTCTCTCTCTCTCTCTCTCTCTCTCTCTCTCTCTCTCTCTCTCATATTCCCTCTCCTGTATGTGTTGGATGTAGCAGTAGTTAACGAGCACCGGCCGTGTTGATCGACTGTGTGGCAGTACTCTTGAAACCCCCCCCACCGAGCTGCCTGCTGCGTCTTAGCCAATAAGCCGTGTGGCGACGTTGGCTCGGCCAGTGGAGCACGCGGAGACCGCTGGTCAGCCCGTAGAATGTCAGATGAAAAACGGCTTCGGTTTCACTGCAGCGATCACAGCTCAGTCAGCACTTCCACTGAAAACCCGGCCCCATGTCGGGCTTCACGCTGACTTATTTATTTAATATCTGTCTTCCAGTCTGCTGGAGTAATTACTCCACTCGCTTCAGTGCTCCTCGGGATAAGGAGCATATGTTTAAAGAGTGGGGTTTTTATGTAGCACTTACACAGTGCTCCCGAATCCAAGCCAATAGGAAATGTACTCAAGCCCCATTAAACACTGAATTAACTGAGGATGGGTGCATCTAATGCGGGGTTTAAAAGAAACGGAGGATGGTATTCATACAAGATTGGTGGCTGCTGTCTAAATTCACACTCTCTCTTTCACGCTCTCTCTCTTTCACTCTTTCTCTCTCTCTCTCTCACACACACACACACTATTCACGGCCATGCTGCTGTAACCACTGAATGGAATAGTTCTGCCTGTCTTTCCATTTGCCGCAAGTGCGTCACATACCAAAGTCTTGAGTTTGTTTGGGTTTTTCTTTTCTTCCTCTCTCTCGCTGTTCTCTGTCTTTCCGTTGGCTCTTAAGAGCGTGGTGCTACTCTACCATGCACCGCTGGCACAAGAGGCTGACTCTCAGCACAGCTCAGCACTGCACTCTGCTGGTGAAGGGATCGGACTCCAGTTGGTTTGGTTGGGGCGAAAGCACAGACCACTTTCATGTTAACCGCCTTTAGAAGAAAACAGGAATGTAGGCTTACCTTTTCTGCAGATGGTTATTAATAACCTATAAACACCGGACGATCTTTGATCAGTGACTTTACCACAGGCCAAATGACAAATGCCCTGCTGACAAATCCTGGCTGTAGTTGATCCCAAACACTGGAAAGCCAGGAACACAGCTACCTTACAAATAAGCCTGTTGCAGTACTACATGATTGCCTGAGCTGGACGTCACAAACAGCACAACAGCAGGATGTCCGCAGGATTGAGACAGGCTCATGTAAATATAAGAGATTCATTGTGAATTATGGGCCTCCTAAAAACTACCAAGGTCCAGACTTTTGACCTGGTGCTGCAGTATGTTGGAGAGAAGCTCAAGCTTGTGTCGCAGGAGCTTCTGAGAATCAACAACTAGGAATTGTATGGCATGTAACTGAATAGATGAATACTGTGGAGCAGGAAACTGCTGAATCCAACTAGGCTTTCATTAAGCATCTGTTAAAAGTTCACCCAGCACTTCATAGCAGTAATCCTGGTGTACAATAGGACATCAAACAAGGAGAATGAAGTCAGAGTTTACATTGCAGTTCAGTTATAGCAGGACTTTGGCAGTGGGGGCAGAGGGGTGAAACAAAAAGGGCAACAGGTTCTCCACTCTAGCGTGTCCTGACCATTACAGAGATTTGGTTTGTTCTGAGTGGAGCGAAGGTGAATGTTTCTCCTGTCAGAAAGCTTATAGACGCTTAGCACCATGTTTAACAACATCAGCGCTCAGATGTGTTTGGTCTTCTAGAGGAAGCTGAGGAGAGGAAGGGGGGTGGTTGGCTTTGGTGCTGCAGTGAATAGTCCTGATTGTGTTTCACAAGTGGACAGCCCTTCAGTCGCCTGTTCCAAGAAGACTGTAATACCCTGCGGTTCCCAACTCCACCCTCAAACCCCCTTGGCTCCTTCGATTTGCTGTCTGGGAGGTGTCATAAAACCTGGTGCCAGGGCTGTGATGCAAGAGACCATTCTGTGAATGATCTCATTGGTGCAGGCACCAGCTGTGTCGCTCATTTACTACGTCCACAAAGGCTTAAAATAACTTATAGCCCATCCTGCCGTCCAGCCTCTCTTCCCGCTCTCCTCTTTTGTATCTCTCTTTCCTCCATTTAGGAATAGTTTTGATATCAGCTTCATCCTCCTTCTTGTCATCCAGGAGTCACGTGCAGTTGAAGTTATACATGGACTTAACAATGGAACATCCTTTTTCCATAGCTTTCTTTCTTGCAGATACTTTCTTCCTGCTTTATCCTGACTCTATCTATTGCGTTTCGTGAAAATTGTAAAGTGTTTTCCATGTTGTAAAATTCCCTTGTGGTATTGGGCGTGAAGAGATACTTTTTGGCAGTACACTGTATTAGGTGTATTAGGAATACTGTTCCTCGGTGGGTCGGTGGTCATGCTTCTGGCCATTTAAGCCAACATCATGGCTGACTACAGAAGTGCTGCTAGGCTCAAAGCTGAAAAAAAAAAAAAACCCAAAACACTTACTTACTTGACATTCTGTTAAAAATCCAGATGATAAGTTAGTTTTAGTTGCAGTATACAGACTGAACATGACTTCTGATTCTACCAAAAACACCTCCTTGGTTGCCCACACTATTTTTAAGACAGTATGGACTCAGATGAGGTTTCCCTTAATCAGCTTTTTGTTGATTTCTCACACTTGCTGTCAAGTAGCGTATTCTGAGGAGGAACCCTTGTCTAAGACAGTTAACGGTTTACGGTTAAAAGGACAGATGGGGAAAGTTTAATCTTTTTGTGCGGTTTCCTTTTTGTACATTGTGGGGCTTATGGCAGGCCAGCTTAATCTGTGCCACACATGAAATGCCATGGTCCAATCGTATCAAGGAAAACCCCCCAGAGACCTTGCATTTGCTCTTCAGTGATTTTGTTACAGTCAGGTTCATGTTTCTACACAGAAACCTACTACTGAATCAATATGCAGACCCCACCAGCACTGCCAGTGGAGTTCATTTGCAGTCACAAGAGCTTCACTGGTCCTCAAGTCATGGTTTTCATTGACTCCACAGGTTCGTCCTCTCCAAACGTCCAGTAGAAAAATGTAGTTAGTCATCTTGGAACAGTTTTGAGAGTATGCCAGAGCATGTAGGCTTTTATCCATAAGTGTTGTGGGGGAAAACCTGGGAATTTCTTTCAAGCGTTACATAGGCTTTGGGACATGTGTTGCCTATTTGTTTTTAGCTTTGGCTGGGTTTGCTTTAAAAGCATTAGGAGGTAGGAGCCGGCAGTAGGGAAAAGTAAGCATGTTTCAACCTCCACCCTTTCCCTCTGACACCAAGCAGCCTGGTAGTCTCTAAGGACAGCAGGCTGAGGTGTCTTACCTGAAAACACAGGTAAGTTTTCCCCTTCCTGTTTTCATAATCCCGTTCCTTATCTTTCCATGGATAAATATTGTGTCCCTTGTGCCCTAGGATGGGGCGTCTGAATTGCTTTATTTGAGTCTAGGGAGACCAGTAAAGGGAAACATGGAGTCTTGAGTTTGTACTCATGATTCCATTTTGGATTTCAGAATGGTTTAGGCATTTGTTATAATCGTTATTCAATGAAAAGGCTGTGCAGGCCCATTTGGCATCTGGTATTTCAGACTGGGTCCCTTTTGTGTAGTAATTACTCATCCAGGTCAAGCCAAACCTCCATGCTTTAATTAAGTACATTTTGTACCAGGGCTTGCAACGAACCAACTGTTTTGACAGTTAAATACTCTATTGGATAATTTAAACAAAATAATTGAATTATTCGGGTATTTGAATTGGTCAGTTAACAAAATAGAACCTTATGTAGATATCAGCTTTTAATTTAGCCTGTAGGTTGTGTTTATGCATTTGTTAAGTAAACAGTGGAAGGACAACAAGATGACTACCTTATTCAGGTATATTTGAATGTTTTGAACTGTCCTTTTCTAATAGACAGTTTCTAAAAGGGCAAAATTTTAAACAATGATGTGCAAAGTAACAGCAACTAAATTGGTTCATATACATGATGATGTAAAAAAGAACCATTGATTGCAATTAATTTTTTTTACGTTTAGGGAAGTTACAAAGTGCACTTCTGTTTTTGGGGCATTCTTGCTTTTTGTCCACACTCTTATTGTTCAGCTATATGTTTATATTTATACTAAAAATGGAGGAACAGATGTCACCAACTGAATCCCTATTAATAATTTGATACTAATTTGGTAGTCAACGTGTAATTATAATTAATTGTTGTAGATCCAACTATGTAACATTAATGGCATGAGGTACACTCATTGATTGTGTTTTATTCTTATTTCTAAAGGAAATTCGTGCGTTAATTGCAAATCCCATTTTAGAAAAAAATAATTGCAAAAACAGTGATCTATAAAATCTACTTTGGTGAAACAGGTGATGCTTTTGGAGAGGTGTTAGTAGTCGTACGCAGTCGCGCGCTGGTGCGCTGTAAGGCAGCCTTAACCACATTTTGTTGAGCTATACGTCATCTTCTTAAATGTATATTATTTCACAACCAACCTGGTCAACACACCATACCCCATTTGATTGCATGTGCTTGACCGGACTGACCCCTGCCTGAAGTTGTAGAACCTCTTTTCCTATTGAAAAATGCCTCTCTTATTGGCCACCCTTTTTTTTGTGGCCAACGATTTTTATGCTAATTGTCTCCCACCCCATGTTTAAATGGATTAGGACCATGCCGGCATGAAGCACAGGCTCCCTGGGAACTCTCCCACAGCCTTTGTCTGTTCTATCTGGACATTAATTTACTCATGGGGATACGGTTTTGTGGCCAAGCTCGTGCTGCCTTCTTTCTATTTATTACTGTGTGTCAGCCAAATTCATAGCTAAGCAGTGCTTTACTGCTAGACTTTTTTGTCTATGTGTTCTAATTATTACAGTAGTCCTTTTTGGGCAGCGTGCCTCCTTTTATTAAATGCCCTTAGTGTAATTAATTAAGCTGACCGTCTTCATTGTCAATAGAATTGGATTAATTAGGTCTATGGGAAGGACAACCCAATCCTAGACTACCTGGGCAGTTTCAGTAGATATGGACCCCAGGCCACCATTTCCAAGTCTGCGCTTCACTGGACGGACACAAGTGAAGGAGTTAGAAACAGATCTTGGGAGTGAGGGAAGCTGGGCTACAAGAACATAAGAAGAAATGTGGATGCTTAAACCTTTGGTACTTTTGTTTTAAAATGTACCACGACTTTGATGCATTGTTGATTATATTTTATAGCATTTTCATAAAAAAGGTCTGTTTTATTTGAATTAAATGAATCACAGTGTCATTTTCCATCTACCTGCTGCAGTTCTCTATCACTGTTCTGCAACAAAGATGGATGGGGGAGTGGGGATACTGAAAGGTGTCCTGCACCCAGGCGTGTACTGGTTTCAAATTACTGTCAGCCATTACTTCTCATCGTGACATGAGACGATACCCTTGAACAGGAAGTAAAGGCCTCCTGCCCTCTCCTAACATGCCTAGTTGTGCAATATTCAGAATTTTCAGGGCCGGTCACCAAGTTTTTCTTTTTGAAAATGAGCGACGCATCAATTATCGCGATAAGCCTGTACCCTTAGAAGAACCCCTCACATCCGTTCTAACTGAAAGAAATTTGGTGAAACAAAATAAAGGATGCATATCCTCGCTGGTCCAAAGATTCAAACCCTGTATCTCCCCTTTTGTCAATTTTACCTTTATAGGATGATTTGGAGCACAGCAGCTGCTGGTTACATTGAGTTAAAATGGTCATGATGTATGGGACCAACAAAAATACGAGTTTGGTTCCCATTGAGTTTACATTAAAGTTTATAAGGGTTTTTTGCCATCTCTTTTAAATTGGCTATTTTGAAGATACTTTTTTTTCTTCTGGACAGTGACACATAT
Organism: Prochilodus magdalenae; assembly: GCA_024036415.1. Lineage (NCBI taxonomy): Eukaryota > Metazoa > Chordata > Actinopteri > Characiformes > Prochilodontidae > Prochilodus > Prochilodus magdalenae. The sequence goes on along the minus strand of JAMWET010007339.1, from coordinate 4,329 downwards.
TGTATAGTGGGTTTTAGTTTACTTAGTAAGCACTCTTAGTGATGTAAAACTATACCAATTTAGGTCTAAAGGTCTACCCAACAGCAGTCTGTTTTACATTGTCCAGTAAATGGAGACACACATTTGTGAGGAACAATATCACCGATATACCAAACTGCTGCATAACATAACAAAATACACCAACCAGCCACTTCATAGAAGGACAGTGTTGTAAAATGGTACAACCAGTCCGAATTCATGCTTCGAAAAAAACAAAACAGGCCAACCATGTCCTGAATGTTGTAGTGTCCAGCTATCATAAGAACACGTGGAAAGGTGCAGGTCCCATCTTTCTTCTTTTCACTCCCTTACCAATCTAGAAGAAGTCCTCAGCATCCCTTTTTGACCATCCCTTTTGTCCTGTTTCTAAATGATCTACCCCATACGCTCAACGATCACTAACAATAGGTAAGAATACACGGTTGGGAGCAGTATAAGACTGATGACATACTGGTGGACTAACCAATTGCGTCCTAGGATACAACCCGTCTTTACAACATGACGGGACAAGCCTTGCAGTTATATCTTGCACACTGCACCCTGAAGCACCCTGTATTGTACATATTGCTCATTGTTTTATTAGATCCACTTAATGTAAACATTCAGTTTGTAGTTTTCTACATTTACAGACTGTAGTCCATCTGTTTTCCTTGAAGACTTTGTCATTTGTTTCTGTTCTTCAGTGGTTCAGGTGTTTGAAGCAACACTGATATGTGAATTTGTACATACGTCTGTTGGGTATAAAGCCCTAGTTGAAAAGTCTGCTCCCTCAGATTCCTCGTTCCATCCATTACATGTTGCTGTTGAGTCAGACATGATGGAAGTGGACGAGTGACGTTATGGAGCTCTCCCTAAATCGAGATGGTAGTTGATTGCGTGTATTTACTTTGTGGTGTGTTAGCTCCTGCGTTCTTTTGGGGATCTTTTTGTGCAGGAAGGAAGTTGTTCTTATTGGCAGTGCCACTTCCAGTGGAAAATTTCTTTTCTGTGGCTGTTGTGGTCCTCTCATTGGGGCTTTGTTCACTTGGTAGGCAAACACTCCGGCATGTGTAATGACCCCTTCTATGTTTCTGAAAACACAGAGGGAAACTCTTTGATTAGGTTCGCCAAACTGCTTATCCAAGTTTTAGCATCTCTGTTCACCTTCCACATTCCTGTATATTCCTATTCCAGCACGTCCTGGCATGCCATCGTCGTGCACACGCTCTTTTAAGGCAGGAATACAGAAGGTTTAATAGCTTGGATGTGCAAGCGTGAGGTTCTTGCAGATGCGCTGCACACAGAGGCTTTCTGGTTGTGAGCATCGGCTTTAGATGCAGGAGCTACACTAAGACAAACAGGCTTTTAACTGTTTTACAAGAAGTGTGTTTCCAGATTTGCATTGTTTGAGCAATGGTTGCACATTCCTGTGCGGGCTGTATTGATGATTGTAGAAATGGCTGTATAGGGGAACTAATAGATACACACCACGTTTGCCTCGACAATGGTGGATGATCACACTGTTCAGAAGAAGGACTAAAAATGGAAAGCTACATAAAAATCCTAACGTTAAGAGTGTGTGTGTGTGTGACGTGAGTGAGGGTTGTTGGTGGTGTCTGTGTGGTATGTGTGGATTATGCCAAGGTCGCATGGTATTAATGCATCAAGGGCACTTGGCCAGCTTTGCAATAGCCACATGGGATATCTTGGCAGCTCGGTAGAGAGACCAGTTTGATTTTTGATTAAAGAGACCCTGGAAATATGGAGGATCAGAAACTATTGTGTCTGATGAGCAAAAAAAGTCTGTTCCAGTATACACTAGACTTTGGCTGGGAGGTGACAACTGTGAGAAGAATGCTCTGGACTCGTAGACAACTGCGCGCGCAACAGACAACCTGAAAACGAATATAAATGCGACTAGTCAGGGTGCAGGTCACAAAAGATTACACACACTAAGAAGAGTCATGATGATGCTTTACATGTGGTCGTTGGCGGCCTTTGGATGATAGAACAGACAAGAATCTAAAAACATTATTGACAAAGGCCCGCACTATCTAGAGGCTTGTGTACATTCATACATGCCACCATGGACACAAAAGCTCCGCGCGACAGTTTGTGTCGGAACGCAACTTTTAGTACGTATAATAAACTATTGGAAACAATTGTCTCCATTAAACTATACTTTCCATGAGATGTTGAGGGTATCTTTGGAGCATGGGTTAACCATAGCAGGCTCTGCGCCAACCTAACAGAAGGATTCTTCAGTGATCCTTTCACACATGTGATTCCAAGCGACTGATGAACGCTGAGGTGGATCTGTGGTGTTGCGAATGCATAAACTCTTAAGTCATAAATATAATATATTGTGAATGACGCCAGGGATGCTTGGATGTTGGTTCCCATGGTTTTGACTAGTTACAGATGGAAATAGTGAATGTTGATACACACATGAAAAACTCAATATCTGTGCACCACGTACTGAAGCATGCTTGTTTATTGTAAAGATAGACTTGCGTGGTAATTGGTATTTATAATTGACCTTGCTGTATTTTTTCATATTTTAATCTAATCTATTCCTGCAGCTGGAGGTAGTTTTTTGTATTTTGGTATAACGTTTAATGTTTCTTTCGAGTTGGCTGGAAATAAATAACTCCTTTAAAATATGTTTTGATGAGTATTTTTTTGATGATGTGATTTTATTTTCATTGTTTTTTTCTTTTTCTTGCATATACTACATCTTCCTTCTTCCAGATTAGCACAATAGTAATTTCCTTTTAAATTCTGTTAAGTGTTTATTTACCAGTTGTAGTTTTATAACCCCCATATTATGCCTTCAGTAGAAATAGTAATTGTGGCTTAGTAAACGGTGTGTGAGCTTGATATGTAGGGATTACAAAATGTGTAGTATAAAAAACTTTAAACATTGATTTTTGATATAGGTTAACACCTATATTTTTGATATAGCTACCTTAATAGCTAGCGCTAATGTGTTGAAAATGGTATCCAGTGCATCCACTGTGAAACATAATTTTAATGTGGTTGGTATCTCCACTCTTCTGACACCAGCTGTTTTCCAAGTATGTGATGATCTTTACATCATGTTCATACCAGTATCAACAACCTGCTTAGTGGTTAGGCAGATTCGAGCAGTATCCTCTGGTATTAGCATTGATCCCTGTGCTGCTTTCTTTTATGCAGTAAGCAATGCTTCAAAGTCATGGTGGACATGGTGAACTAGTGTTAAGTGACACTACCTTGGCGGGGTGTTCAACATGTGAACCGTTGGCATCGATTTTCAGTAAGATAATCTGGACATGCTGCTGATCATGCCATAGTTTGTTTATTTTGTATTTCTGTGAAAAGGTCACCCACAGCCTGGGGTTTTTGTTAGGGTCCAGAATTTCCAATGTCCCATGTATGCTTGATTTGGCCATTTCAGGCAATCCTTCACATCATTCTTCCCAACACTCCAGAATGCTCCTCACAACCAGTTTGTGGCACATCAAATCTGTTTTACCTAACAGGGGTCCCCATCATTTTGAGGGGTACATAGGTAGGGTTGCAAAATGGTCACCAAGCATGTTTTGGTAATATAGTGGCCCACCGGTCCATGACCTCATGGGGTGTCTGCCACCAACACATGAAACCCTACTATCAAGCCCTGAAACAGTTGGTACCATGAGTCATTAGCAACATTTACTAGTCCAGGGAGTATGGCGATTTGGTGGTCTTCCTGCCTCCTAAAGCTCATGGAAGCTAAAGGACCACTGGTACTAAGCTGACGTGTAGCCGCCTGCTGCATTAATATGTGCATTTCATTTCTGCCGGAGTTTTGCTTGTCCTGTTTACATGGGCAACAGTTCAGACCAGATGCTGATGGTCTATAATCATATAAGCACCCGTGGGTGACCACTGTGCCGCTGTCCGCTGGGTGGATAGTAATGCCTTTATGTGATGTATTCCTGGTACAGATGTGCACGGTGGACTGGGGCATGGAATGCTAATTGCCTGTGGAACTTTGGAACTGATTATGTCCAATCATATCCGTGCTACCTCACCCATCGTGCCTCTTGTGAAAGGTGGACCATTGGTCACTTTGCCATAACCATTTGTGGCCGTGTTAAGTTCTCTTCTCACAAAAAAAAAAAAAAACAAATAAAAACCTCTGTAAATAGTTTTTGGATTACAGCTAGCCTGCTATAAGGCCTAATAGTTAGGAAAATGGAAACCTAAAATCTGTGTCCCTGGTCCCTGTCCGGTCTGAGATCTGTCTGGGGAGTTTGACAGCATTTTCCCTTGCCCTCGAGCTAT
>JAMWET010007338.1:1045000-1288007 GCA_024036415.1 Prochilodus magdalenae | reverse complement strand
GGAGAGGAGAGAGCTCTTCAAAGCAAACCTTTCAGAGAAACGTCGCATCAGCCAAAGTTCAGATAGCAGTCATGTTACCAGGACAGCATCTGGTAGGCGGAGAGCTACGACAAGGGAGCTTGGATCACTGACAGTAAACGTGGTGAAGCATGCCCTTGGAAACGGAGTGCGTGCCAAGTGTCACCTCAAAGGACAACGCACGTTCTCGACTAGGGGACAACCACACAACTTCTCCAAACAACAACAGCGGCAGCAGCCACAGCCAGTAAAAAAACCCAACATGGCCGAGGTGTGCCCATGGGATTTCAGCGCGTGACGCTTTTGCACACATTAACCTTTTTGAAAAAAAGAACCGCTGAATTTTACGTACAGCGTGAAGCTCTCCAGACCGGGGTTTCTGAGGCAACTGAATGTGACTGAAAAAGTGAAAGGACTTGCCTAATGTTACCTAAGGTTTGGTTTTCTCTGAAATATGTTTGCATGGTTTTCTAGGAACACAGTGAAGACTGAAAAACCAAACCTAATTTACCGGTACTTTGTTTACATGCATTTTTCAGAAATATGAAGGGAAAGCGTCTTGGGAAAAAAATGTCCCCAGGGTTCAGGGGAAGGACCAGTACCATGCCTTTTTTGGTTACAACTACTCTCTAAAAAAATGAAACGTGATTTGGGGTTCTAAAAGTGGCTGATGCATGACCTCACAATCTCTGACACTGAGGAGGTCAACATGCCTGCTGCTACACTTCCTTTAGCTTTGTGGAAGTGGAAGTGTGTGGGAATTTGTGGGAAGCAATGGTTTGGGAAGTCTTTGGGGATATTTTACCAGTTTTTCCCAGAAACAGGTTTACCCAGGTTTCCTCCCCAGTTAAGCTATTTCACTTGGCAAGCTAGGTGTTTCCCCTTTCACCCGGACTGGGGAAAGTTTGCAGATGCTTCTCCCGAGGGCAAAGGGGGCGGAAACTACAGTGAACGTCTAAGCACAGCTCTTCACACTTGGAGGAGATGCTAACTGCCAGTTCTGTGATGCTAGCTATTGGACAACCGTGCTAGCTAGCATTGTCCCTGAATTATGGAGGGAGAGTGTAATCCAATCCTACCCCACTCTGTGATAATGGGGGTTAGTTATTATTCACTGATTGACTATGGCATTGAAAACTGAAGAGGCCAAACATGCCTGCTACACTTTCTTTAGCTTTGTGGAAGTGGAAGTGTTGTTCTTATATCAGAGAGAGCTCTTTTGGATGTAACCCATACCAACACCAAACAAATTTGTGGGAAGCAATGGTTGGGGAAGTCTTTGGGATATTTTTACCAGTTTCCCAGAACAGTTTACCCAGGTTTCCTTCCCAGTTAAGCTATTCCACTATCTAGCTAGGTGTCTCCCTTTTACACGGACTGGGGAAATTTTGCAGATGCTTCACCCGAGGGCGAAGGGGGCGCAAACAACAGTGAACGTCTAAGCACAGCTCTTCACAATTGGAGGAGAATGCTAACTGCCAGTTCTGTGGTGCTAGCTATTGGAACAAACCGTGCTAGCTAGCATCGTCCTGAATTACTATGGAGGGAGAGTGTAATCCATCCTAGCCCACCCTGTGATAATGGGGGTTAGTTATTGTTTTTCTTGATTGACTACGGCATTGCCAGGGGATCAAAGTCACAATCTCCAGCACAATAAAGCCACGGGTATATGGTTGCGCCATTCGAGAGCATCTCAAAATTCAGTGGTAAAACGTTTCTATGTCGCTCCCAGCAAAGTCATCAACGTGGTTGGTGTAGCTCAGTGGGTATACCATTACTCAGGGTGCCACCTCTACTGTGGGAGACTGAGGTTCGAATCCCAGTCTGGGTGACTACTATGCTGGGCTACACCAATAAAAGAGTCCTTGGGCAATAGACTCCTAAAACATTACGTTGGCCTACCTGTAATCATTAACCTTGTAAGTTCGCTCTGGATAAGAGCGTCAGCTAAATGCCTGTAAATGTAACTGAAGTTGCACTGGGAATTCAGTTAAACTGTGCTACTTTGTCTGCAGTATTTTTACAGATTATTATTATAGATAATAACAATAATAATAATAGATACTTTTTTATACCAGTTATCACAAAGCTGGTAAACAATTTAACAGTTTGATTTTTTTTATAAAACCTGGCAAATGTCCACCATTGTAGTAGTTGCCAATGATCCCCATACCCCATACATAATATTCCCACTGAAAAGGAAAATGCATGAATGATGATGTAATAATGTAAAATGTTGAATCTTCAGAGGCCAATGAGGACAAAGATGTTTCTGAGCACACCCACACGTTTGTTTGGGAATTGCATGAATGAACTAACTGTCGCGTTTTTGTTAATGCAGTATCAGTTAACCTTTTACGCAGCACTGTCTACTCCAATATGGTGATGTGGTGATTTTGCATCAGTATGAGCTACTGTAATAACACTTAACAATGTCACCACGCTGGGTATTTAGTGATCGCTGTATCAAGTAATGTTACGGTGGCTTCTGCATGACAGTAAAGTAGTAGGCCTTGTCTTTTCACAGCACACGCAGTCCCTGATCGTTTGGACTCACTGTATTCCGTTGTTAGTAAATGGTTGGTAGTAAGTCGTCGCACCCAGCCCGGAACATTTCTACTGTAAACTTAAAGTGTGCTATTCTGTGACAGCATGTACATAAAACCACATCCAACCTGCAATAAACATTTCATGTTACGATTTTAATGATGAGTCGTATGACACCATCACCTGAACACCCCTCTACACTGGATATGGGCCTGTTGTCAGTTAGAGCAAAGCATGGCTTCACAGTGTTTAAAAATCCTACATCTACGGTGGCCGAGAAGTGCAAATCGAATTACCATTCCAAAAAAAAACAAACTTATAAAAGTAAAAACTATTTTACAAGAAGTGTTACACTTTTACCAGAATTGACTTTTATCAATTGGGAATTCTGACGGAAAGGGCGGGTCTAACACACAGGAAGTGCTAGTTGCAGATCCTTGTCAATCAAACCGTTTGCGGTGATAGAGTGAGTGGAAGAAAGAGACGAACAGGCGACGTCTAAACCACTTAGTGTTGGAGATGCTAAGGAAAGTAAAAAAAGTGGGCCTGTAGCTACAAATGATCAGATCGTATCTGATAAAACTAATCCAATTAGAATTGTGCTGTAGACACTTATATAATATACACAATATAATAAAAAAGTGGCACACTTCTGTATATAACTGTTATAAACACACAATTCTATATATAACTGTTATATACTCGCAATTCTGTTTATATCTGTTATACACTCACAATTCTGTATACATCTGTTATACACCTTGTATACACACACGTCTGTATATAACTGTTATATACCCACAATTATGGTTTCTGTAAATTATATATTTTTGTAAGCTTTCTTAACTAAAAAAGGTAGTCTGTGTTGTAACATGCTGTTGTATGCTAAATGTTAGGTCTGGATAAACTTTATTTTGTATTATGATATTTAAACAGGAATGTATGATTGGCCAACCAATATGTGAGTTCATCCCTGCTACTAGTCCAAAGGTACATTCTTAACAATTAATGCCAGTAAACCAACAGGCCACTTCAGTGCACTGACTGCAGTTGCTGGTTTTGCTTTGAATACACTATTTTTATACTTTGAGGTTAATGCTTATCACAGCTAGTTTCACATGGGTTTCCCACAGTTTAGTCATTCTTCTTTCATGATAACAACACTAATGCAAAAGACCAGAAACTAAAAATAAAGGAAGCTCGTGCCGTAGGGGCTTTTACATTATATTTTCCATGGCGAGAAACAGCGTTACATAAAACCCAGCTGACTGCAAGGAGATGGTGTCGAGGAGATGGAGACCAAAGGTCTTTTTCATAAACAGAGCCGAGGAGCACGGCATAAAACACCAGAGTCGCCTCCTCACAAGCTGTGTGATTTAGGGACCTTTTCCGCCACTCTGTGCACAGGCGAAGGCGAGATGAGAGCCGTGAACTGCACTTGTGAAGTGGAGCACGGTTTTGCTCGCCTTCCAAATATAGATCTGCCTGATCTGACGGCAAATCGGCACTGTGGCGGACGACGATGCTGCAGTCCACCCCTCCAGCGCCTTGCTCCGGCACACGCGAGAAAGGCCTCATGCCATCTTGTCACATTTTTACAGAAGCAAACGCTGCAGGCTTCAACAGGCCTTGTGTCTAAAGCAGACGGCAAAAAGCAAGAGAATATGACCGCAGCAAGGAAACGGAGACGTCCAAGGCCTGCACCACAATCATGAAAGTCCTAACACTTATTTAAAAAGGTTCCAGCTGTATTAATATTGGGGTGCCTATACATAATGAAGTCAAATTTGCTAAAACGTAATTGCTTCAATAATGCCAAGTGTGAAATAATCGCTTTGCAGTATGTAGGCCAACTGCGTAACAAGATACACTGCCGCAGAACCCATTCTAACATTCCTTGATATTTTGTATGTTTAGGATGTACCTTTGAGTGTTTCATTGTCATAATTATAAGACAGTTTGGACAGAATGCCCTAGTTGGCATGTCCTGCACAGATTTGAGTAAAAAAAAACATCTTGCGAGAGAACTTGGACAGTTCGCCCCGTTTTGCTTCCATGAATGTTCATGACGAAACTGTAACTAAATTGCTCAAGAGCTGAGGGAAGAGGTGACGACAAAGCTCTTTCTGTTAGAGCAGCCATGCTTAGTGGTGGACAGTACATGTACTTTTGTTACTGGACTTTAGTACATTTTAATTAAATGTATTTTTTTAAAGAAAACTGACTTTTACTTTCACTGCCACTATATTTCAACCCACTGTGCAAGAATGTGTTGTTACTTATTACACTCATTACATCAGAGAAAACTGCATTCCCTTAATTATCCAAACTAGCAAAGCGAACGAATCACAGTGCACCTTTCTCTGAACCTCGCCCCTGTATACAGTGATTAACCTATCATAGCTGTGAAACTGCAGCTAGGCTTGAATTTCACAAGACCAAAGTGTAATAGTATTACTGTGTGGAGTATTAATGTATGAGACACCTCCATGGTACAAAAGTTACCTTATTACTATATGATGAGGCTACGCTTTTCTGACTGTCTTTTGTAGGTTTTATTTTGATGACTGTCTTTTGTAGGCCTTTAGCCGTTTAACACTATTAGGCCCCTCAGAGATTACAGTGGTATATAGCAGCCTTCAAATGCAGACCGGAGATATTTTTGTGTCCTGTTTTCTGACATTTTTCCATATACAGTACTCTGCAAAAGACGAAAGCCAAAGGCAAATAAGTGAAAAAAGAACCGTTTCCACATCTAGAGTTCAATAAATTATTAGGACATACAGAGATCCAAGACATAACAAACATACATGACATAGCAGACCACCAAAACTGTCACCATCGGATAAACAGCTCTTAAATCTTTCATCTTTGAGAGAGAGGAGAATATCAAGCTACACTCTTGTTTCAGATTTGAAAGCATTTGTTTACATCTTTCCACTTTCAGAGGAAACCCTAAACCATGAGGGGCTGAAAGGATGTGTAGCTTACTGAGCACTGCGAAGAAAAAAAAACAGAAAGAAGAAAGTTTGACTAGAAGACTAGAACTCTGTGCAGGTTTTGTGGACTGAATCTGAGTCTAAATTTGTCGTTATCATAAAAAAAAGCAGACAATGCTTCCTAGGACTAAAACTTCCAAGGCATGGAAAAATATCAAGTGCCTATATCAAATATCAAACGGCAGCTTTGCTAAAGGAGTCATTTGTAAGATGACTCGGCCTGTTGAATTTATTCCATAAGCCAAAGGGGGCACCATATCACTGGAAATGCATAGTACCTCCTCCTCCACTCTTAATTCTTACCACTCTGGAAAAGCCCTCGCAAGTTCAACATCAGATTTCACGTCAATATCGCGTCCAATAGTGGAAATGAACACCAAAGTAAATTCTTGCTTTGCTTCTATCGTTCCTTTTCTTTGCTGCCAAAGGTGAATTCTTGCCAAGAGTGGAAATGATCACCTGACAAGAGCTTCTGCCATTGTTGTGTTTATATTTCCTTTCATTGGCTACCTGTCTTAAAATGATCAAACCAGAGTCTGTTAAACGCAAAAAATGCAGCCACTCAGGCCTAAATTAAAGTTGTTCATCAAAAGTATAACATGACAAAAAATGTGTTTGAAAAAAGTAGTTAGAAAAAAATGCACCTTTTACCCATTAAATACTTTTACTTTTGATACTTAAGTACATTCCAATGCAAATATGTAGATAAATGCTTCTACTTTTACTAAAGTAATATTTTACAATGAGTATCTATTTTTATTTAGCTACAGGATTTGTTTTCTTTGCCCACTACTGCCCATACTACTTTGCTCATCCCAACCAGAAGGCAACCAAAACAGTATACAAATTATCACATAAATGAAAATTAATACCATTAATGGTGAATACAAACCATTCTCCAACTGCACTACACACATGTGAACCTCACCATATTCTACAGACGAAGCGCAGTGCTGTGTGCAGTCCTTACTTACAGTGAGTGACCCGAGCCTGGTGCTTACAGTCAGAGAATGTGACAAGAGAGGCACCCGAGAGTGAGAGAGTAATCTGGCCAAGTACAGTTCAGCAGGCGGCACTTTAATGTCTGCGATGAGCTCCCCTCTGAGGACTAACACGCATGTGATGTAGTCTCGCTTATTTTTAGAGACAGCGCACCATTGTAGCACTGCCTAATCCTGCAAACACCCCTAGGAAAATTGGAAAAAATCATTGAGGGATGAACGCGTTTGCACGTTTCCGACTGAAGAAAGTATCCAGCTGACATTCGGTGACCCGAACCATCACTGTTCTCACAAAATACCTCAATCAGCATGGTCTTCTCTCAGCGTAGGTAACAGGCTTCGTTTTAAAGAAAACGTCCATAGCTCTGCGCAGTGGCTATAGCTGTGCATATTTATTTGGGCCATATCAAACTCAAAGCATTCTATCCGTAACTGCACATCAATTATCCGTGAGCAAGGCCTATCACAAGGCTTTCCCGAAACCAAAATCTTCAAAGAAACCATTGTATTTCTACTTTAATGCACATCTGCTTATCATTTTGAATGCAATATTGCTAGTCACGTACAGGCTAAGTCACTTAATAGGGCTTTGTGTTTTGTGGGGAAAAATGTTCATCATTCAAATATCAGTGGGGACTATTAAATGCAATTGCTCCATGCACAATTGATTACTGAAGGGTGGGGACAGCACACAACGAGGGGTAATGGGTAGCAGTCTATAGCTGCGTTCCATTCTGGGGCATTAAAACAAAGACTACTTTCAGTAGAGGTCACTCAGTAGAGTTAAAGGATTAACATTATGCACTTGAACTGTATGTAGAGACGTTTTAAAGACATGCTGTGCCTACCCTGAAGTACTGAAAGATTATTAACATGTATATTTTTTTAATTTATATGGTTTAAACATGGCAGATGTGTCTTTTGGTATTGCTTATTGTCAAGTCTTAATGGTTAAATAAAGTCATTCAGAGTTTTGATGTGAAATGTGCCATTGTAGAAGTGACAGGAACCAAACGTCTGAAATGCTCATTGCTTCTAATAACTACCTCACAGAAAGTTACTACCATGATTAGATGGCTATTTTTAAGATATTCCTTTAACCAAAGAAGCATTTTTATATCTATTAATGGAACTTTTTAGGGTCTATAGTCCCCAAATATACATATTCCTTTCAGATGTACCACAAATGTTCCATCATTAACAGAAACCCAGAAGCTATGTATAGGTTCACCAGCGATTTTGCATTGTTGAGTTCTAGACATCGCAACCAGGGTTCCCATCAAAAGCCCCTATAAAGACGGTAAATTCCAACAATGCAACCCATCATATGAAGCCACTCTGAACGCCATGAATTACACAGCAATTTTGGAAAGACAGTGGCGTTCCCATTTAAAATAAAGGTCACATGATTGAGACTAGAAAGTCTTATCCCATCTGGTTTGATTTCGTTGGAGTAGTTGAGTTATGATTTTATGAATTTGTGTGTTTCCTGCAATGAACTGGCAGCTTGTCCAGGGTGTTTCCTGCCTATCCCTCAATGAACGCTGGGATAGGCTCCAGCACTCCTGACACCCCAGGAGGATAAGCGGATCACAAGATGAATGAATGAAAGAAAGAACAAATAAATATTCCTTTCTTTAACCCTTACTAGTATGTTATATACATAATAATATATACATACATACATATATTATGTATGTATATTCATAGTATGTATATTTATTATTATAAACATATATGTGAAAACACAGACAGATAGCACAGCTCGTTTGAGTGAGCAGACATGTCTGCAATTCTCCAGAGAACCTTAATGCCGTTGCAGCAATGATGTAGCGTGTAACTACAGCTAACACAATTCAGTACTGATGATGTCATTGATACAAGATAAGCTATATGATGAAAGTGTATCACTTTGTACTGTGTTCTATAAACAGCATGATGGATCACCCAAGAAAACAACATACTCAGGAGGGCGACAATAGCTGGTCTAAAAATACAAGCAAAGGTAATTTAAGCATTGTCAGCAGCACATACCCGCCAATAACATAAATAGATGAATGGATTCCAAAGGGCACGGGCAGCTGTCACGCAAAAACATGGAGTGAGCTCAAAATATGATTAATCATTTTTAATGTCGCAGAAGAGGACGTATAGATTTCACTACAAGTATGTCTTGTTTCTTACTGATCTGTGTTGCAATTCTATATGTTTTCAATATACATACATATATTGTTATATTGCTCAGCCATGCTACATTTACTTTACTTATGTCATCATACAATTGCATATATATTATGACAAAGTATGTCACTGTATGGTACAGTATGTTCTTCTGAGCATATTATGGATTTTGTCAGGCACAGGAAACTGACCATCTCCATGTTTTATCATTATAAATAGAGCTAAATTAGTTCATACAGTATATATATATATATATATAATAAAAATTATTGCGCTCGCAGATTTTGATAGCATGGTTTTATTTGTGTTGGTTCTTTCTCTGTACTATACACAGAACTGGTCAGATCATAACATGTCTGAGAAAATAAACATCAGGATTATCATAAATATCATCATTACCATGTCCTGATGTATCACAATGCTTTTGCCATATAATCCACCTCAGGGTGAAAGTGAAGCTGCAACACCTGTACCAAAATGTGGTAGCATAATCATGCATGACTGGTGGTTCTAAATGTAGCACATTATTTGGTGCATGTTATTTTACTCTTCATTTGGGGGTATAAACTGGTAGTTGTAACCTGAAGATGGTGTTGCTAGACATAGAACTATGGCTCATAGAAAGTACTGTGATCATGTCTTTCAGTCATGTGTGGGAGGTTTGAGGAAAACAGGACAATAAAAATTGGCCAATTAAGCTATAAAGAAACCAGAATCTGGACCATCTGATCAATACATCCCTTAGGAATATTATGGGAACTCCACCAGGATATTTAAAAAGTCCTATTGTGTACTAGTATACTACATTAGTGCAGGACAGTGCTGCTCTACAAAGAGGCAAACAAAGCTTACTATAGATGATTAAAACCTTAAAATCAGAAAACACTCTTAACTACCTGACAGCAAACTTTGGGTGGCCCAACCAAATCAATGTGTCCCCCAAAGAGGTGCACTTGTAACACTACAGGGGTTCTCTCATGATAAAGACAGGTTCTGCGGAGCATTACAGGGTCAGGCTCCACTCTAACAACAGCACCAGGACATACACATAAGAGCAAGCCCCCCTATATAAGGCTATAAAAAGCAACATATCTTACACTGTGGAAAACTGAGGACCCCCTCCCCACACACACCGCCTAGAAGAAGGGGTATCTCAGTGAGCCCAACATCAACCTCGTCCATCATGTTCTCCACTAAACGTGTTAACGAGCACGCTGATGTAGCAGCTGCATGAAACCGGCTGATACATTTGCCAGATCTCGCTAATCGGCCGCCGTCTGTAGCCCCCGCTCCCACGCAGTCATCACCTCAACACAGTTCCCCAAGAAAAGCAACGACTGTTCAAGAACCGCCGCGTAAACCGAAACCCTAGCGCTACATTGGCGTCCGCGGCGGCGCTTCTCCTACCTATGAGAGGTTTGGGCGCAGTGTTCCCCATTACTGCGAGCGATTCGCTTCCCTTGGTGGCAAGTGGATTCCGGATGCAGCTCCTCCTCGTCCTTCCATCTAGAAGCGAAATGTCACGCACCTCGTGGGGGAACCTATAGCCGCGTTTGGTCAGCGCCGAGGAGCGCAGCGTTCTGCTGCCCCATCGCACTGAACACGCTCATCCTATCTGCCAAGCGTGCGTGTGTGGAGCTCTCTCCAAAGCGTTCGCCCTCATTGGCACACTGCCGCCCCCTCCTTCCCTCAGAAAAAAAGAAAAGAGCCTTCACTCCTGCTCAACTTTAAAGCAACATACAAGCACACCACCCACATACAGACTGCCACTCATCGCACGCCCCAATTAATAGCCCTGCTTTCTCCAAAGACAGCTCCCAACACAGACCACCTTCACGACGGAATACTGCAGGCCCCTGAGAGCACCCCACCCCACGGGCTTGATCTGTGCCCAGACACCTCAGTTCCAGCTTCTGCAATCATCTTCAGACGTTCTGAGCATCTGCTCAAGCCACAAAGCCATACCCTGAAGCTAAAAGTGCTAACAGAAGTTCATTGTGATGGTCAGATGTATGGAATGGAGGACAAATCCCTTGATAGTCCACCACAGCTTCCAAACAAAAAGCCCCTGAAACACCAAGGGCAGGTCACCATGCATGAGATTGCCATTTTGAGTTTTAAGGGCTCTATAAAAGCCTGCTTGAGAATTACACAAGCCCTTATGAGGAAATTCCCTACATCCCCACCCCGGCCCCCCCATCCCTATCCTTCCACAGCCTTGACCGCTGGGATCCTTGCAAGCTGTTTCCTGTCTTCTGAACTGAAACTGTCTCTGAGGGAGCTCTGTCCAAACGGGCTGGGTCCATGATTGCCGGCCGCGTGCCAACGTCTGTCCGGTCTGCCGCCAAAACCGCCTGGAGGGAGGCTATATGCTCGCATTAAACCCTGCATGTCACCTAGCATGTGTGCTTGGCAGTAACAAGAGAAATGCCCCTTTTTCATAGTCACACTCATGGAATGGAGTCCAGTTGCTTCAAACATGTTCCACTCCAGCTGATGAAAAAGTGGTGGAACTATGACCTGTCTAGATTGGGGGCAAAGAAGCTTACACCACCCAGACGGGAACAGGATAAAAAACTGGAAGACGAGCAGCATATTGTTTAACGTCCAAGGCCTGGCTGGCCTGGGAAAAAGGTGTCATCGGCATCGCGTGGAAATAACTGGAAAGCATTCTCTTCATGGCTTCACTGTACTGCGTTAGAAACTGGACTATCCCTCCGTCAGCAGAGTGCTTTAAATTCCTTGTCTTTATGTAAATATGGGGTGGAAAAAAAAAAACTTTTCAGGATTTATGTGCAACATGACGGATCACCAGTCCAGTGGCTGCTCCAAAATTCCGAGACGGAGTTGGCCCTGACGGGTGGTCTCGACAAATCTGCCTTTTGACAGAGCGGTTGAAGGTTGAAAGGATTTCGCTTACTGAGAGCAATTCTTCTTCTGCCGTCGCAGCAGGAAATGGTGGCACTCCAAGCTCGCACAGGAGACATTTGAGCAAAACTGAAGTTCTTTGACGTCCTTGTTTGGAAAGAAAGGACGGTAGTGACCGTGGGGATTAACACAGGAAGCGTGCACAAGACAGTGACCATGGCTGCGATATTGCTTGTGGTGTAAACAAAATATCATAAGAACAACAGCTCTTTGTTTTCGGGTTCAGTCATATGTACCCTCAGCGCAACAGGATAAATGAGTCTGATAACTCAAGGAACAAAAAGCCCAGGCTTGATCGCAGCAGCACATGCAAGTCTTCTCATTAGACGCACAGTAAAACCATCAGTGTTAAATTAACTTCTGCGGAGTTAAATGGACTCCCGCCGAGTTTAATTTAATGCTTTTTAATTTCGTAGGAATTACTCCAGCGCTACTTGTCCGACGGGCCCACAATACCAGTGGGATAATGCTTGTTCTCCTTAAAAAGCAGCCTGAATTTAAAGTTCCACAGACTTCATCATCTGTATCTGCTCTCCTTTGGTCCACTTCACATGAAGGCGTCACTCCAATTTCACTGACAGGCCAGACGCTCTGGGCATGGTCATGAGAGTCAGGCAAGAAGAGAACGTGACTCAGCATCAGAGTAAACATGGGACAGCTCCCTCAGCTATTCAAGGACAAAACGGGTAAAGGGCACATTCAAGGACACCTTTGAGGGACAGTGGTCAAAAATCCCCATCCACACGACTGTACACTGTGAAGACGAATGCTTTTGGCCAATGCGTATTTGGCTAAAGCTCCTATAGAATGGAGCAATTTTGTTTCTAATGAAGCAGTATGCTTTTCTGAGGGATGAAGCTGTCATAATGTGCAAGGAAACTTGGCCTATCATATCGAAATTGTTGCCATGCGGTGGAGTGACTGGTCCTTGGACTGCGAAGTGTTAGATTTGCAGTCTTCTAATTCCCGTTCGGTTTCCAAGGCGCTGCAGAAATGCTAAGCAGATGGCCGATTGGGAGGATTGCATGTGGTTGTCTGAGCAGCAGGGAGCTTTTGTCCAAACCCCAACTCACAGATCTAATGACAAAGTGAGTCATAAGCACCCTCCAAGAGGACCCGGCGTTTTCATTAAACACATGTGCAAATACCTCAAGTAGAATTTATCCTCTAAATCTAATTAGAAAAAGAGATCTGTGTAATATGACTTCATTCCGGCTGTTTTTTCCCTCCTCCGATGATCTATGGCTTTATAAACAGTACTTGCATGACCTGTTGACTGACCGAGCAAGGGGAAAGCCATTAGTCATGTTTTCTATTGGACAACACAGAAAACGCTCTAAAGTAGCTGTCAACTCAAACACTTGATGTCAGCCAACGTCTGTACGGAATCCAACGACAGCATTTGTGTCTAATCGGAGTTCTTGAAAATGAGAATTATTGCCATGTGCTTTGTGCCCAGCAGGTTTTTCTGATTTTAGCAGAAAGCCTGGGCTTGAGATTGCTTAGCCGTGGTGTTCTGGGCGCACATTTTTTTGAGTTCAAATAAAGAAAGCAGATTAATTACAAATAATATAAAAACACATTATTGTTGTTATTATTATTATTATTATTATTATTATTGTACCTACTTGTTGTGAACACACTCATCTTCAAAACAAAAGTTGCACCCAGAAGGAAATATGGGATTGCAATCTTATTTGAAAAGAAGATAAAGATTATCAGGAACAGTAAATGATGACACATGTGGACTGATATGGTTGATATTTGAGCTACACATACAGAAGTAATGTCTTTCAGTATGGTGTCAGGTCACCATGTTTACTAATGCATCATGCCAGGTGTCTCGACATGGAGTTGTAGAGGTTCCTAATGGTGGCCTATAATAAACCATTCCATGCAAGTTGAATATTCTCACACAGTTCCTGCAGGTTTTGTAGTAGGGGTAGAGGTGGAATGACACCAGGCCTTCTGGACGTGTGACACGACATCAAACTGTTCATCTTCAACACGGATCTGTTGTTCGTCCCTACAAAGAGAAAAGCGGGACTGGCCACTGCCATTCTGAGTCACTCCTTGACAGCCTGGCATGACACTATTGTAGTCTTTTGCGACGCTGACGAGGAGGTAAGGGCAGTCGACGTAATGGCCTGTGTGTATATAGTCTTGCATTGTGCAGCCGTCTGCCAATGGTGCTGACACTAACATGATGACTCATGGAGAGCATGACTGCTCACTGGCTCTCACTAGTTTTTTTCCTGTCAGTTGATTCCTTCTGGGTGAGACTATTTGTGCTGTTCTTTTGATAATGAGTCTGTATCCATTATAAAATGACTAGAGTAGTTCTGCTCAAATTCTTGCTAATAGACACTGTAATCAACCTGTACACTTTTTTATTTCACCAAAGTAGTAACACAGAAAAACACAGTAAACAGACCCACAAGATTCATTAATGTACATGGGAGCTCAAAGTTGGCTTTTACCATTATTAGAATAATAAACATCCAATTGATGAATATGACAGCTGACATATCAGACAAAAGAGCAAGGAGAATAGATCTCGCCGGCGTGGTTAGTCTTTTGACGTTAGTTACATGGCTGGTTCTGCCAACAGGTCTCAGAACAAGGGGTTTGTGTCTTTAACAGATGTGGACCACTAGCCTCATTTCCCCCAGCTGTGCTATTGTGCTTGCATTCTCTGGCAAGACAAACGGATGCACAGCTACCTTAGTTTAAGGAAATACACTACCATGTAGAAAGAGAACAACAAACCTGTTTCTGCTATGTGTGAAAGGCAACACGTATTGAGCAGGACATAGAACAATTAATTCATCTTAATTAGTTTTAATGATGCTGATAAAATAAACAACTGGCGTACATAGCCACACAACACATACATTTACAGTACAAAAGTCAGGGACCACCCATCCTTTGTTCAAGTTCCAGTCAAAATGGCAGTTAATCACAGATTATGCACTAAATATTTCTGAGATTAATTAGATATGGGTTTTTCCGCTTGCATACGGAAGAGGAAAGTCTAAGGGAAATAAGTGAAAAATTTCCAACAGCTACAAAGGAAATGGGATACCAAACATGTCCAGGCAGACCACCAAGACCACCACATCAGGCACTTAGCTTTCATATTTGAGAAACAGGAGAAAAACAAGATCCGAAAAGAAGTGTACAGATATTTCTGTGAATCCTTCCACTGTGAGAAGATGACTTTACACGTACAGGTTTTAAACACTGTGTCCACTCACTCTCCAATCTAGACACTCCTAACATGTTAGTCCACCCTGTAGCTGTAAGGTCACAGTTTGTGTTGGTCATCCTCTAGTCCCTCATCATTGGTCACAAGATGCTGCCCATAGGATGCTTTTGGCTGGATAGTTGTGGTTGGTGGACCATTGTCAGTCCAGCAGTGACACTGAGGTGTTTAGACACTCCAGCAGCACTGCTGTGTCTGATCCACTCAACCAGCATAACACACACTAACACACCACCACAACATCAGTGTCACTGGATTTCTGAAACTCATCCACCACTCACATAATATCATCTCTTTGGTGGTCCTGGCTGTTGAAGAACAGTGTAAACGGGGGCTAACAAAGTGTAAAGAAAAATAGACTACAGTCTTGATTGCGGACATTTAGCAAGCAGTGATGCCCTTCAGGATCCATCCTGTTAGTGCCAACACCATTGGCAGGCGGCTGCGCCATGCAGTATTACAAGCACAAAGACCGTTATGGTGACTGCCCTTGACACCACGGCAACGTCCCCGAAGTCTGCAGTGGTGCCGTGTCAGCAGGTCATCTTCAGTGACGGGTTCCGCTCTTGTCTTGGTGAAGACATTGTGGTCAGCGCCAAAATGGATGGCTTGTTATCACATGTCATACATCCAGAAAGCCTGGTGTCACTCCACCCCCACTCCTACTGCTAAATCTTCCCCACTACCACACTGTGTAAGAATATTCAAGCTGTATGGGATGGGCTATCGCAGGACACCATTAGGAACCTCAACAACTCCATGCACAGACGTCTGGTATGTTTTGTTAGCAAACAATGCAGCCTTACCCCATATTGAGAGACGCTACTCAGTATGTGAAGCGCAATAACTGTTGCCCACGTAAGTTTAAATGTATCATCATTTGTTGTTCCTGGTAACCTTTATATTCCTTCTGAATAGCATTGCAATCCCACACTTCCTTCTGGGTGCATCTATTCCTATGATGAAGAGTTTACCATGTAAGAAATATAGGAATAGATGAGCTGATAAGAAAGACAAAGATTAGAGAGATTAGAAGGTCCTAATAAAGAGTTTGGTGAGTGTATGCTTCCAGACACCCCTCCTACAGAGTGAATTTGGCTACTTTCAACAGAATGGGGTGCTGTGGAGCAGCTGCATGTGGGCCTAAAACATCATACCTAATGCCAAGCATCAACTTAGTTTAGGGTTATACAGGCCCCAGCACTGGGCAGTGGAGTGGTGGAACTGTGATCTCTGGAGTCATGGAGCTCCATCCAACACCTCTGGAATGATTTGGAGTGTGTTTGTGATCCATAACTTATCAAACAACATCAGTATCTAACCTCACTGAATATTTTTGTTGCTAAATGCAATCAAATCCTCAGAGCAATGCTCCAATATTTAATTTGATCTCTTCCCAGATTAGTAGAGACTATAACAGCGGCAAATGGCGTTCAATAAAAAAAGCTTTCAATAAATAGACGTGCAGATGAATAAAACATTTTGGAGGTTTTTTAAAGAGCAGGCTTTGCTCTGGCTTATGTGTGTACAAATGTATCTAATGCATTTGTGTGCAGTAGAATGTAGATGTCTGGTATCAGTGTTAAGTTCCTGTCTTCTATGCAGGAACAAACACAAGAAAACATGTCTGGGTCTGGTGCCTCAGAAGCATGCGCCCAGAATAGCCATGCTAGCCTAGTAATACCTGCAGGGCCAGCATGCTAACTCCATGTCAACAAAATAAGCAAAAAGATGTGTTGGAGGAACTAAAAGGATAATAATATGACAGAAGTGGTAAACAGGAAGTTTAAATACTGCTCAGCCCACATCAAATTGGGCCAATGAATGCCTATATGAATATGAGGTGATAGAGGTAGGGTGAGGCTGGTTGAACACGTTGTTTTCAGCAAGCACGTCCCTACGTGACTCAAAATGCAGCACACTTTGAAAGCTGAGCCAAGGTGCTTCCAAAGATGTGCAGATATGCCATCATTAAACCATAATTAATGTAAAGTACAGCATTGTGGTGGGGTGGCTTCAGGGGTAAATATCAACAAAGAATCTGTGTTTTAATGAAAATGCTTATTTTAGCCACATCACATCATTAAAAGTTTACAGCACAATTCAGGAAATAGGCCCAAAAGCATTTTGAGGCAATGCGATGCCTGCATCCACTGCTCAACTCTTAAAATGTGACCTCTAAATGGCTGTCGAGATATCTGGTATGGGCTAAAAATCCGAAATCCTGTTACGCCAGTGGTTAGGAGCAGGTCTGCTGGATTTCTTGTGGTTAACCATTTTGCACTACCATTTTCCTGCTCCGCTCCATAGTTCCCTATAATTGAGTCATTTTCCCAATCAGTGCCTTGTTCCCTAAACTACCGGAGCAATTTACTTCTATAATACATTTTAATAACAGCAGTTTTGAACATGGATACAGAGAAGGTGCAGAAGGGCAGCGGGACCTTTTGGATCTTGCTGTGCTAATAACAACCTGGAACATAACACCACTACGACAGCGCAAATTATAACTCAGTTCTGCAAACAACCCCCCCACCCCCAACCCAACCCACTCCCAGACTAGAAATCAGTGACACACATAACTTTGAGTCTGGGTACAACAGTACTGCAACGTTTCTCACCAAGTATGTCAAATTAGCAACATTATTTTGAATAACTAAACTTTTCCTTCCGAACTAGAGATGATATGGCATGATAACACCTTTCCATTTCCTATTCTGATACTGATATGTCATCCACTCAAAATGTTTTGATAACTGTAGAAACTCTAATATTATATGACTTCTCTTCTTATAAATCTCCTTTCAGCTTAAGCAGATCCTACTTTATCAGTATCTGAAATGTTTCATTATATGACATGAGGCTCCTGTCTGCCCTAAGAAGAGAATCCAAAGACACAAAAATTGTGATATTTATGTAATTAGGGAGGAAAACATGTCAAATATTTAAGTCACTGTTAGCTGGGTTGTGGGTTAGCAAACTGTCATCGCAATTGCTGCTGTGAAGCTAACCAGTTGTTTTACAAACATCATCAAACAGGACGAAACAATACTGAGCTATAATTTCAGTAAAACCTAAAAATAGGTTAATGTTACCAAACAGAACCAGAGCAACCTCCTCATCCAGTCCAATGCCTTTCAATTCTTTCAATTCAGCAGATTCTTGTGTAAAGTTTCACCCTAAAGGTGCAGCATTACAATCAGGTGCCTCAGCATTGCATTCAGGTGCCTCAGCTTCAGGTTACATTCAGGGGCCTGAGGAGCCAGAAGGTGGAACAGGACAGTTGGGACAAGAAGCTGGCAAACAGGATGTCAGCTTCAGCCTTGTCGACTCTTCAAGATCCTCCCAATGTTATGTCATCTCACTGATGTTAACACGGCCCTTCGCTCATCGCCTGATCTAAAAACGTCTATCTCAGTTTTTGTTCTTCAGAGCTTCTCCTCTTTGACTGGTTCTCAGTCATCTCTCCTTCTTGAGAGTGCATGTAGTCCCTCCCATTCTCCTTCCCCTGTGCACCAACACGAATACCCCCCTGTTGCTGATCAAGTGGAAGAGTGTTTTGTGTCTCAGTCTGAGACGCTTTATGTGTTTCCTATTAACAGATTTGGCTGTGTACAAACACCGGAATTTTTTCCAGAAAGCACAAAAGATGGCCAGTGAGGAGATGCTCATTGAATTTGACAAAAAAATGTATTGAATTAACATCGCTTACTGCACCTTTAATCCAGATATGCCATCTCTACGGCTAACTTGTATTCTGTATTTAAAATCAGCATGTCAGTCAACATGCATGTCAGCTCATTCACACAACCTTTAGCTTGTATTTTCAGGACCAACAGCTCCTAGTTGATTGTACTGAATGCATTAAATTACAATGTAACTAAGTGCTTAATGCAGCATACATTAAACTCACAAACCTCAATGACACTGTTTGACGAATCACTAAATCTGCTCACAAATGTGGACCTTAGGGCCTATTTTTAAGTCTCCTTATTGCCCTAACATTTAGGGTTAACTGCTTCAAAGGCGGTCGAGAATGCACTTGACACGCCGTGTGAGGTTTCTCGGTGTCACGTGTTCAGTGTTCCACAGCACATAAACAGCCACAAAATAGCGGGAACCTTGGCATCGACAGTTAACCCTTTTCACAAAGCTCTAAGGTCAAAAGGGGTCAAATGCCACAGAGTGATAAGAAAAACTAAATGGCTGCCTCTATTGTTAACTGCCATCTGAAAGCATGATGTACCAAAGAAACCAATGTAGTGCTTTTTGACTGCAGCAATGACTTTCCCCGGGATGGAAAGAAGGTTACTGTACTGCATGCGCTGGAAGAATATGAGCGTGACCTACCTTCTAGCGAGGGTGAAGTGATTACATAATGCACTGACTGATGAAAACTGTCAGTAGATTTAAAGAGCTGTCAGTCAGTACAGCATATAACATGTGCCGTGAACTTTAGTGTATAAGCCCTTGAACGCAAAGGTCTGTTCATTTATTTCACAACAGCAAAAAAAAAACGTCTGATGTCTAGATTTACAGTTTCAACATGTCTGAATCCATTTGTTAATTAATGGATATTAAAACTTTAAACCTTCAAGTGACAGCCAATGAATTGTTGCCTGTTCCTTCATTGTCTGCTTCCTTTGATGAAGTCCCCTTTGCTGACCTGTCCATCATCTGGACAGCTTAGAAACTGATGGCCTGGAGGACTTGATCTGTTGAGGTCAAAGGTTAGTCAGCTGTGGAACTCAACACAAACAACTTCACTGCAGTGCAGAACCAACCTCTCAGATCTACTAAACACGTAGGCGCAGTTTCCACTGGGAACAAGGCGGCCATAACCTCCTCCACCTCCCGTGTTAAAAATGACCAAGTGCCTGTGGAGAACACAGCTAGGTCTTCTACTGGACTGATATATGCATCTGTGGACTACACCCATTTTCTTAGTTATGCTACACCCAATTCTATGATCACACTACAAGTAAAGACTGACAAGACGTATCCCATTACTGCCTGAATGCTACGAAGAGGCAGGAAATTTCATTGCACTCGACCTTCCCCACCATCAATGCTACGTCTTTGCTTACACATGTGTTTTGATGGTACCCTGGAGAATTAGCGAGCAGAGAACAGTGGGCTCCAAAGGTGGAGGCTGAGAATGTTTGAGACGCTTAAAACAAAGTATCTACACTTACAGTCCGCTTAATCTGGAGGACAGGAGCTCACTGGAGGCTTTCCTGCTCCTATTGATGTAAGGTTATACTGTTGTTCCATGGACCTCCACTTCTGCAAACCAATGGAATGTAGCCATGTGTTCTAAACAGGGCTTACACATCGTAAGATTTAATGGGAGCCATATGAATTTGAGATTAATGAGAGGTGAATTCAATCGTTCGGTAATCCAGTCGGTGGAGGATTCTGCTGAGAGGCCAGGGAACCCTGCCTGCCATGTCTGCAACATCTCATCAGGCTGCACTCTGTTTTAAAAGGTTAGTCAGCCTTAATTACTCGAAAACCGTATGGCAGGCACGAATGAAAACAAGGCAACCCTGCACAGTCACACAAACACTTTGCACTTTTTTTTTTTTAACACAGTCCTTTCCGATTAAGACATAATTGGTTTTTCGGGAAGGACCCAGCACGTAAATAAGATGCATCATCGTACATGGCTAGTTGCGTGTTGTAGTCAGGGGTTTAAAAATGTATCAGAATGCAACAGAAGGTAACAGTGTCGGTTTTGGATAAAGCATGCGTTCGCTTTTTTTTGGGTGTAAAATTTAGTTAAAAAAAAAAAAGTAAACTGTAATGAGCTTTATTTAGCCGTTAATATAAAGAAAAGGCCTTTTATTATTATATTATTATGAAATAATAATATAATATCTGATTACATGTTTGGTGATTTTCAACTAAATGTTTGCACATGACTTTATGGTGTAAATAATTCTATACTGTTACTTTCTATATTCAGCATAAACATTGCATAAAATGTAAAAGTAGGCAAATTATGATCTGCACAATAAAACACATAATCATGATTTAGATTCAGTTATAAAGTACCTCATGTGATCATTACAGAGTCATACCTTAGAGCACTGTTTCTCAACCCAGGTCCTGGAGGCACCCTGCCCTGAACATTTTAGAGGATCCCCTGCTTTTTAACTCACCCCAGCAACTCTGGAAGGGCTTGTTAATGAGCCGATCAGCTGGATCAGGTGTGCTGGAAGAAGGGAAAGTACTAAAATGTGCATGATGCCTCCAAGACCAGGGTTGAGAAACAGTGATTTAGAGTAACTTATGCTTTCCCTTATTGTAAAATAATTACTCATATATTGACCATGTGCTGTAGGTTCTAATTAGAGCTGCACGATAAATTGTATTTTTATCGTTATCGTTATATGAGTTTCCATGATAAACACATTGTTAAAGTGTCAATAACAAAAGACCAAATTAGACCAAATTATCTCAAACACGCAGCACCAGAGAGATGACATTACTTTGCCAACACAAACTGATAGAAATGCTTCACCTGAATTGAAGCCTGCTGCTCTTCCATGCAGGATATTAGTATCTTAACCATTCAGCCAAGCAGACAATTACACGGCACAAACATGCACAGCTCAAATGCTCTGCCATCCACTAAACAACTAGCCCAGTTTTCCTGAGAAACTCAGGGCAGTCTAGATTGTGATCCATACTGCAGCTTTCTGATAAGCTAAATTAACCTAAACCTAACAAACCTAACAACTCTTTGTAGAACTGGACATACTGATAAGATAATCCTTTATTAGTCCCACAGTGGGGAAATTTACAATACTAAACCCAATAAACTAAACTAAACAATTTAAATACTAAACCCTGTTTTTATTATTACTGATCATTTACAATGCGCCAGTTTGGCAATATTTTGGCCTCGGACCAAATTAATGTGTTGGATGCCATCTGTGCAGAAAACAAATTATTAGCAAGGGTAGAAATAGCCCACTACTAATTTGCTAACGCATTTCAGAATGCATCATCCAGCTTTGGGTCAGTGTCTGTTGAATCAACCAGACGGCATCCTTCGTTTAGGCAAGCTTGTCCATTTCTCCCTCTACTAGACAGCAAGTGTACGAGACTTTCTTTGTTGTGTTTCTTTGTGTTTGCAGGTGCTTCTGCATTCATTGCCAGACTGAAAATCAATGCCATAATCTCTCCAAGCAGTGTTCGCTTGTGGATAGCACGCATGCATGTGGCTAATTAGATGCTGTTCTGTTTGGAAGATATAATTAAGAGCAATCCATTCTACTGTAGCCATTTATACATATAACAACTACACATAACTAGACAGAACGATTTTACAAAATAGCAGTGAAGCAAATTAATCAATCAATCAGTTCATTCACGAATCAGTCAGTCACAATGCACATTAAAGAGAGCAAAAGCATAATATTGGCACTTGTTTATGTTATGTTGTTTATGTTTACTATTCAATTACTGACCTCTGAATCTTAGTACAATAATTAAATACAGCTGGAATTTGAGACTTAATTGCAAATTTGAATCAAATCAATTCGTTGTGAGGTCTATACCCCTAGTTATAGCGTAGGATATATTTTCAACAGGGCTGTCAGAGTCTACTAAAAGCATGGCGAGATATGCTGGAGTAAGCGCATTGGGAGCTCCGCTGTACGCTAATGTCACTTGTCACAGATGCAGTCTTCACGGCCACTCCCCGATAGTCACCCCCAGCTGCCCTGTCCTCTTCCATCTTTAAATGCTATTTTAATACCCTTTAAAGCAGATCCAAATTGGCCTGTGGAGCCTCGTGGCATCTCCTCTGTACAAGGTTAACAACACCCGGACAGCCGTTACCATAGTGAAGGGGCCCTCCAGGGAGGTAGGCTATAGGACTCATGGTGGGCTTTGGATATTATGGGCTGCAACTGGTGTAATCATCTGGTCACCGATTGTTTACTGACCAAAGGCCTAACATGGCAGAAGACATGCATCCAGTCCACGTGTCGCTGAACATGAGTGACCTCATTCTACTGATGTTTGACTCTATTAATACGACAATGCGTCCTATGAGAGCACAGACATGCTCCACAAAGCAAAACCAATGCAATATCTCCCACCATATGCTTAAGTATGTCAAATGAACAATTTACAGCCATAGGACTCCGCTCCATGTGACGCTCTAAAAAGACTCACTGGCATTTCTAAGTTCAGTCAGCGCCCATCCCTGAAAAATAATCTTTCGTTCCATCAACATCTATGCCATGGAGGAACACTGTGCTACTCTTCTGAGCCATTTTCCATGCATGTTCTACAGTAGGGTATACGCTCTCATATTTATAAACAGAGACGACCCTGATGCCAACTGAACTGTTTAGCTACTACTAAGCTTTATAACAAGATAGAGTCTGTGTAGAATGTCTGTGAAGATAGCCTCCTAGAGTACCAGGCTTAAGCTGCTCAACCAGCAACCTGCTATAACACAGGAAGAAGAACATAGCCGATTTTTATTGTTCAGTTAGGCACTTTCCAAAAAGACATCATCACCTAAAGCACAGATGAGTGCAAAGATAGACCATTTAAAATAATAATTCAAATGTGACTCCATTAACATTGTGTGCTAGCTTCTCTTTTATAACAGCTGCTATTATTCATTCTTTCATTCTTTTAGATTCTAAGCCACATATCCTTCTCGGTCGTGGGGGTGCTGGAGCCTATCCCAATGCATATTGGGTAGAAGGCAGGAAGCACCCTGGACAGGGTCCATCATAGGGCAGACATACAGACCTCATACACATGCACTGATAAGTAAAATACTAATGAGCATAATTATATTTCTAAACCATTCTTCTGAAGTGTATTAGTGGATAAAGGAATCTATGTTTTACAATTTAGCTACTCAGATATAGTTATTAGTGTTATTAATTCCTTATTTGTGTATTTAATAGTATTTTTTGTTTAGTGACAACATTTATGTTGCCTTGACATTAGTGGCAAGCCTGACTTTGGAGCTCTGGTATTTTATTGTAGTCCAAAGAAATCCCTAAAAGAGAAGAACACAGTTAAAAGATCGTGAATTGTTTGTACATTGTACATTGTTTTACCAAAAAGTATCAATCACTTAGTTCTGAGTAAGGATTTAAGGTAGTCCTGCAAGCACTTCTGTGATATTTCAGGCTGCATTTGTTGTCAGGTTGGATTTGTCCTCTGATATCCAACATTTTCTGATGGTATCAGCCTGATATTAAAGTCAGTCCAGTTTGCTAGCCCAGATTCATTCACCTTGGTAATGAAGCTTCTGAAGGAGCACCGAGGGGATGGGTGCATTTGTTTTGCTGCTGAGATCAGATATCAAAAATGGTTGTCAAGAATCACATACTGCACCTTTAAAGGGGAACATATCAAGAAGAAAACCTGAATAAAATAACAACATATATTTTGAAATTATTATAAAGGCTTATAATAAATATAGGCTTAATATTAATGCTGGTGTATAGAGAAAACTAGAGTAAAACTAGAGTTCCTCTGGCGTCCACCTGCAAAACGGAGTAATAATATAAAAATATAAATATAATATAAAAAGGCTTTATTAACTATACGTGCTAAAATCAACTGTATGATTTTTTGAAGTTGTTTACTAAGCAGTTTAAAGTACACATTGGTTAATCTAAAACCTGTTTATTTGTAGGCCTCCCAAAGATGATGAATGCAGTATGAATAGTACAGTCATCATAGATAAGTGATACAAACAGGCTGTAGTGCAGATTAAAGGCGTGGCCTGCAATACTATTAGAGCATTTTGCGGTTTCCAGGGTGCATCTCGCACGCCCTGCAAACTATAGCAGCTGCAATCAGAAGCGAGCTCCAGTGTGGCGGTGGAAACCCCAAGGCAGGCCGTTTATTTTCTTATGATTAAATCTGCTTATTTTGGCTCCCTCCTACCGAGTTCCACCCCAACACAAACAGCATTGTAAAAGAGGGGCTTTTTTTTCAGATGAGGGCAAAAAAGTCAGAGGAAGGCTCTTTTTAGACGCGGCTTATTGTTTTTTTCTTCTTATTTTAGACTGAACTTCGGATCCATATTGTGCTAGTCACGCAGAACTGGACACTTCACTATGAGGCCATGATGACGTCCAGGTGCATCTGCTGGTGCTGCTGTCACGGATTCAAGTGAGATGTGGTTTGCTAATCCCCATTGTTAACATACAGAAACCCAATTCCAGCACATCATGAAGCTGACAGGCAATTACACATAGGCGGTTCCACCCATTGTTAGTTGACTGCTCATTTTCTCCCCAACAAAGCTAACCAGGATGAAAGAGGATGACCCATGAGCTCACTGGTAGATCTACGTAACCTTTTTTACCCTCTGAAGACCAATTTAGTAGGGAGAGGCTGAACGTTTGCTTTCATGGAGGGTTCAGTAACCTCCAGGCCCTTGACTTTCTGACTGCTTCCGCCCATCTGTGCCCTTCTTCCCTTCTTCTCTCCACCTCTAGTCATGACATCAGTCCATGTGTAGGGAGACATTTCCCTGGGCCCCCTCGCCTCTGAAGGGACACTGATACACTGAGTGCTGGCTGAGTAGGCTATTTTGAGGAGCTGTAAATATGGGAACTTCCTCCCCGAAAGTAGATCTAATAACCCGGAGGATCCTTTTACATTATTAACAACAAGCAGCTTCTAACTCTATTTACTCCAGAAGGTCATGCACGTAGTGCAGACTATAAAGGTCATTGTGCAATTACACCTTAAGCCAAATGTTTGGAAGCACTAGACTGAATTTACCTGAAATACACAGTAATCTACACAGTAACATGTACAGTGAGGTACAGTAATATGTTAAGTCACATAGAACAAAATATCTTAGCAATAGTCTAACTGGCTCTTCATTAGTTTTACTACTGGGAATTCTCCTGCAGAGTATTACTGTAGTTGTAACCAGATCCACCTGATTTCCCCGTCAGATGTTCCATAAGCCTTGAAGAACTTAATCAAGTCTGTTAAATCAGTAGTTTGTAAAAAATAATACTGGTAAATATAAAGCCATGTCCTATGAAGGCTCCTAGCTGGTATTACATAAAGTATAATGGAATGATCTACCTGTATTTATCTGACGTATTTAAAGAATCCTTCCAATTGGAAAAGGCTGTCGTGACAGTGGTGTGAAAATGCAGCCCTTCTGGACCACAACCTAGATATAGAAAACATTACTGCATATATTTATGGTCAATGCCAATTTCTTTGCAAACTAATTGGCCAATGCCCAACACCCAAAGCTTAAACTAGGTGGGCTAAAGGAAGACAAAAGTACATAAAAAGGAAGTACATTCTAATACTATTTATTTAGAAAAAGCATTCCAAACACTGAAATGAAGGACTGGTTGTCTGTTTGTATAACATGTAGCAAAAACAGTAGTAAAATAAAGAGCGGGCAAAGCTATATAGCCCAATGCGACTATTTTGATATCGGTATAATGGCACAATTCAAAATAATAAATGGGTCAACTGGCAATTGCATGATTAGAGCAAACATCATCTGATTTCAATTGTGCACCCTTACTGCTAACAAGTGGAATATTTTCCAACATGTCTTTGGTTAAACGGCATGTCGACATGTAGTTTAGGCAACACTGGCCAAATATTTTGTTGATTTTTGAAGAGTAAAATAAACAAGACTTCAGCATAAAAATAACATTGTGCTGCAAATGTTAACGCATATTTACTTTTTTTGATTAGCTAAAATAAGAAATACCTCAAAACAGTAAATGTGGCATGTGCAAAAGTCGAAACACCCTTCGAACTGAAAGTCTCAGAGCTTAACTCATTAAGCTTTAATTTACTTGTTATGGCTGGTTGGTCAGATCAAGAGCTGTCATTGGTAATTGTCAGCTGATGACAATTCCAGAACCTAATGAATTCTCTGGAACTCCATGGACTCCTCTCTGCAGCTGGTTTAGAATGGTTAGCACGATTTGCATAGAGGACTGATCACAAAGAAACCTTACCTGCAATCTAATAAGAGTCACCATCTAAAACAAACAGTCAGGGGAATTGTTTAAGCAGTTCCATTACCAAAGGTATATTTATAAATATGAATAAAGAGCAGCGTTCAATGAAAAGAAAACTTTGCTATTTGCTATGAAAGTGGATGGATCTACACTTTACAAAAAATGAAAACAAACACTATAAACACTATAAACGTCAGAAAATAATTGCAAAAACAGTTGCACCCAGAAGGAATCAAAACGTGCGGTTTGTTTCCATGTATGACATGTCCAAAAGGCCTGGAACCCCAAATCTGCAGGAACTGTATAAGAATATTTAAACTGCATAGGGTGGATTATTGCAGGACACCTGTACAACTCAATGCAGAGACATCTGGCAAGCTGCATTAGCAAAAATGGTGGCTTGACGCCATACTGAGAGACACTACTTCTGTATGTGTAGCTCAATAAATATTGTCTGTATCATTCTAAACTTATCATCATGTATTGCTCCTGGTATCTTTTATCTTCCTTCCCAACAGCACTGCAGCCCCACACACTTTCTATTCTTGTGATGATTTCTTCAAGAGATGCAAACTGAAGCCCTCTCATTCCCCTGACCTCAGTATCACTGACAGTCTGTGGGTAGGTCTCAAATCTGTTATGCATGCAATATGTCCCGAATATAACAGAACAAGAAGAATTTGGTGTTATTAGGCACTGACCTTGTAGTTTGTCTGAACTCTTTATACTTTGGCACAGAGATTGTGTTTGTATCTGTTCCCTAAACAAAATGTCATGTGCCTAGAGTGGCCAAACTGTTGCACCCAGCTGTATATGTGTGGTGTGTAGGAATCAGGTGGCCTGTGGCCATGTGTGTTAGTTGTTGGTCATTTTCTATATAAAATATTAGTGAAACGTTACAAATTGCACTGCTTGTTTCTTCGGCTTCTGGCCTGTAGTGTACACTAAATGCACAAAACTCTACTGGGTGGGACTGCAGCAGCACCAACAGAGACTTCCTGCTGTTGTTGCACACGGAATGTGAAGACAGCTGAAGGGAGAGATGTCCACATTGTTATGTTCTTTTTATGGCTCTATGCTGTTATGTGTGTTGAGGTACTCAACCAAATTGTGAGTGCCATCCTGCTGTAAGGCTTATAATGCGTGCGCAGTTAAACGCACCCGTGTGTCCGTCCCTTCATAGAAGCGGAAAGAATAAGAACAGAGACTCTTTTGAACGTAAAATCCCCTTTTTTTTTTTTTTGAGGAAGTCCACTGTGGGATGAGAGAAGGGTGCATGGCCTCCGCACCAGGGCACTTCCTTCTGGCACTTCATCGAGCCAAAGACACTTTGACATTCTGGGCCGAGCACAGCGCTATCTGTTTCTGCATCACTTCCTGCTGTGGTGCTATTGCTGATATTCCCGGTCCGCTATTTCTGGTCTTCAGCACCCACTGTGTGCGGATCAGGCAGCATGTACACAAAGTGCCCTGACCCCAGACACACATTCAACAAGGGCTGGGCGATACAGTGATATGTTATCATGATAGGTTCTGTTAGTGTGGGGTTTTCTAAGTATATCTTACATGTTATAAATACTAACCACTCCATAACGTATGCATAACAAAGATTTAGAGCATGTACAGGGAGCCTCTAAGCAACATCTTATACTTAACATCTGCATACTAACTATATCCACTGCATAGCCATTTATTAATTTATTTTAGCTGTGATTTTTTTCCTAATCTACTTTGTAGCCATGATTTTTCCCTTCTGTTCATCCTTGGTTAGTACGCATTGGCAAAAATCATTGTAATCACAGCTTTTTTAACAAATGAACGTTTTTCTTGATCCAAACAAAATAAATACAGCCAGGAGGAAGCGTTGGATTGCAATGCTATTCGGAAGGAAGATAAAGATTACCAGAAACAATAAATGATGATATATTTGTATGGCTTGTATGTAAGGCAACATGCGTGATGTCTCGGTTCCTAATGGTGTCCTGCAATAATTCATGCAATGCATCTTGCGTGGAGGTGGAGTGACACTAGGTCTTCTGGATGTGTGACATATGACAACAAACAATCATCTTTCCACTGACCACAGTGCCTCCACACACGGATTTGTTTGTCATCTCCACCAAGGCTCGTCAATGAAGATGACCCAGTGTCATTCTGGGTTAATCTATGACATCTACAATTTTGGCTGTTGGGTCACTTCATGTATGTTGGACAATTAGTCCGTTCTCTCTCTCCATGGTTTGTGTAGGTCTCCCAGATCCTTCTGGTGCATGCCTTCGTCTATTCAGTGCTGCCAGCAGCATGCTGTGATAGTATTCGCATGACCGGTACAGCGCGCAATACCTTAAATAAGACCATCCGGCTCCCCGGAGTCGTACGATGTGTCCCCTCTCGAACTCTCACAACTGCTCAAATTGCTTTTAAACTCTTTTCTGAAGCACGCTTCACTAGCAGAGAGTTACCGACACAACAGCACAAGTCAGAATGGAAAGAACACGCAACTAGACGATCTTAAATAGCCAGTCTGGTACAGCGATAAAACCCGTCCTTGCTTACATCACATACGTGGCCGAGCGTGAAACCTAGATCATTTGTATGATTCATGACAATCATGATGTCAAACATACTCACCAAGTTTCATTCCTGTCACTAATTCCTTCTGGGTGCATCTCTTTTTTGATAATGAGGGTGTATACCTATGCATATCAAAAACATAGCAAAACTATGACACAAAGAGTTAAATATAGGTCTACATGATCTTGGAAAAATATCTCGCTTGCCATATATGGTATATTGTAATATGAAAAGATATTTTCACCAGAAGACTTGAACAGTCTTATTTATTAATAATTATTTATTAATTATTAATTATTAACATTATTTACTGTAAAATGATTGGAATGCAAATAGGAATAATAAAAACCTTAACACTTTTGAGTCTGAACCATCTTCTCAACTTCAAAGCTCTGTAAATAGATTCATTACCCCAACACAAAAGCTGGTGAGCACCATGACTACTCTTGTCTGTATATCTGAGAATCCTTAAAATAGAGGCAAGGTTATCTTTTGTATAAAGCAGCAAAAAAAGTAGCTTCACATGTTTTATGTTTCCACTGCACAGCCTGCGATGTGAGTATTGCGCATGTGCCCAATGCAGTGATGGTGCTGAAATGATATATGGCGCAGTTCTAGTTAAATGCACATTTTGTCTGTTGCAACTTACAAACAAACCTAAGGACTTTTCAACTACGTCTGCCCTCTGCTTTACTGAGACCTGGTTTTCTGGGCTTACTGTGGAAGGCACACTGCAAATACTGAGTGCTGTGCTGAATTCCATCTCCCCTTTGGGTGCATGCACATCACGCAAGGCATGTGGATGCTACACTTGCAATTTCAGTTATTTACTCACAGAAACAACCAAAATCGTGTCCATATGCCTGTGTGATGCTTATGAACGCGAATGAGAACCGGGTTCTGTGCTTTCAGCATTGCTGCACAACTCGGCATGCAGTTACGTCTCAGGCAGATATGTGAATGATTACAGGTGCTGTTTGGTTACTTGAAAGCACACACTCAGAAAACAGGCTCCCAGACAGACAACCAGTAGAGATTTGTCAGATTCGTCAACAAGCACAAGCAGCCCCCACAGTTTTTTTTGTCCACCATCCAGACACAGGTGGCACCTTCATTACACAGCCCTGTCTCTGCCTGGATCATTTCCAGGCACTTAGCAGAAGGAAATTTGGTGTCACAGCGCCCACTACATGCCCTGCCATTGACTGCCAGCCACTGTTGCCTTCGTTTTTATTGGTGTTGTGAACAAGAAGCTTGGACTGCTGTGGACTGGAACCATATCATCTTTAGTGTCAAATCCAGGTTCTGTTTGGGACCCTACTAGGGCTGTACCCGACTCAGCATTTTGTCAGTCGAATCGGATTCACCCGTCCTGGTCGACAAATCGACTATTCGTTCACGTTTTTTCCTCCATGTACATTATCTAGTAATCAGTAAATCAGTCTGCATACGGTTCAGATCTGATGTGAAGAAAGTCACCAGAGTCACGGGAACATATTTCTGAACTAAAAGAGGCGTGGCATATGATGCTCGATCTGAACTGGAGCCTTTAATTACAAAATGCAGTGCCAGACAGCAGCTCGTATTTATGCTAAACATTAGCGCTTATAGCTTATAGTCTTTTTAATTCCACTTCCAACAGCTTCTTCAGTAGGAGGACCCTTCGCCTTTTATCTCTCATAAATAATGAACTGCTAAATAAAAGCAGATTAGTCCATATTTATATTATTTTTAGATGAAAAGAAGAATGGTAGACCTGAAACCATTTATTATATTACCCGCGCTGAAATAATTATTTCTCGTTTATCAGCAGGCGTATTAAGTGTGTGTACTTATCCTTAAATAAAGACAATCTTAGCTGTAGACGAATGAATAAATATCAGTAATTTAGGTTAGGCTAAAATAAAGGAATTATAATAAAACACAGCAAACAGTCGTTACGTCTAAAACGGAGCAGTGTTTGATGTCTGACTAAATGACGAGCAGAATTTGGTTTAGTTTGTTCGAAGTCTCTTCTTCAAAACCTCCTCCAGACTTTTTCTGAGACATCGCTCCGCCTGGTGTCACGTGGATTTAATTTTTTAGCAAGCAAGCGCCACATTCCAGCTAGAACTTAAATACATATTTATTATTCCCCTTTAATAATGATTTTGTCTTTTTACATTCCTGAAGTTCTTGTGCATTTTTGTAAGTTTTAGTCTGTTTTACATAAGAAAAAAAAGGTCACTGTTGTCAGTCAACTTGAAGGGTCTTAGTTGACTTAAAGGGTTGCCGACTGTTGATTCGAATCGTCGACTTCTAGAGGGCAGCCCTAGATCCTACAATAGTTGGGTTTGAGTATGGAGGCCTTTGATGTGGAGCAACACACCCCAACTGCTGGTGTAATGATCTGGGGAGTCACCCCAGTCAATAACAGCTCAGCAATATGTGCAGGAGATCCTCCGGCCACATGGATTGCTTTTCTTGGCAGGCCTTCCAACTGCCATTTATCAGCAGGATAATGCTCACCCACACATGGCCAAGGTTTCCCAGGAGCGTCTCCACCAGATTTCCATGGCCTGCCTGGTTTATTGCCAATCAAGCATTTATGGGACCAGTTGGGACGCTAGCTTTAACAACCTATACATGTGAAGGTTCTATAGGCCCATCTGTGGGCAAATGTGCCATACAGAGTGTCCATGCCCATCCACATCTCATCTTGTATGCGAGGTAGAGGGGACCCAAAAGGGTACTATGGCTTACTTTCAGTTGTACAGTCTAATACTGTAATCACTTACATATATCATCATTACATTCACACATATAAGGAGTTATTCGATTCCAACAACTTCTTCTTAGTGCATTATTTTGTTTGGCAATAAGTGTAAGTTTGAAACCATCATTTTAATCAACACAATCTATCTTATATACTTTACAGCTTTCTGCACAGTCCTAACATCTCAAACAAGTATCCTGTTTGAGTAGATGTCTGTGTAAATGAAGGCAAGTTTCTTGTTGAAACATTCTAATCCTCTCATTTGCATAAACTGGACCATGACAGGCCCGTGCTCGTTTGTGCTGTACAAAACTTATGGCGTATTAAACTGAAGCTCGTAACGTTCTAGAAAAATGCCACTCAACTGGGAATTCCTACTCGGAAAGTTGGAATGGGTGTTCGGCACAACGTCAAATGTAGCTGCTCACACAGTGAACACTGTTAAAGGACCACTTATCCAGTTCTAAAGGATCTGCTTTAGATCACTCGGAATACAGACACAGCCATGGACAAATCCATAACAGCTACCATAAAGTTTGCTGTTCTGTCCCCTGACCCATTTTCCTTCTGTCTTGTGATTTCAGAGTTAAACACAGCGTGAGTGAGCTATTTGAGCATTTTTGGTGCTAGCTGGGGTCGCAGAAGGTAAAACATATGATACATATTTTTTTATCATTTTTATTTTTTCTTCCCAAGGCAGGCAAAAGTCATCACACTTAAAGCAAAGATTACAGAAAAGCAAGAATTATAATGGCATGGTATGATGAATACAACAGGCCAATCTGGATTTCAGGTTGACCTTTAAATGCTGAGCTGTTTGTCTTCCACAAGGCCCACCCTTACATTTGCCCGATTATAAAACCGTGTGTTGACTTGGCCATCATTCAGCGACCGTTACAAATACGTGTCGAACAGGTTGGTAAGAAAAGCGGTGCCAAATCTTGGGGCGCTTCCCTGAGACAGGATGACACACGCAGGCAAACACAGCCAACCTCATCAATAATATAGAGACCTTTAAATGTTTAAGCATGCAACCTTATGCCTTCTTAGTGACTATTGTGCCAAGGAATGGGCATATCACTTAATTGGTACAACCAAAAACACTCAGCAGTAGTCATACTATCCTAATGTTAACTGGACATATAGGCAGTTATGTTAAAACCTTTAATGAGCTCATATGAACAACTTGGCTGGAGGTAGGGTCCAAAAATATGTACAACTGCAGATATCAGTGTGATATTCTAGGCAAAGAAAAAATAGACTATATCGTCGCTGTCCAATGAAAACCATGTATCTCCATTTTTGACAATTTTTACTTTTATGTATCATTGGATCACATGAGCTGCTGTTTACACTGTGTGTGAATTTCATGATGATTGGAGGAACAGAAATGGAGTAAAGATGACTTGGAAAAAGTCTGGTTCCATTGACGTACATTAGAATTAAATTGGGTTTTGGCTTCTCCTGGAAAGTTATTTTGGAGATACTTGTTTTTCTTTGGACAGCGACGATATACACATCCTATATAATCATCAACCATGTCATTAAACATGTCTCTGTGCATACTGGAGCTCATGCATTATGTAATTCTTCACAAAGTGCCATATAAATAATTAATTTTGCATTTACCTTTTTGAAGATGTATACCATATACTGTATTATTATTAGATACGTGAAGTCCCAGCACACTAGTTCAGCCCACAAATGTAGGGGATCTTTTTCCAAACAGAATTAGTTCTTTACAGTGTCTGCCACATTGATAAATATTTTATAAAGCTTCTAAAATGGCAAACAGTCCCATGTCTTATCTGAACGAGTGCTAAATCCTTTGTTTGTGTTCACAACTAAAATACACGTTGGCCTCTCACGGCCTAATATAAACCAATAAGACCATAGCACGCGATTCTTATTAAATCTCCTGATGTGAGTTGCAGTGACTAAGTTGAAAAGCAGTTCACTCAATAAACTTCTATAAAGCTTAGAGATTTTGGCCAAGCAAGAACTGGCAATTCAACTGATGTCTAAACAGATATTCTCAAGTCTCATCATTGCTTATAAGAACAATCCACCGATTGTTTCATGCTCATGTCTAGATGATATATCAAATTGAACAGGTTCTGCTATGAGAATAACATGTTCTTGTTGCAACAGGCCTGACTTCAAAACATCCAACGTTCAAAATGACAGAATGTCCCGAAGATCCAATCTTTCTAACATATGACCATATCTGCATTAAATATTATGTGTATGGCCTGGGAAATTGTGTTTAAGCATATGTACATATAAGGAAGCATAGTCCATGCCTCACCTCTTCTTGTAATTTCTTCTGGACTGAAAAGTTCCTTTGAGGACATAAAAGCACAAACCTGAAAACTAGTTGATACGTTTAATAATGTTTGTAGGTTCCCAAGAGAAACTATAAATAATAACGTTAATAATAAATAATGTTGAGTGACATGTCAATCAACCTAAGAGCAACATCTTTAGGTGTACAGTGAGGGGAAGAATATAATCTAACATTTTTATTTTTTAGATTTATTATACCTCCCGTGGGTATATCCATCTTTTTCATTTGTACTTTTAAATATTACGTATTCATAAGCATAAATATAGTCTCATCGTCAAAACAACTGATGCACCCAGAAGGAAGTGTGGGATTGCAATGCTATTGGGAAGAAAGATAAAGGTTATCAGGAACAGTAAATGATGATACATGTAGACTGATATGGGCAATATTCATTGAGCTACACATACAGAAGTAATGTCTCTCAGTATGGTGTTGGCTCGCACGTCTCAGCATGAAGTTATAGAGGTTCTTGTAATGATCCATCTCATGCAGCTTGATTCTCACACAGTTCCTGCAGATTGTGTGGTAGGGGTGGAGGAGGATTGACGCCAGGACTTCTGTACATGTGACAACAAACTCTCTGACCACGGTGGCTCCACACACGTATTTCTTAGTCGTGTTCACCAAAACAAAAGCAGGGCACAACCGGATGACTCATGGAGGGTACCACTGCGCACTGGGCATCACTTTTGACAACGAGTGTATATAATATATATAGAAATATAAATATATATATATATGTGTGTGTGTATATAAAAAAATATAAAATATACACACACGCACACACACACACATATATATATATATATATATATGTATATATAGAAAATATAGAAAAAGTAATTATAAAAAAACAAATAACGCAGACGACAATAAGTACTGCATCCCAGTCATCTTCGTTCCTACCGCCCTACAGAAAACTACTGAAAACAAACAGATATGCGTGTCTAAACTTGCACAGGTGCATTTGGGGAAATCAGAACTCTTTTGAAGACCTGTACACATCAAACAAAACAGGGATGAATCACCTTGGTAATTATTCAGGGTTGCATGTCTGACTGAAAGGTCAACGCACCCACTATATGAACCATCATATAGTATGCTCATTCTCTGCAAACTGTACTGGGGCATTACACCTAATTGAACAAAACTTAAATGGAGCGATATACCTGGACACATTAGAGAAGAACGCAATCTTGCCAGCCAAGAATCTGAATCTGGAGATAAGAGGACATTTTAACAAAGCAACGACCCCTAACATCCTGCCAAAACAACTCAAGACTGGTTTCTAAAATAAGAAGGTGAAGGGCTTACGTAGACTAACCTAGCCAATCTGAATATGAATGGGTGAATTCGAAATTGTGACGACTTTAGAGGGACCATTGTGCCCTTGGGGAATTGGAGACGGTTCGCCAATAGGAACAGGCCAAAACTGAACCACAATGCTGCAAAAAAGCAAATTACTTCTTACCATAGATGCCTTGAAGTTGTAATTTGATAGCCTGAATAACTTTCTACCCTATAAAATATGTATTTTCCATTATATTGGTTCATATTTTAAAATAGATACTTTCTTGTTCGTATTTAAGAGTACAAAGTCAAAAGACATGATGTGTGTACATTTGCCCTGGATACATTTTAAATAAGCAGTGTCTAAATACTTGTATCTGTAACAGACCACAGTGGCAAAAGCCACATTCCTGATATACCATTTTATTCCTATTCCAACCAAATTCATAAAATCTGTTATTTAATACAGCAAACAGTCACAGGCGTTCAGTCACAGAATCACAGACGCCATCTACTGGTTGATACTGCCCTCTCCACTTTAACCACATCCACTGTTACCAACAATGGTTGCTTTATTAGGACGCCTCCATGAGAAAAGAGAAGACAAATCTACTCCTACTGTATTTTGCTCATAATCGATGACAGAAATCCAATAAAATACAGGAAAAGGCCATCGCAGGGGTCATAAGGCAGTCTATTTGTCTCCCTATACGTCATAATTATTCCCACCCCGGCGCTCCCACAAGCCACAAAGGTCCTGGGAAAGGACATCTCCACCATAGCTCAGTAGCCAATAGTGGCTGCCTGATCATCTCGGGAGCAACACTTCCTGTCTCACTCTGGAAACATCTGGTACATCACGTCTGGCTTGCAAGCATTCCCATGAAAATGTTAAATGCTTCTTTTATATTACCACAAGATCTCCTTCATTAGATTCATTCATTTATTTACAACAGAGTAAAACAGAGAAGGATAGAAAGAGAGAGAGAGAGAGAGAGAGAGAGAGAGTCAGAGAGTCAGTGAAATGACTCTGCATACATGTACTGTATATGTAACTGTAATAATGTGCTAGTCTGAACACTGTGTTGAGTTAAGCTTGACGATGATAAAGGTTAATGCATGTGTTCTAATGAACGTGTTCATGACATCTGCTCTAAGTTATTACTGCCTCGTAACTTATACACTACAAGCTGTAGGTTATTGCTTACAGCTTAACTAATTGATCCACATACTACACTACACTAAACCCAGTTAACATGCCAAATTAATTTCCCTTTGTGGGGGTATGTGTGGTAGTCCAGTAAGTGTGCTAATGTAGCGATGACATCTACAACATGTACAGGAAAGCGTACTCCCCACCTACACAGCCCAGCAGCAAAACCAGCACGTTTGGGTCTGGGATGCTGGTCCACCAGACAATTAAAACTGTACAAGATTTCTTAACATGTTTTAGAAACATGCTACACTGACGTCTCAGCAAAGTGCTAATTTGCAACTCTGGTCTAAGTTGGTATGCTGGTCAAACAGCATGACTTGGTTGAGTGGCCAGCTAAACCAGCTTGGACCAGAACAAGATTCATGCTGGGCTAAGCTGTTTTTTTATCAGGATAATGGAATTTGTTACATAAGGCTGAAATACTGTCATCCAAGCTAGCAAGGACCGCCCCCAGAATTTTTCGGTCTAATGTTCAGAGAACGTTTATAGATGTTTATCATTTCATATAATGTTCCTATAAGGTTACATGTTAACTAAGACATAACGTTTTTACCTGCAACATTCAGAGAATGATTGGAGGATGTCGTCAGCGCCACAGATTATGTTACATGATAACAAAAGAAGAATTCGTTCTCAGCTCAACATTCGGAAAACATCAGTGAAGATGTTACTGAGCCTTGAGATGACAGAATGGTTCTGGAGAACGTTCTCCTACCTTTAAAAAGAACATTCTGGGAACCAAAAGGAAACTCCTCGATAAAAAAATTACTGGAACATTGCATGGCATATTCTCAGATCTAGCTTGGACATTGCCCAACATTTAGTCCTAACTGTTTTCCAGTGCCACCACGTTAGAGTTGCAAATATATCAATGTAGTCAATGTCAATGTAGTGTTGAACAGAGATAGATGAACAGAGAGGTAGAACAGACCAGTTTCGGTATGCTGTACACATCAGTTCTGAAAAGTGCATGAAGGTGCGATAAAATAAATTAAAATTAAATAAAAACCCATTCCATACTGGTCTAAGGGGTATATGCTGGTTATTGCTGGTTAGGCTGATCACTCATATCAACATACAAACATAACATATGCTGGTCACCATTGTGACTGACCAGCATACCAGCGCCCAAAACAGCATATGATGGTTTTGATGGTGATCAGTATATTAAGTTACACCGCTGCTGACCAGCTTACCAGCGTCCATAAATTTCCACCAGCATGCTGCATTCCACCAGCATACTAATGTGTACAATTGTATTTTGGATGCTGGTCAACCACTATGGCCATCCTGAGTGACCAGCTGAACCAGCATCAAACCATCATAAACCAGCATGGACCAGCTTAAATACCAACACATACTAAAAGTTTTGCTTGACCTGATGTTGTAGAGTCCGCAGGAAGCGCAGTAGCTGCTGTTTAGCTGGACTCACCTTTTCTAATGGACGTGCACTGCCAGGCAGCAGCAGCTGCTGGTCCAGGCGCGGAGAGCTGCTGAGAGAGCAGCGAAGATGACTCGTTATTCCCCATACGACTTTACTTTCCCCCCAAAGGTGAAGTGGAGAAGTGTGTCTCTGCTTGTTCCCCAGCTCTGCCTCACATTCTCAGTGCTCACATTCTCGGCACTGGGGTCAGGACTGCCTATGATGAGGCGTGTAAACAGAGAAATCCCGCCTGAACTCAGTTTCAAATCTAAAGCCAGCCAGCGCGTGCCTAACTGCCCTTATCTCTACACAGCTGGCCAATTGGCGTTTAGGAAGCCCGAGCGTGAGGTGGTGGGTGGTTGGGTGGGTG
This sequence comes from Prochilodus magdalenae, assembly GCA_024036415.1. Lineage (NCBI taxonomy): Eukaryota > Metazoa > Chordata > Actinopteri > Characiformes > Prochilodontidae > Prochilodus > Prochilodus magdalenae. The sequence goes on along the minus strand of JAMWET010007338.1, from coordinate 1,249,088 downwards.
CCGCCTTTCCAACTGTAGAAAGTGGGCAGTGTTTTGGTGGGGTCGGCGAGCAGAGCTACTTGGGTGGTGGGGGGGCGGGGGTTACGACCAAACCGTATTGGATGCGCACGTGCGGACACTTTCGACGTCTTGCGGAGGAAAAAAGCAACTACGTGGAGAAATAGGTCAGATACAGCACGTGCCAGCGCCGGGGGTTTGTTTTGGTCTGTATTTGCCATTAGCAGCCTCACTGTTTATAGGCGTGTTTGTTGTACGTTTATTACTGGGCAATTTAGCCACCATTAATCAGGTCACGTGTGGTATAAAGGTTTGCCCTAACAGCGCCGGAAATCATTAAATATCCGATACTGACAGAAGGCAGTTTCGTATTTGCCAGCTTCTTGTTCTAAGTTTTCCGGTTTCACCTTAAATGACTCCAGTCCACCTTAAATGTCAGGGTCTTTATTCGGCAGCTTCTTCTTCGAATTTACCAGTTCCCGCTTAAATGGTGCAGCGGTTATATTCTGGCGCCTCAATAAGGCTAGAAGGCACAAGACAGTACATAGGCGAGTTCCCGAAATCAGACAGCAGGGGTCGCTCTTAACTCAAGTTTAGAATTCATATTAGGCCTCTGTCTCTCATTCTCTTCCTTCACTTAGACATGTGAATCTTTCTATCTTTCTTTCTCTCGTTCCATAACTGCTGTTCCAAAATTCTATCATTTCAGTCGTGCTTTTTTTGAGTAACTGATCACATCTATGTTATTGAGCTTATGGGAGTGGTGTGGTTGGGTGGGGGGTTGGGGGGATACTACGACACATGATACTACCTTATAAAACTTTTTGGAAGCACACATCATCAAAAGAATAGGTGTTTTAAGTCTATATATTTCTAAGTTTATAAATTTAGACTTATATGGGCAATCTGTCTTTTATTATGGTGTCAGTCCGCCATATTGCAACATACCAGACGTCTCAGCATGGAAATGTAGAGGTTCCTAATGGAGTCCTGTGGTAATCCATCCCATGCAGCTTTGTGGTAGGGGTGGATGTAGTGTGACACCATGACTTCTACTCAGACCTCTACACAACTGGCAGTGGTGCTGGCGCTAACATGGAGGGCATCACTACTCGCTGAATGTCTGCAGTTGTGGCTGTTGGGTCAGTCATGTACGACAATAAGGCCTATCCCTCCTTACATCACATGAGCAGCCAAGGATAAAACTTGAATCATTCGCATGTCTCACAATGTCAAACCTACCCATCATTCCTGTCACTTGATTCCTTCTGGGTGCAACTCTTTGGGCAACCATTTTTATCACATATTGCAAGTAGATTTAAATTATGTCTATGATATCATATAGTGATTACACACATACATGTTTTTTCTTCACTTTCCATTATCAGTGACATTAACAAAATGTTCCCCACACTCTTAATATGTGCACTTGACTTCTGACGAGTGGTTACGTCAGTTTTTGCACACACAGACACTGAGAGGCCTTTGAGTACATGCCTCTCATGCCTAGACTACTCCCTACTATATCTTATTGCAGTCGGGCACAAGGTTACAGACATTCAGGCAGGCTTAAAATAGGAATGTGAGCTTGTTAATTGCCATTGTGAGTATAATATGAGGCAATGTTTTAATAATATGAGGCAATGTTGACTGCTGTGTGTGAATATCTGCTGATAGTGGTCGTTGTTGTGACTTCAGATGTCTGGAGGAAAAGAAAGAGAATTCCACTTGTGAGTAAACTCACAGAGTCACCATGAATCACACCATCCTGATAGCACGTTCCTCTGTGAAAACGGAAAGCACCCAGGTACCCTGAGGTAGATTACCACAGTCTTTCCCGAGTGTATGACACAGGCCACCTTATGGAGTCGTAACCAACACTATAAAAATATTACATAGAGTTTGGCCTTCAGAACTGTTTCATCTTCAGCTTAATGCTGTTTTCCCCACATTTTTATAAACCAAGGTAGCAGAAAGGGTGCTTTGGATGATGTCATTGAAGAACCACTTTTGGTTTCCTAATTAAGTTTTGTTGTAAAGAGCTATTTCAAAATGTTCATGGTCTATAGCAAATAAACCTTTCCCAAAACTGTGTGTTTACCTACGAACCATTTAGGAACCTTTGACTTTTACTGAAAAAGAACAGATCCAATACTACAGACAGGCTGGCCTCTTTTGGCTTTTCACAATGGTGAAAAACATCACTCTAACCAAGCAGGGCTTTTTTGCTGGGGCTCAGACAAGTATATTCATAATCTAAAGTTGCATCAATAGTTGCACCCATAAGGAATATAAGAAACAGGAATGAAACTTGGTGAGTAGGTCACATCATTGTGAGACAGCCGAAGTTTCACACTTGGCTGCGCATGTGACATAAGCAAGGATAGGCCTTATATCTGTACCTGAACATTCAGCAAACAGTGATGCCCTCCATGAATCATTCTGTTAATGCCAACAGCCTGAAAACTGGGACTGCCCTTCAACTACGTCAGCGCTGCCAAAGACTCTATTGGTGTCATGCCAGGTTGTCATGGAGTGACTCAGAATGGCAGAGGGTCATCTTCACTGATAAGTCCTACTTTTGTTCTAGGGGAGATGGTCAACAAATCTGTGTGTGGAGGCAGCATGGTCAGCGCCAAGATGAATGGTTCATTGTCCTTGTCACACATCCAGAAGGCCAGGTTTCACTCCACCCTACCACAAAATCTGCAGTAACTGTGTGACAATATTCAAGCATGGAATGGATTATCACAGGACCCCATTAGGAACCTCTACAACTCCATGCCGAGACGTCTGGCCTGTGGCGTGTCATACTATACTAAGAGTCACTACTTCTGTATGCGTGGCTCAATAAATATTGCCTATATCAGTCAAAATTTCATCATTAAAGTTATCAAACATTGTTCTTGGTAATCTTTATTTTCCTTCTGAAAAGCATTGCAGTCTGACACTCCCTTCTGGGTGCAACTATTCTTCAGATGATGAGTGTAGATAGTAAATGGGCCATGTTGACCATGTTGAATCTGTATTTTGTTCTGTCAAATGCAACTTTGTCCATTGGCCTGTTCGTCACCATTGCAGGTTTACATTTCTCATATGACAAGACGATTCTTTACCTGGTTGACTAATGTCTTAAAAAACCCTTCCTGGTTATACTAATACAAAACATTTTTGATTATGTTTCAGTGGTAATTAAATCAATTCAGTATGAGATCAGCATCTCCACGTGTTCTTCATTATTTTGCCTGACCTATTCCAACTTCCCTGCTATGAAAATTAGATTATGAGCCTAAACCCCCCAAAAAAAAAGAAAAGGAAAGAACTTATATAACCAAGAACTAAAAAATATGAGGAGACTGACATTATTATACAGGAAATCTCTTTCTCTGGTTAAAGCTGCCTAAACTGCCACATAATGACGAGATTAGGTAGTCTCTGATTTGACTACCTAAAATGGGTCATCTCTAAAGAAAAAGCCCTTTTTTGTTGAAGATTTGTCTCTCTCTACAGTAATTTCCGGTCTTTTCTGTTAGAGTAGCTGACCAAAAGACGGATGGGTGTGGTAATCCTCTTACTTTAGGCTCTCATCTCCCATGACATCAGAGCATTACCCTCAAAGCTGCCTCGTCATGCTATAGCCAAGCAGATTAAGACGTACATTAGATAAGCATAAGGTGCGTATACTCTCAAAACATCAGGCCAAGTAGGCCAGTGGCACTTCAGACGATCAGTACACGCGTTGCCCCTTCAGGCTTACTTGCTAGGCTTGCTAAAACAAAAGCCGGCAGGGTGTGAACCTCACAACAAAACGCCCTCCTTATATAAATACCAAACCCTGTCATTTTGAGAGATGGCTAAATCCATAATTATAAAGTAGAGGAAGAAAAGGTCCTTCTGCATATGTGTGAACTGAAACAATAGTTACACTTTGTTCTGAGACCCAGTTAGAGATTACGTTTGTAATATTTGTCGCATGGGATTATTTTTGCCACTTCCTGTCATAGATGGGTGTGTCTCATGTACTAAGCCAGCCATTGTTCTAAGAAGGCCATTTACTAATAGGTGTTTAAAAAATGTTTCCTCTTTCTATTAATCTTTGCGGTCATCTTTTAAATACGGTCACTATTAAAAGTGTCTCAGAACAGTAAAATTGGGGTCAAATAAAAAAAAGAAGCTTATTATTTTAAACCATCAACTGCCAGCAAAATGTTTAAAAGGTATAAACACAAAAGATTTCCGTACTAAAATCTAAGTGGGTTCGTTTATACACGGTGGGGTTTCCCCACACATCACAGTGCTAAATGGGAACACCTTAGTGCTCCTCTCAAATATTATAAATCCTAAAGTCATTTTTGCATCATTCTAAAACTATTTCCAAAAAAATTCCTTCTGACTACTCCATGATAGTTCAGATTATAACTTTCAAAGTGATTAAAAAAAACCCTGTTTATTATTATAAAATGTCCTCTGGCCCCAACACTAAGGCCCCAAGGGTCTGTTCTCGGCCCTTTTTCATTTTCATTTTTAACACTGTTAAAAATAAACAAATTGTCAATGGCAGTGGTCATAATTTTCATTGTGACGTTTTGTAATTCAGAGATAATATAGAGATACTGCCTCCTGCCTTCCTGACTCTACTGCTACTTTTAATATAGTTTGACCAGAATCATTTCTGCGCGAAAGCTCTAGAAGAATGAGGACTTTCTTAAATTATTTACAGACTCAGGCCCCATCTCAAATACATCCTCTATTCTTGATTCTCTACTGTTTTTAGTGACTGTGATGATGTGGTGGTTAAGTTGATTTTATATTAATGTACTAAATAAATAAATAGGAAGTAAATAATACGTTATTGGTAATTTAACACAGTACAAAGATACAATGCTACGGCCAAGATTTTCAGCTGTTTTGAAATGGCTGGTATTGTTAGTAGGAGGAGGTTAAGCAGTGTTTTGGTCCATTCTCAGTTGCCTCCTCCCTCTAACGCTCATGACTAATGGAGAACAACAAACAGAGATCCCTCCTTTAAGACACAATAGGTTAGGGTGAAAGGAGGGGTAGGAGAGAACATATGCCACCAAAACCAACCAGATTTAACAGGAGCCTGACTAAACAACACACCTTAAGCGTGCGCTTGCTGTCTGATTATACCATAATCTGATCATTTTTATGCTCTATGTATTGATGTAGGGCTAACATAACCAAGTTTCAGCAAGAAGAGGTCAGTGGTGTAAACAGCTGGGAAAAGGGCTGTTTGTCATGTAACAGCCTTTCCGATGGAAGCGTAAGAACGACACTGAAAGCCATGATCAGCTGGAGTCTATCACTGCTGGGCCTTGTGCTAATTTGCAAGCTGAGAATATATGAGCCTTCGAAGGCACTCGTCCCTGCCATCGTTCATGGCAGCCAGGGCAGGCTTTAGAATACTGCTGTTTGCCCAAACACTAAGCGTGCTATAGTTGTCACACTTTTCCCAAACGCCTTGCAGCTGCTCCTATTGTGCTCAGAGAAGGGCCTCGCCAAGTAGTCGTCCAGACCGCTCCGGCCAGCCCTCCTGCCGCCTGACAGGGATCAGAGGAGCTAGCTGAGACTCTGAGGTTCACACAATGGGGGACATTGATAATGATTCTATACGGCGTAACCCCGACCAACATTGCCAATCTGAAATTCCAATGCACAGTTAAAGGCAGGGCAGAGTGCCGCTACATATGGCCAGGGCAGTTTGAATATGAAAGGGTCGTTCTTTTTCCCACCGATATTTCAGCTACAAGCGCGGCCTAAGCTTTGGGTTTAAACAAACAAGGTCAAAACCTGACCAGCTGGGAATATTTTGTTAAGGACCAACATTGTGCAGATGCTCGAATTCCAATGCACAGTTACATCACATTGGGCCGTAAGGCGTTTGAATATGGAAAAGGGTCGTTTCTTACGGTCCTTTCGCCACCGATATTTCAGCTACAAGCGCGGCCTTTAGCTAAACAAAACAAGGTCATACCAGCTGGGAAATTTGGTGTTAAAACATTGTTATATACATATCGTCACCGTTGGGACATTTAGGCAGTTTCGACATTTTCTTATATGGTTTTGAAATTAATTAGTAAAAAAAACGCCCCTTACATAGTTTCAGAATTTCATAAACAAGGGACCAATAGGAGTGATCTGAAATGAGATGGAATTAAAACAGGAAAAACTTGTTACACAGCCTTCTGTTCAGTTTTTCCCTCTTTTGTAAAGCTACACCTTTCTCCTTCTGGCTTTCTTCTATAAAGCTACACCTTCCTTCTTTCTTTCTTCTGTAACCCCTTTTTGTTCAAACATTGATGGTATATTGTCGCTGTTGTCCATAAATCTTGTTCTGTTATTGGAAGTGTGTAACGTTTTAAATCCAAGTTCTTTTGGATTCTGTTCTGCTGGTCTATTCTCCATGAAAACACGAAGCTAGTATATTTATAGTAACTAGTAAACTTTATAGCAGTTATGTGTATATATATACACATACCTATATACAATACAGCCATTACCATACACTACTCCATATACAATGTATAATTTCTCACACTATTTCTCACTACTTGTTTTCAGTTCTCAATGATCATTTCATAGTCTTGTTTACTGATCAAACAAACAGAATATGTTTTTTAGTTTCCTATAATAACTGCACTGAGCCATTTGTCTAACAACCACCATAGTGCTTGTGACCAGAGTTCACATGTATTGAGTTTCTCAGCATGTATTTTAGGACTCTACACCCCAGTGGATGATACAAGATGCTGACACTTGATATAGAAAGGGCCCTGACTTTGAGGAGGCCTTTTTCCAAGTCTGTTTACTCAAATATTTAATTTCAAAACAGGGGCTTAAATGTCCAAAACAATCGATCAGACCCACAAATATGTACATGTCACATACACTGTTCTTCTGGTACGATCAAAGCGGGAATATTTCATAGTTATACACATTTAACTCATAATACCATGCTCTCAGTAATAGTATCCAGCATTTTCAACATGGGGGTGCCTTTAAACCAACAATATTTACCTAATAAATGTCTGGGTGGATTTAGTGGAAATGTTTAAGATCAGTTTATATTTATCAGCATCAGTATTTATCAGTAATTTATATTTAAAAGTATATTTATTTTAAATAGTCAGTTTGCACTCTGAGTATTAATGTGCCTTATGATCAAAATCCTGTATCATAAGTAACCACAATTACATCACAGTTGTAACAAAAAGGGTTTATTCGTCAGTATCAAAACATCATATCACAAACGTGTAAAAATATATCATAAGAAATATATTAATTTAGGAAATAAATATCACATATCAAAACAGTCTCCTGAAAGTTACTCCCATTAGTGCTTGAGGGAGGACCCTAACAGGGCTGCCAACATTACAGACACATGAGGTATTTTGTGCTTGCTTATAAAGAAACAAACGTCTTGGTGAGTTGGATTAGGTTCTGAAAGGCAAAAATGGCCATTGGGTGAGCCATACATTAAACTTTCATTGTCTTAAGGCAGAGCAAGTCTAACCAGAGATGATAAATACATTCATTGTTCAAGAACAAAAAAGGAAACCAAAGAGGGGGGCATTCACTCAGATTAGCACCTTCAAGCTTAGCAATGCATGGTCCTCTCATGCTGCTTGTGTTTGCTTAAACAAAAACAATAAACGGTGTCAACAAGTAAAAGCTAACTTTTCCTGAGCGAACGGTAAGACCTACTGCTTTATCGCATGGTAATAAATAAAAACAGAATGTGATTATCAGTTGCGGCAGTCAATTTCTGAAGACTGATACAGAAAGACAGTTAGGAGCCTTGTTTATATTCCACTAACAAACATCACTCTAATGAATGCCCAGCCCTTTCGGTTCAGTCAGCGTGAACGGCGGTCATCTTGTGTTCAAAACACAGCCAGTCTGGAGGAGCAAGGCTGGACCGGCCACCTACTCCCCTCTAGAAAGGTGTGCAAATACTGTTGTATTGCAACAAAGGAACAAGTTATTGTAATTGTCCACAAATGCAAAGACCACCACAGTGATCAATGTCCTACTTGATTGAATACAAATGGGGGTGTCCTGTCAGCAGGTGGGCGATGGGGTAATGGGACTATGGAGGAAGGACAGTGGGCTGGCAGCTGCGTGGACAGGGATCGAGACAGGGAAGTTGAAAACAGTGCTGCTTTTGCTAAGCGCAGGGCTTCCTGCCTCTGAGGAGCATGTGGACGAGGCCAGAACCTGTGACTCGAACTGCAGCAGCTGGCCCATGAAGCTGAAGTTGGGGGAGATGATACTGCGCCGCTGCTTGACAAACTCGAAAGCCTCATCCAGCTTGACGCGGTTGGTGCGCATCAGGTAGGCCAGGCATATAGTGGCTGACCGCGAGATGCCGGCCTGACAGTGGACGAAGACACGGCCACCTTTGTTCCGTACAGAGTCTGCGTGAAAAAGATGGAGGAGGTCAGTTTAACTCTACACAAAAGGTCTCAACAGAGCACATCATTTCAGTTACATTCCACAAAGGCGGGCCTGACAAAGTCAAAGGTGTCTTTAATGCGTTCAGTTCTTCTGTACTGTTACTGTTATTCTAGTTTTCTTACTGTAACTCTATTATTTCTTGTATAAATTAGAGGTAAGTCTAAAGACCTCAGCAGTTCAAGCTGAAAATGGCTAACGACTGTCCCAATCGTTGATGCCTCCCTCCACTTTCAATTGCAAATCACAAAGTCTGCAGTACAGCTAACAGAGGGAGCCGTCTCATTAGGGAAACAGGAAGAAGTTAAATGAGGGCTGGGGGTTGGGTGATGGGGTAGCACTCTCTCAGCGGCAGGTCTGAATACACAATGGGGGGTGGCTGCCCCCTGCTGTGAGCATTGATCTGGGGAGGAAGGCCAGTCGAGAGCCAGAGAAAACCCTCTTTTGTTTGAACAGAACAAAGGGAGCCAGGCAAGCAAAGAGAGCCAGTTGCTCCCTAAAAAGCAGATCAGGTCGTGGCCTGCTGCTTTCCATGAAAAGGGGGCACCACTTTAAATGGGATGAGAGGGGATGATGTAAGCTATTGTAGCTGTCAAGCTTGGTACATCCAGCTGGTCGATTTGGAGGGAACTTTTGAAAAATTTAATTCAGCCCTCGCTTAGGGAGGGGGAAGGGGAGTTTGCTCGTCAGAACCCTCCTATAGCGACATCTGTTCTTGTTTTGTAACAGAGAATCAAATAATAGTGGATAAGAAAAAAATTCTCACCAATAAATTCAATGGCCTCGTTGAACCAAGAGCTGATGTCAGCTTTGTGGTTGTCTTCAACCGGAATGCTCTTGTACTGATAATGGTCCTCGAAATGGTTTGGACAGTTGGCAGAAACATTTATGAGGGCTGTGATCCCCAACATGTCCAGCATGTCTTTTCTAGAGGCATGGTAGGCACTGCCAAGATAGAGGAAGGGAAGGATTTCCACAGGGCCACCCTAAACCAAGAAAAGAATAAAGATAATGAAGTTACAGCACAACTTAAAAACAAAACCAAAAGTTTTTCAGTCATTACAAATGACCTAATAAGACTTTTACTGCACTCTTACCTGATCATACAGAGGGGTAGTGCATGTGTTACAACCGGATTCGGCACTGCCAGGATGGCAGCTTGCACTCAGAGGCAAACTGAGTCCTTGTGGGGGGGCTGGTTTGGTACACATCTCAGGAAATTCAGAGGCAAATGTGTCAAATCCACCTAAAAATAGAGAAATGAAAAAAAAAGACGCCGTTTAATTACACATCATAATTTACAAGCGTCAACTGTAGCTGGCAGTTGTTGTGACACAAAGGGTGAGAGAACAGTTGAGAGGGGCGACAGCTGAGGTAAACATTGGAGTGGAGTTACCGTACAAGGCCAGAGAGCCACAAATAACCAAACCGGCTATATAGAAGGCTAAAATGAGCGGAGGTGGGCAGTTACTACTCACATTTAATCAGTTCAGTGTACGTTTTGTATTTTCCCAAATTATAATAGCTTTATTTATGCATAATATCAGTACACATATGAATAAATAAGGGTAATTTAATATTTTAATCAATTTTAGCCATTCATATTCAGCTCCCAATTACTTCGTTGTGGTTAATTAAATTCTGTTGTGTTGGCTTAGCACCTGCGCTCCCTCGGGTTTCATCATATTCCAGCATTAGCATTTTAGCTAACGTTACCTCGGATAAAGACCCCCCAAATACTAATAACAGCCTAACAAACTTCCCTTCCTGGGTAAATAGATGCTGTACGTAAGAAGTAAGTTATCTGATACATTTTAGAGTTTTTAATTATACCATTATTCCATTTAAGTAACAACATTAATTTGAGTTTTGTTTTAAGTTACTCTATCCGCCTCCGACCTCGGGCTTTAAGTTGTGTTAGCTTCGTGAGCTAGCGCTTAGCCTATTTACCTTTAAGGAAGACCACGTTAGCTCCGCACGGGTTTCGGTACAGAGCGGTCACGGCCAGCATCAGGGTCCCGTCTTTCTTGGTCTGAGCGATGTCCGAGCTCCGATCATCGAGTAGGACCACAGTCCGGTACCGGCCGGACAGAAGTCCGCTCCTCGTGTCCTCGTTCGGCACGATGTGCTCGAGCCCGAGCCCACCGCGCGCCCGTCGCCGCACAATAGTGCTGAAGCGGACGTTGGTGGACCCGGGTATGTGAGACGAGCTGAAGGAGAAGAATGAGCGGCAGTCCAGGACGAGGCAACCGGGCTCGTCCCCGTCCAACAGCGCCCGAAGGGAGGCACAGTCGATGCTGGGAACTTCCATAATGACCATAGTAGGGCGGAGCGCGGGAAGAGACAAGTCTAAGTACATAAAGTTAGGAAAGATAAGTCCACTCACAACAAAGCCTCCCGCTCGGGGTTTTGTTCGGTAATAAGAAAAGCTGTCTATCTGAGGAGATCAACGGAAAAAAAAAATAGTAAAAAATCCCGTCGACAATCTTGAAATTCGTCCAGAAGCTTAACGTCCTTCCTTCCAGTTTTCCGTTCTGCCCCCGGTTCTTTTGGGCGCCCTTTTATAGTTGCCAGACCTCTCAGCAGAAGAATAGAGACGTCACGGGCCCGCCCCGTCTGGCGCGCTGCCCGGGTGAATTTGCACGTACGTCATGAGCAGCGTAGCGAAGGCACAGTAGACCTCGCACTGTAGAGATCACAGGTCGACCGTTCACACCACACTTACCCTAACTTAATCAAGTCAGATCAGGAAATGATCAGAACCACCGGAGTGTGATTAATATAAACGTTTACATTAATAGAATACAATACCAGTTATAACACTATAACTACTGTTCACAATAATACAAACAACAACAGTAGCTCTAATACTATGTGAAAAATAGATAGACAGACAGACAGACAAACAGACAGACAGACAGACAGACAGATAGATAGATAGATAGATAGATAGATAGATAGATAGATAGATAGATAGATAGATAGATAGATAGATAGATAGATAGATAGATAGATAGATAGATTCTTTATTGATCCCAAAGGAAATTTAGCACTACCACTAACTACCACTACTAACTACCACTATTATATATACAATATATACATATATATATATACAATATATACATTCATACATATATATTGATGATATATACAATATATACATTCATACATATATACATATATATATGTATATACATACATATATATTGTGTATATATATATATACACAATATTACTACTACTACTACTACTACTACTAATAATAATAATAATAACAACAATAATAATATTAATAAGCATTAAGGATAGTTTTTACATTTAAGCCATATCAATTAAGATACTAATTTCTTTTTGTGTTTAATATCATTGTTATGCTTTGTTGTTGACTACATCTGTGTTGGTGATGTGTTTTAAACCAAAAGAAACCCAAAATGTGTAGAATGGAGCCCAACAAGCAGAAGTTCTTATCCTGATAGATCCTGGATATACCGAGCAGTTCCACTGCAAGCAGATATTGTATCTCACAAAGCATGATTTCTCAGTTTGCCCAGATAACCGGCGTCTAAAGTCAAACTCATCCAATAGAAAAAGAGCCAAGGTACACTCCTGTTGGTCAATCTTCAGCTTTTGTCTTGTGCTATCCGGTTAATCTGAGATATGCTGCTTTTTCTAAAGGCCCCACAGTTCACTGTAGTTACTCAGTACTTAAGGCATTTCGAATCATAATACTTTGTACTTTTGCTCAAGTTGTGGGGAAGGTCACTCATTATTGTACCTAAGTCTTGTGCTTGAGTATGGGTTTAGGCTCTTCAACCCACCTCTGAATATTAACAACAATACAAATACAACAATATAGAAATACAACTGTACTAGCGCTACAGTAATATTAGGTGAAATGCTAGCGGACGAGATGAATACAGTCTAAATTGTAAACATTTCACAATTATACATTACATATATACATATCAATTACATATTACATACATATCAGTATATTGAATTTGATCAACAGCACTGTCAACAGAAAAACATGGCAGCAACAACAACAACAACAACAACAACAATAATAATAATTACCAGCCAAAGTAAGTAAGTTGCGAAAGCAATTGTTGTTGACCTATTTTAGCAGAGGATGAGAAAGAGATAAGAAGAGATTCAGTCTGAGGGCTTTCTTTTTAGGCAGCAGTTTAGTATCCGTCAAGGAATTTGGCAAATTTTCCATGATGTGACCGTTTGTGGATGTGATCTTTGCTCTCCTCCTTTGATGAGTTCTAACAAATAACAAGATAATTAGGGAATACCTGTCGCTGCACTCATAAAAGTTTATACTTTGTTTTTATTGTACAGGCCTATGCAGTGTGCAATGCGGCGAGAGCAAAGGCAAACCATAAAAGTTAATCACTGTATAGAAACTGGAGGTCTGGTAAATTTCCATCAGTTGAAAAACACTACACGGGTTCGGCTGCATGGGATCACAGAGTGGGACGTGCCTGTTTGTTTGTTTATGCCGTTAGACCTGTTTTGGGCTTCAAGAGACTCAAAAATGCAGAGATCTCTGAATAAGCAGTTGTAAAGAGCACCTTTCACTACCTTTGCAGCAATTTAACTAACTGCTGTAACTGTCTTTGGACTGCAGTCTTGTTTGGCAGGTTCTATCAGGTCATTTGCTGTGTTTCCCAAAACAATGCGGAAACGTCTTCAGTTCTGTTTTGTTGTGTGACCTGTCATGGCAGTCATCTTCAAAACAAGGCTGGCCGTGTTGCCATGGATGTGGTTAGGTTAAAATGTGTGCGTTGTTTCCTCTTGGTCACGACTTACTTCTGGGTTAAAGTTTGCTAAGACACACAGGGGCTAAAGATACTCTGATCTAAAGGCTTGTGTTAAAGGCTGATCATTTATTTGTAAGCTAAATACCAATGGTACGGTTGATGTTTGGTCAGTTCCCTCCAAATAAGAAACTGCAGGATAGGGATGGACAATATCATGGCATTTATCAGTACTGAAGACATAGCTTTTTCTTTTTTTGAACACCGTTTGAACCCGTTTTTTAAATAGTGCTTTGTTCACCTGCCAAAACCGGCCCTGTTTTGTTTGATTAGCTTATTATGAAAACTAAATATCTTAATGCATATTGTGACAAAGTCTAGAAGTATTGTGATGTTAGTTCTTTAGCGCTCACAATCCCTTTTTCCAGCATATTGTCCAAACAAAATGACCACAAGCATCTTTAATTTTTTGTAATTTTTAGTTTTCAGATTAACTTAAGCTAGGAAGCTGTTCCTTACAATTTCTGAAAAAGTTCATGAAGACTGGAACAATTGGAAAGTCATTTTTAATCATGTTATTTTTATTTCCCCACATATTTTCATCATGTTTCGTTTCTATTTGTATTCCACATATTTCTTTATTAATAACCTCTGAACGGTATTGTCTCATTTATAAAGCGCCCTTACTGACTACAGTGCATGAAAGGGGCTATATAAATAGACTTTCTTTGCCTTTACATGGACTTACATTACAACCAAAGAATGCTTTTGTCCTCTGCTGTAAAGATACCATTATGCAGGTATTTGTTTTTCTTTGTAGTGCTCTGTTGTGTGCAACAAGTCTGCTGGAAAAACATCTCAGTTGTCTCCTCATGAAGCAGCTTGAGAGAATGCCAAAGGTATTCAAAGCTGCATCAAATCAAAGGGGTTCTAATGTGAAGGATTTACTCTCCTCATTAATATTTTAAATGTTGAACAAACAAGGGGTATGTTTTAACAGGGAGCTGCATCCAGACTTTTGACTGATACTGGATACTGGTTTGCTTGTAATCCATTAAGACCCCTTTTTAGCTCTGTCTCCAAATAGCTCATGACTGGACGACATGGCACTCCTGAAGTTTAGAGAGTAATTGCCTCTCTGGCTAATGCAAGGTGCTTTGCTGAGCTACACACACATAGAAACGTCGCTTGCTTATGCCAACTTGTACACTACCCTGAAATGTTTACCACATTTCCTGCTTCTCACAGGCAGAATGTATACCAAAATGAAAGTAGGACAGCAGTAGAATACAGTTGCTGACGTCAGGCCTGCGTTTCTGGCGCCTGAGTCAGGAAGGTGGACTGCTAGAGTGCTGCTCGAAGCCGGTGTGACCATAACAGAGGAAGAAACAAAAAGTAACAAGAGAGGGGGAACTTGGTAACGCCTCGAGTTGCAGCACATCTGCCTGCCGAGCTGGACTTTACTGTCCAATCCCCACTTCTATGACTCAAGTCTGAAACGTGAGCCATGCAATGGGAACGTTACTCATTTTTGTGGAGTGTGTAGCAGGAGGTGGTCTGAAAACACAATGTGCTGTCCCCGCACTTACTGTAAATACAAGTTTCTCTGTGGGGGAGTAAGGATTAAGAAACCTCGAAAATTATTTAGTATTTCACAAACCATCTTATATTTAACCAAACATTACACAGATGCCTCAACAACTACATAGAGTAAATAGATTATCAGTGTTTAGTTAAGTCCACTATTTACCTTTATCACACCTCCCATTCTTTTTAAGAGACTTCCTTTAGTTGTTTAAAGAAATATGCAGCGATACCTTTACAAACCGCCAACGTTTAGTTATAGAAGTCCCTACAATCGAAGTAATGCCAAGTAATCCCAATCCAGCTAAATGAGAACACCGGCATCTTATTTTATTTGATTAACAAATTCCTCTTGTCTATTGCCTTTCTCAGTAATTATGGCTTTTTATCACAACTGGAGATTGTACAAAAACACCTGTGGATGTTTTCAGATCCGAAGCAGGAGTGGAACGTGATAATATCCCCTCTGTCAAAGATAAAAGTTTAAAGCGCTGTTTATCTGATGGTGACAGTTTTTGTGGTCTACCAGGTCTTTTTCGGTTGCTGGGTGTCCCATTTTCTCTGTATCCAGTTTTGGAAACTCCTGTTTGTTTTTGTTTTGTTGTCTTTTGACTTCCTCTTCCTTATGAAAGTTGATTCCCATATATCTAATCTTAGAAATACAGTTTTTGCTGAAAAATGCATTGCTTAAGTAATCACATACTTAATAGGTGTTTTGTCTGAAGATGGTATAAAATCATGATATCTGATATTTTCACAGTACTAAGTCCAGAAAACTTTGAACATCCAGAACCTGCCAATGGGTCCAGACATCAATTCATCCTTTAACTTATGAATTACTCAGCTTGTTTACATTCCTGTCCATGTAGTCGTTGCTTTATGAGTTGTAAGATGTAGTAAATCTGGGAATTTACAGGGTTGACTATCACAGCCTGTAAAAGAGACCTAAGAAATGGCGATACTATGAGATAAGTGGACTACAAGAACATAGATATCAACGATAACTGTGACTATTTACTTCCAATAATGAGACAAATTTGCTTAAATGACTCATCTTTGTGGCAAAAGTCACAAACGTTCCCTTCGTATTTCTGTTTACCACACTTTTTGCTCTCGGTATGAACGGGAAGTGAAAGAAGAGTATATGCAAGACATTTCCTGTATATACTGTTGAAGTAAGGCTGTACCCTTATCGTCACTGGTCATTTACTGACAGAATGTGTCTGGGTGACTGCTGCAAGTCGTGGGAAACTACAGGGTATATCCTTGTTTCTTTTCCATTATTGACTCCAAAAAATTTCTGTGTCTATATTTAAAGAACTTCACAACTGCATGATGACGAATGAAATCCATTTACGTTAAGCGATGTGTTCGTAATGGTTGGCTCTTTTTTTTATTTGCTTTGTACAAACCTCAGTTCCAAAAAGTTGGATAGTGATTAGAAAATTCTGTTTCACCCATTTTATTAGAAACCAGCATAAAATAAGATATTTTAAAATTGACCTTATAATTTATTTATGTATTCATTCATCTATTTGTCTGTTTGTTTGTTGGTTGGTTGGTTGTTTTGTAAAAAAAATAAATACATTTGATACTTGCTACATGTTTCAGAAAATGAGGGAAAGGATGTTTGCCACGGTGTTATTTCACCTTTCTCTTTAACAAACTGTAATAATCCTTTAGGGGCCAAAAACACCAGTCTGTCCAGTTCTGAATTCTGTGGATTGCAGACTGGTCAGTTTAGCTCAGATGCTCTTTGGTCACACAGCCATGCTTTTGTAACACATTCAGAAAGTTGCTTGGTGTTATAATACTGAAATAAGTCAAGTCAAGTCAAGTAGCTTTTATTGTCATTTCAACCATATACAGTGTGTGTAGTACACAGTGAAACGAAACAACGTTCTTCCAGGACCACGGTGCTACATAGAACAGTAAATACAAAACATACACAAGACAATTTACAATATACATATAAATAAATATAATAAATGACATAATAATGTCTAAAATGTGTATATATACTCAATGGCTACTTCATTATGTACACATCCATGTATCTATACTCACTGTCTATTTTATCAGCTCTACTTAGTATATAGGAGAACTTTGTACTACTACAACCACCACCGAATAATACCTCCTCTGTGGTGAGCTTGTGCAGGTCCTGACAATTAGCAAAGTAAGCAGAAGAACTACATTCTGCAATTGTAGAACTATATAGTGTGCCTTTATTTTGAGTGGAGCTATTAAATGGACAAGGAGTGTGGAGGTGGACCTTGTGAAGTGGCCTGTGGGTTTATGTCCTGCAGTGTTAATGGTGCCTTTGCAGATTACTCATGGCACACCCTGACGTTTGAACGTTATATATGGGTTTTTTTCTTCTTTGGCCCAGAAATATGACCTGGCCATTATCGCCATTATAAATCTGTACTTATCAGCTAACTCGTCAGACCAAAATACACATTTATAGTGTGCATCAATACACGTCAGATGAGCTATAAACCAGAGAGGTCATCAGAATTTCTGGACATTGCTAACATAAGACTTATGCTGTGCATGGTACTTGCATTTGGGGGTGCAGTGAGAACAAACGTGCTCTCAAGCCAATGTGATGATATCAATCAGAGAAGAGAGCTGATTTTAGATGCAGTGCCATCTGTGTAACCAAAGGTCACAGGCATTTAGTTGTGGTTCTCGGCTTTACCCTTCACACAAAGAGAGTTCTCTGAACTGCCTAAATCTTTGAATGATGTTATATGGTCAACTTTGACCCTCCCTTGCTTATAAAGCACTAGGACATTCCTGGATGCTTGTTTTATGCTCAGGCATGATTACATTATCTGGCATCAAATATATTGTTTTTTGTACTGACATTCAAATGCAGATCGTAGCAGTTTTACAGATCACAACTTTCTGTATTTATTTACATCTCACATGCTCTTTTTGGAATAGAGGTATATACGCTGGGCTTGGGAAGCAGTGAGCCTTGTGCATGTCAAAACTTTGAAATCATGTCACTCAGTCTTTGGTATATTGTTTCTTGGAATAGTAAAAACTGCTACAAAAACACAGCTTTCAGGATACACAGTTTCATCTGAAACTATTTCATAGGGATCAAAGGGATTCACATGCCTGCCAGCCAAAGAGTACAGCACTGGGTTTCAGGAAGTTACACCTTGCTTTAGTGGTGCAACCTTAACTACAAAAGGACACAGCACCCACATGATCTGTGTTACAGGCATTTTACCATTGTTTAACTGTAATACACACATAACCATTTAATAACACATGTACTAACTATAACTATATATGCATACATCTATATAATCAAATATTTATATTGTGAGTAAGTCGCGAATATTATATAACATGTGAATATAAAAAAAAAATAAAAAAATACAGGTCCCCATAACAAGACAACATTAATATCCTGTTTAGAAAAAAGTAGAACACAACATCATTCCTGCCTATGGCACTTAGGGCAATGTTTAATGCTGTCTAGCTAAATAGTCTAAATAGTCAAGCTAATTCAATAATATCAGTCTACATTAGGTACATTTGTACTACTTACAACACTTATCACATCGCTAAAGGTGTATTCACAAAATACAGACCAGCTGTAAGTAAACAGAAATTATCAGAACCTGAAACAACCAGCAAAGAATCCAGCCCTGACATGCATTGCGCAGGCCTATTTGCATGCAAAAGCAGAGACATTCCACCGGCTGTGAGACAACACCTTTGTTTTAAAAACAGTTTTTCTTAAATGCCTATTTCCTTAACACTTGTGTAGTTGTGTGGGAAGATCCTTTTGAAATTGTAATGCATCCACTAATAATCTCACTAAGCTGGTTTACACCTGTGTGTCCCAAAGCCAGGTAAGGGGATCCTCCCTGTCCAGAAACTGCTGTTATTTTTGCCTACTTTCTAGCAGAACCTGTGCACTCTGTGAGAGATGTAATGAAGGGAAATCTACATATGTCTTTTGAAACGCTTCCTTACTACTGTGGGAGAGTAAGAAAGACTGCAACCAAAGTGCGGCTCCAAACCGAAATGTAAAAAAATTTCTAAGGGCTCTTAGAAGAGGCGGCATAAAAAGGACCAAGCAATATACACTAAGCTCTCAAATGCTTTACAGTGTTATTAGGCTGCATGATATAAAAGAGTAGTGGCAAGCAGTCATTTTGTGTTCACCTATTCATTTAGTACCAGAAGACATGCTATTAGAGAAGCTACTGAGGAGACATTAAAGTCTGTTGTAACTGAAACACAAACTAGACTATAACAAAACGATTTTATGGTAAAGTAAATGTAAATGACAGAGTAACACACGTTTAGAATGTGTAGTTTATTTGGTATATCTGTTCACAATGTTATTTGTACTAAATGTTTGCATAAAAAAGGGTGTTATGGAACCTTTCTGGTTTTCTTAGGACTGTTTCAGGAGCTGCTGAGGTCATAAGAGTCTTTTAAATAGGACTGTAAGTAAGAAACAGAGATAGAGAATACTCAAATGATTGTACTCTACTATTATCTGTAAATATGATTTTGAAATTATATATGAATACTATTGAAATTAAATCCTTTCACGAGTATTCAAATATATCTCCAATGTAATTACATCAAAACATTGTGAAACAATGAAAACAATTTCACTTCTTACATTTTCACTTAGATCTTCAAAGTACTTATTAGAAATCTCAAAACTAGGAGACTGTCAACCAAATTAATGTCAGTATAAAATGACATTATGCTCACAACTTTTCTCATTCGTCTTGGTCCAATAAGGACTAGTAGTATCGCCATAACACCAAATTTATTAGCGAAGACATTTACTTTTTACTCTTATGTACACATTTATACATACTTTGTGACTTTCACTTGAGCAAAGTTTTGACACAGTGTCTGTATCTTACATACATTAGCCTCTCTGTACTTTTTCCACCCAAAGGGATTATGGATTAGAAGGTAGAAAATATAAAGTTCCAGAAATATAAAGACAGAAATATAAAGTTCCAGGTGCAGGAGGGCTGGTATCAAGCGTGATCTGGTTATATTATATGTACTAAGACACACAAACCCAGCCATTAACAGATTTGGGTGTGCCTCAACATGGAGTTGGCCAAGTGTGCCGGATACAGAATATCCCTGGAGGAGGGATTAGCTCAGAAACGCCCAATCTTGTTCACATAGGGCCAATATGTTTTAACAAAGCAGGAACGCCTATGGAACAGCCGAGTGACTGAGGCTGCATTTTAAACCACATGCTACTGTACAACACCTACTACACTAATGAATGCAGCGGTAACCGCTAATGGCTGTGTCGTATTTTTGACACAGGCCTGTTATTTAGACTAATGGATTAAATAAGGAGAATAATATGTGTTTCCACTTGTTGGAACGAAAATGTGGAGCCGCACGTGTCAAAAAAATATTAGAAACCTTTTTGGCTGATGCACTATAGCATGTGAACGGAACGGACTACATATCCCAGAGTTCCAAGGCTCCCAAACGGCGGAAACAGAATCATCAGTTGTGCTCCGCTCGAACCAATAGGATTGTGCAAAGCGTCCTTAGCGGTCGTCATCTCCGGTCAGTTCCGCCACCGGTGGAAGTGAAGCTCGGAGCTGTGGCCCTTTCTCCCCGGTACACCATTCATCTGTTTTAGCGTTGCTTTTAAAACGTGCACCATGGCTTTCGATGTACGGAGGTGAGTAGAAAAGCGAGGCTGAGGTGTTGTTTGTGTGCCATTGTGCTAACTCAGGACATGAGAGCTGAGGCTACAGCAGCTCTGCAGTGTGCCACTGTGTCGCTCAGTACTACTAGCATACAGCGATTTAAAACCTTTAAATAAACACACAGTACATATTTAACGGGGACCGGCCCGTTTCTTGGCTGACCAATCAGCCTGCTCAGTGAGGAGCCAAACTGAGCTGAAAAGAAGCTGAACATCTGTGTTAACATTCATCAGTTTGGAGAGTCCACCTGCATGCTAACCAGCCCTCAGCATCTGCACATATACACCAAACTTAGCCATGGACTGAAGTTTTAGAAGCCCATGATAATGACATGTTAAAAATCTTCATTACTGTCTAGACTGTCCTTAAAGGGGGATTCCACCAATATTTCCACATTCCTGAATATTTCAGAGCTTGAGGTGTAAGCAGAGTCATTCAGAGAGGCTTGATGTGAAGTGGTTCATTGTAGAGAGACCTAACAGACTCCTGATTCTTTACAGTGCTGGTGAGAGGAAACAGGGGGCACTATGTCTATAACTTGAATATAGGCATATTATGTTCCGTCTGAATCCACTGATGAACCCACACATGGGGATTTGATAATATAAAAAAATAATAATGAAACATTAAGGTTTTTTATTTATTTATTTATTTGCCTTAAAACACCCTACATTCCGCCATGAATTGATTACAATACATTTTAACACAGACATTAGGCAGTGTATATCTGACGTTTCACGTAGTGCCATCATTTGAGGCGACTTTCAAAAGCATTACACTCTACAGATGTCTGGTTCTTACCACCACTACTGTGAACAACTCTGTCTCATCAAATTTCTCTAGAATATAGCATTTCAAACCGAACCACTATAATAATTTTGTTTACATCTCAACAATTAAATTAACTGGAAATAAAAAAAAAAAAAAAAACGAACAGAAAAACCATAGTGGCATTACTCTTTAACCTGGTTTGGGAAGCTCCTCCCCGTGTACTTGTAGAGAGACCTAACAGACTCCTGATTCTTTACAGTGCTGGTGAGAGGAAACAGGGGGCACTATGTCTATAACTTGAATATAGGCATATTATGTTCCGTCTGAATCCACTGATGAACCCACACATGGGGATTTGATAATATAAAAAAACAATAATGAAACATTAAGGTTTTTTATTTTTTTATTTATTTGCCTTAAAACACCCTACATTCCGCCATGAATTGATTACAATACATTTTAACACAGACATTAGGCAGTGTATATCTGACGTTTCACGTAGTGCCATCGTTTGAGGCGACTTTCAAAAGCATTAAACTCTACAGATGTCTGGTTCTTACCACCACTACTGTGAACAACTCTGTCTCATCAAATTTCTCTAGAATATAGCATTTCAAACCGAACCACTCTGAATAATTTTGTTTACATCTCAATAATTAAATTAACTGGAAATAAAAAAAAAAAACGAACAGAAAAACCATAGTGGCGTTCCTCTTTAACCTGGTTTGGGAAGCTCCTCCCCGTGTACTCCAGTAATGCTACAGTGTTTGCTTTCTAAAGACTGCGTCCTCTCATTCACTGGCCTTCTCTAATAGACTTATGAGTAAGCCAGATTGTGGCTGCTCGTACGGACACGTGTAATTCTTTGTCTAGTTACTAAAGGGAAATTCCGCCAATTGTTCAAAATCTCTGTGTAGTTTAATCTTTGAAGTCATTCATTCAGAGAGCCTACTTAATTGTAGAACTACTCAGGTTTCTTGATGATGGTGGTGTTGGGGGTATGCAGTGTCTGCAACACAAATACAGCAGTTATATTGACTGTCTGGATTCTCCTGTGGTCTTTATAAAATATATATAAAGTATAAAGTATATAAATAAGGCAGTATATTGCCTTACATGTTCTTGCATGCGTTTGTCCGCTGTGGATTGATTTTTAAAACTTTAAAGATCAGAGACTATCACAAAAGTTTTATTGTGGACGCTCAAGTAATAGACTACATGTCTTATTTTGATGTACTGTAGTTTCAAAAATATTTAACATTTAACAATTCAAAGTTGCTGTACTGGGCATGAGAGACGAGAGACAAAGAATCTCACAATGAATCTCCAGAATGTCACAGAGGATTTACAAAGAAGAAATGGATAACACAGACAACAAAACCTCCAAAATAATGAAAGAAAAAAAAAAATTAACAGGACAAAATGAGAGAAAAGGGGATGATCTATCATGAATGCATTTGAGCCAGGAGTTTCAGTGGGAGGCCTGGTCTGAGGGAAATCTAACAAGCCTTTGGAGGAGGACTGGAGTGAATGTGTGCTAGACAGATGCAAATGGTACATTAAAGGTAATCGTAGATTATCATCCTCAGGAGCTCAGTGTCCTCTGGCTATCCCATTAAATGGCCAATTAGCTTTCTAACGTGTTAGTTTAACTAGTGCTGAGTTGTTTTGATCCTGTTGTTTTGTCTAGACAGCTAAGTGTAATCCTCGCTAGGTATCAAGACAACCTCAGCTGTTACTTGTGTGTAGTTGGTTATGTATATGCTGATCCTGATATGTTATAGTTCGGTTTGGATTTGGGTACATATCCGATTAATACGGCAGGTAGAAGTTTAATTTTTACACTGCAAATCATACATGCCTTGTAGGAATGTTGGACCAATATTGTTAAACGTATTCACTTAATGGCAACAGAATAGCAAGAAAGATTGTCAGACTCCTCACAGTGTAATTCACAACTAAACATTAAAATATAAATGTTGGCTGCTCTGATGCCGTTTCTTTTATTGATATGTAGTTTCATATTGTAAGTCGCATCCCGATCCTAACAGCCTGTCGTCATAAATTTAGAAATATGACGTATAGAAAGAAAGTCTAAAGTTTGCGTTCTCTACCTAGTGTTAAGTGAATAGAAAAGCTGGAATAATGTGTACTGTCACAGAGACAAAGAGGAGATCTGTTTATATGTATGTGTATGTATATGTATATGTATAGATAGATAGATACCCACTTTATTTATTATCCAGAGTGAAAATGGCAAAATAATGCTAAATCCAAAACGATCATTTTAATGCAGTGCTATTCGGTCTACTGTTCTGCACGTACCTGTCTGTTGATGAACAGATTCTAAGATATCAGGCAGTATACTCTAACACATTTTGTGTAGCAATTAGCCCTCTGTGAGGTCTTAAGGTGTAAAACTCTATGTGGATCACCACAGGACATTCTGAATGGCTTTGCCGGCATATAGACACTTAACATATAGAATCTTTTAAGTATTTAATTAAATTGGCAGATAGGAAGCCAACTTCAGCCTGGTTCAAAGATGGACATCAGTCATGCTTGGTAACGTTTCCTTAGAAACTGTCTAAAAAGTGCAGACATCATCTATAAACCATGAAACGATAGATTTCTCCACATCCAGTCGCAGTCGTTGTTAATTGTGCTAGAATGCGAGCTGGTGTATGCAAATAGTGTTATTGATGATTCAAGACAGTTATGTAACAGGGTAAAGTGTAGAGATTGTGGTATCTCTAAATATCTTTATCTCTATTAGAGTAAATAGAGTAAATATCTATTTACTACCCTCTTTTGTAAATGTGGGATTTGTATTAGAAGGAAAACAGTGTTTGAGGTCTACGGTATGCCAGTTCTGCACTCGCCATTAAAAGGATAGTTGCATAAATAGCTGCACCCAGAAGGAACCAACCAACAGGAGTGAAACTCGATGGGTAGGTTTGACATTGTGAGACATGCATACGATTCAGGTTTAATGCTCGGCCGTTTGACGTAAGCAAGTACATCACTGTACTTGACTGACTCAACAGGCACAAATACATATATTCAGCGAGCAGTGATGCCCTCTATGAATCATCCTGTTTGTGCCAACACCATTGACAAACAGTTGCATGACACAGGACTACATGCACACGGAGTGTTCTAATGACTGGCCTTAACACCACATCACTGTTGCCAAAGACTGCAGTGGTGTTGTGCCAAACTGTCATGGAGTAACTCAGAATGGCAGCGGGTCGTCTTCATCTTCAAGTTCCACTTTTATTTTGGTGAAGATGACCACTGAATCCATGTGTCGAGGCACTGTGGTCATCACAGATTGTCGCAGGATGCCATTGGGAACCTCTGCAACTCCATGCCGAGATGTTGGTTTAGTAAACATGGCATCCAGACACAATACATAGAGACACTACTTCTGTATGTGTAGCTCAACAAATATTGCCCATATCCGTCTAAATTTATCATCATTAGTTGTTCCTGGTAACTATTATCTTCTTTCCAATAATAGCCCTGGAATCTCACACTTCCTTTTGGGGGCAGCCATTCGTTAGATGGGTGTATGTACTGAACTAACTTTGTATTGTATTCTATGGTACATTTAGATATCCTAATTTTATACCTACTTAATTTGTTTGTTTGTTTTAAACATCTATTGCCCTGTTATTTGGACTTAGCTGATAGTGATGCTCATTTATTCCCGATAAGCTGCTGGGAACAGCTTGGGATGTTCGTTCCACGTTAAAGTGCAGGAAATGAGAACCGCTTTTCTCCTGAACCAGCTAAGGCATATGTAAATATTATGCTCCATATGTTCTTGCGTGGGGACGGAATGTGCTCGGTCGTAACACTAGGAAGCCTTCCTGCACGGAATGTGCTCATTTTGTGTAAAGGCCCACAGTTTTTGTGTTACAGTGTCAACAGCTGAACTAAAGCATGACTTGCCAAAGAGAGTCAATCCAGTCCAAGGAGATAAAGAAACTGTCAGCTTGAACAGTTACTATTGCAAGTAAACAGGTAGATGGGCAGTAGAGCAGAGGATGTATTGTGTACAGGATTTACCCATCAGGACTCTTGAAAATACCCTGAAAGGAGTTTTTGCCCGAATGAATGAGTGTGACACATGCTGCACGTACTACACTAATGACTGTTCAGAGAATGGAGTCATATGTCCTATTGACTCTGGCAGGCAAATTCAGGGAATTAGCAATTTGCATTGTAAAGAACGGAAGGTGGGTAATGGGGATGTTGATGAATCAGTGACGTGATGGTACTTCTGCTATTAATGAGGTATGCTTTGCCTGAGCTTCAACCGAATAGAAGGGGGGCAATAAAAGAAGGCACACCTGCAGCCTAGTTCGTTTCCCTGGACATCCAGCCTAAACTCAAGGCTTCGTTTAACTGGCGTTACTGATAGAGCAGTAATAGTCTGCCTATGTAAAACCTCTCTCTTGTCCTTCAGATACTCAGAGATGAATGCCTTAGAGACAAGCAGGTTTTTCATGATGTAAGAAAGTACACAGTAATACACATCCTTCAGTTGTATTGTGTTGGTATATGCTAATCTCCTGTTCGCATACCTCCATAAACTGGATTAATCTTCTAACTTGGCGTGTTAATTCGATTAGTAGATTAATCAATTACTAGATTAATCAGGTAACTGGACACGATTGAGAAGCTGTGACGTGATATCATACCTGGTATGAATTGATTGTGATGTATGTCATTTAAAGCTTGCTTACAAATCAATGTTGTTGTTGTTTTCTTTTTAAGTGATATTGTCAAAGAAGAATTTATCATATGCGAAGGAGATGTCTGCCAAGTGCCACGTTCCTAATCCTGCAGATTAAAGTCAGACAGGAAATAAGATTTAGCCATCAATCACTTTAAGACAGTCTACCTTTATCCAAAATATCCTCCAGCAAGGCTGGATGTTTTCTCCATCCTGCTGGAACACAGAAGAGCTTGCTGGAGGTGGAATTTGAGGCAGGGTTGATGGAGTTACAGAGAAATGTGAGGTTATTTGAGACACAGGAAGTCAGCCCCCTCCTTGCATCACGTCAGCTGTGATTTTCATGGGCAGCGCTTGGTGGAAGAAATGCGCCCAGATGTTCATGTTTTTGCAGGGCTGACGAGTGCAGGGGCCGGGCCAAGGCAGCGATGGAGGTGTGGAGAAGGAGTTTGACGCCGAAAAAGGCCTGGCTCTGACTCGAGAAGCTGATTGCAGACCCCGTGAGCAGAATACTTTGGCTGTGGAGCAGCACGGCTTGAGAAAGCTCCTAAAAAAGGCAATGCTCGAGCTTTCTCTACAGGGGAGATCATATTATCCGCACGCTAAGAGTGGAGGCTGTCGCTGAGGTCCATGACGCCACACTCTTTTTTGGGTATTTTAATGGTAAAGGAAAAAAGCAAAAACAACAAAAAAAAACTGAGAGGACTGAAAGAGGGCCATGAGAGAGGGAAAAGCATGAATCTCCTTCTGTAGATACTCTTAAAGAAACCAACTCATTTTTATCAGCTTATTCTTCATCAAAAGTGATCTCATCTATTTTGCATCCAGCATTTGCATACCAACGGTCTAACTTGTTTCTCACAGGTGTTCAGTACTCATCTGTCATCTGTACCTAAATACTTTGAATGGCCTTGTGTTTCTTTGCTTCATTTCTTTGCTAATTCAGAGAATTAGAATTTTCTTGTATTTTATGTACATATTTTATTCATTTGTTTGTTTTCTGGTTTATTCATCTTTACCAAGACCAGTTTCCAACCTCCTTTTTATTTGTTAGATTTAAAGAGGCTGCTTTTGTTTCTGGGCCTCCTAAGACTAAGATGCACAGGAGGTCTGTTTAGGAGCCTCAATGATAAAGCAGTCCAGGCTGAAATACTTCGTATACTTCACCGTGAATGGGTGGGGCTAAACTGCTGAAGGCTGAGTAGGGATAGATGTAAATGCATTGTTTTTTTTCATGACATTACAGAAACAGTAAATGCAGAATGGGCTGTTTTTGCAGCTTGATTTCCATTTTTGTACTGTATAGACTGGGGATGAATGTTAATAACAACAAAATGTAGTTGCCTGCAAATCATTTAAAACTTCTATCTAATAGAAACTAGAAAAAACAACACATCAATTTTATTGTTCTTTAAAAAAAATAAATGTGCATTTTGAATTTGAAGACAGGAACACCCTAAGCCTTTGGGAACTAGGGAGATGAATTGCTATAGTCCTGAAAGTAAAGTGTTTCCCATTCTGGGTTGATATAGAATGTCCGCTGCTCAACAGCACTCCTCTGTAGTATTTACCTGGTTTCATAATATGCCCAATGTTTTCAGTGGGTGACCAGTCTGGCCCACAGACAGGTCAATGTAGCACCTGGACTCTTACTGTTGAACCATGCTGTTGTAATGCGAGAAGAACACGGTTTGTCTCACTGATATAAGCCATGTCATCTGAATGGCAGTGTATCCCGTGCATCCTTACCTGTGTATATCAATCAGCGTTCATGCAGTGTGCACTAATGCTTCTCTGTACCGTCGTGTATGCTGGCTTTTCAGCTGTGCACTGGTAAAAGGCTGAATGGTTTCTCTTCTCTTTAGCCTGAAGGAAGTAGCTTCTATGATTTCCAAAAGAATGTCTCATTTTAATTCAGCAGTCCACAGAACGTTATTCCAGTTCACCTCAGTCCATCTTAAATGAGCTGGGGGCCCAGAGGTGGTGCTTCAGGATCTCTTTATTACTTGTTTTTTTCTGTGGATGGTTTTAACTGCTCTAGAAAGCCTTGTAATTTAATAATGGCCAAAAAAATATTGATATGATAAGTATGTAACCTTTTAATCACATGATGTGATCAATATTCTATGAAGGAAAAAGACTGAATGTGTGTACTACCATGTTTTGTCCTGACTGGTGTTTTTCATTTTCAGAGAAAATGTTTGTGGTTGAACATTTTGGGGATTTCTGTACTTAAACAAAAGTTCCCTGATGGTTGTTGGTGTAATGGCGTAGCAGTCACTATTCATTTCTGGAATCCTTTTTATTTTTCACACTCAACAGTTACCCCTTGGTTTCCCTTGGAATTTTTTTCTCAGGCGGGTAATGGACCCCCTTGCTAGTGCATTAAATTTGAAAGGATAACAGTAAAACAGTAGTGGTAAACTGTACACACACAGAATAAGAATAAAATTCAGAATTCAGTAATTCTGTGCATTAAAAACTGTTTTAAAAAATATAACCCTTTATACTGTGTTAAAACAGTGTGATGTACTGTTAAAGGAAAAAGTGTTCATGTTTTTGGTTAATGTACAGTCAGTTTTTCAAGCTGGGGCTAAAATGTGTCATTTTTCATATGTGAAATCCGGAATGCCGGCTTTTTGGCAGAGCACTGACTTAAGTGCATATTTGTCGAGAGCCTCACAAATCATGGGTGCCGTGGCCAGTCAGGACCATTACTGTGGAATTTGCTAGTGCACATCCGTTCAGCAAAATAAATCAACTTGCTTTCACCTTTTTTCTTTTTTTTTGAGAGGGGTTTCTGAGAGCAAGCCTTTTAAAACCCCTCATTCTTTCTGAAGTGTACTTTGTGGAGAATTGAGGGGCCATTGTGATTGTTTACTTCCTTTTAGGTGAGAGGGGGCCATTCAGTCAGTGTTGACAGCCTTCGCTATGACCTTAGTCGCACTGTTATGAGAACAGGCCCCGGGGCCGAAGGGTTAAAGTGGAGGTCGCAGTCTGAAGTCTGGAATGCAGGGGAAGTGGTGTAGCTCCAGAGGCCGAAGGCGATCCGCTGCACTTCGCTGTGTCTTGAGTTTTTCATGGCCCGCTGCCATAGTTAACATTCCTCAGCCCTCTTGTCATAACCTTCACCACTATGGGAACAGAATGTGCCTTCACACGTCCGCTTCCCAGGAGCTTCGCGTGTTTACGTTTTCTCTCCACAAGCTTCCTCTGACCATTCTTTCCCTTTTTCCCCATCTTCCTTCCAGGTTCGATATCTACAGGAAGGTACCCAAAGACCTCACCCAGCCCACATACACTGGAGCCTTCAGTGAGTATTGTAGTCTACCTCTCTAGTCTGGCATCGCCATCAGCCCATCTGAATCTAATTTATTTATAGAGCACGTTTGAAATCAACAATGGTCTGCATAACAGTTGAAACCAGTCCAGTCAAAATAGATGCCTTGTAAATAAAGTACGAGGCCAAAATAAAACCAAAACCAAAATGTGAAAGACCAACAGACTCACTAATACGGCAAAACAAGAGGCCACGCGATGTAACAGTAGGCTCGTCACAGTCGTTACATAATACACTAATGTCAGTTGTTTGAGATGATTGCATTTACTTGAGATGACCTGACTGCAGTCATTTTACACAGTCATGAATTGAGTTTGTTGGATTGTGGCAAATAAACATAAATAAAAGAAGGCATTCGTTATGGGCATATTTTGCCTTAGAGGGGTTTGTTTGTTTGTTTGTGTTGTTGTAGCCAATTCTACCATTTTTACCATGTATGTTAATATTATTAGTATTAACATATTATAATATATATATATATTTTTTAGCAGAGGTTTTTGCCTTTTTGAACATGTACATTTGTTGGACTTAGTGTCTTTGATTCTGTGTAACTCGAGACACTTGGGTTAGAGAAACAACACTGTCGTTTTACCAATACAACCGGTATTAGCTACTAAGTAAACATTGCTAGGAAGCGAGATGACTAATCAGCCAGCTAGGCCACTTTAGGCCTGTAAACATAAAAGCTGGCCACAATGAACAAGACAGACCATCTGTAACTAAAATCATTAATCACAATTATTCCTTTGGCAACAGCTGAAATTTCATGATTGTGACAGCCCTACGTAACAGACACAACACAAATGAATTTAAGGCGCCTAGACTTCACACAGAGACATAAGCCCATTAGAAAGGATGGGTCTTCCTGGCTTATCCTTTAACGGCCATTGGCTATCTGGCCTTTGTCTTCGTGGCTTTTGTCGTCTGCTGTCTCTGCAATCCCCACACCATTCCTCTTGTACATTATCGTCAACCCTGATTGATCAGTTTCTACCCCCTGTGCCTTATTTCACATGTTGTCACTGTTCCAGTTTCCCAACTGCTTCCTCACTGATTGCTCATTGTTCCAACCCTCATGACGTGGCAGCGTTAGAGTGAGATAGCTTTATGTAATCATAGGTTATGCTTTTTGACTTGTGATGCGAGGAGCTCACTTACTCACTTCTCATTCCAAGTTGCATTCCTGTGGCCCTCTCTGTTGTTGGTGGGCCCTCAGGTGGATTAGCTCATGTTTAGTCATGTGGACTGACACCCTTACCAGCTAACCCGCCCCAAAAGCTAAATATTTGGGCTAGCCGAGCAGTTTAGGACTAAAACATGTCATGAGCTTGTGATGTGTTTTAACAGAAATGGCTTCAAAGGCTTGAAACTTAAAAGACCAGGAAAGTTCCACTAGTCTTTTTTTTTTTTCCTCTTCTTCTCAATATCAGGTTGAGTATAAAAATATTCTACAGTATGAATAAGGGTGTTTATATAATCTTTATAAATTTATTTATCTAATTTATCACATGTTTATTACTTGTCCTCCCCAAATGGAAGTAATGATGCATCCTCCGCTGAACCTAAATTGGTGGCGTATGTGTCATAGCGACACTCCCTATTGTTTGTGCTGTAGCTAAACATTAACTTGTGTAAACTGGAAGAAACCACTGGCCAGAGCATGACGTGGTTGCCATAAAGTCATGTGATCACTGAGTCAGTGGAGACAGTCTCTATGTAAATATGTCCTACTCTACCTGCTTATTCAGGCTTTTTTTCTCTCCCTGTCGTTACTCATTCAGTCACGTGATCAAAAACCATGGTAGCACAACCACACGCTCACGTATCGTTCGCCTCTAGAAGTGTGTCATGACGTAATATCACAGTTTCATTTCAGATAGACTGTGCTGCTTTTTTGTTTTGTTTTGTTTTTGCATCAGTTGCTTAGGTTTACCATGTAAAATTAAAGCACGTCAAAGTCTATCAGATGCGTTCACTGCAAAGGAAATTACCCAAGTGAGAAAGTGGCCAGTGAGGAAACGGGCCAGTGATGTAGCAGATGGTGAAGGCACAACTGAAAACAGTTTAGTCTGATATCTCTGAGTCAAAGGTAAAGAAGACTCAAGTTCCTCTTAGAACGAGGTCAGAGTACTTTAGGTTAATCTAATCTGACTGAATTGTGAAGATGAATGACTTTAATCTGGTACAAGGTACCAAACAATAACATAGACCCTCCAGCATTAAAAAAAAAAGTGTAATGTCCTGTTGTGTAACGGTTTGCTCTATTGTGGTATTGATGGTACACTGATGTTAATATGCTTTTGAAGTAGCAGAGCCCAAATGGTAATTTCTCCCCATCTTATTTTCTCTCTTGATCAAATGATGAGACCAAATCCACATAATCTTCACACATTTACTGAAAGGCGGATTCAGAAATTTTTATCTTGATGCCACATTCCTGAAATGTATTTCCCTGGAGATCTTTTTTTTAATTGAATTATATTTTTTGTTTTATTCATTTATTTATTGTGAAGCGACACACACACACTCTAATATATAATATACACTACACATGGACTTTGTTCTTAGGAATTTCCCCCTTTTTTTTCTATATTTTACAATCTTTAACAGCTATGGATGTTTATTAGGCCCATTTTTATTATTTTGTGATATTTGTTTTATTCTGTCATAAATGGTCAAAATATCGGTAGATTAGTTGCTTACTGTACAGTCGATAGTGACAGTCCAGCTTTGCATTCGCGGGTAAGAGGATGCTGTGATTGAGAACGTGTCTGAGAGCCTCTGAATGTAATGGCAAATAAAGTGACTTGGCTTGAATGTTACACCATATTCCTTCATTGCTGCCTTGTGTTCCTGACCTTTTGCTGTCCTTTCCCTGCAGTCTCAATCTGCTGCTGTGTTTTCATGCTCTTCCTCTTCCTCTCCGAGCTGACGGGATTCATAGCCACAGAAATGTACGTATTGCTGCCATTTTGTCCTAGCTTACTTCATGTGACGGTTAAAAGCGTATAGGGACAAGATGTAACTGTTAGTTATGAGTCACTGAGGTCACGATAACCTCATAAACAGCCTCTGAGAGCATTTACATATTGCACCGCAGTGTAGACTTTAATGCAAACAGTAAACAGGACTGAAATTGATCGATGAGTTTTCCATGTTTTAAAATGCATTGTGATGAGGCAGAATATAATTGTCCATGTGGCAAAATGTGTGGATTTTATGGCATTGCAGCCATCAGGGTGTTGTAACCTCCTAAGTCGAGCTGAGTTTCACACAGGATACTGACTCGGCTTCTTGTGTCAGAAGTATCTTGTGCCCATCTGCCGTTTAGCAATTCTTTCTCGTAGACTTTATTTTTAAATTGGCTTTTGTCACTGATGAGCAAACCTTGATGCAGCAAAGTGTCTTTAATAGTGTGTTTATTACCATTATACTCTGTTAAATCTGCCTGTAGTATTATGTGACATTATGTACATTATGACACATGATAAAGGAGCCACAGTTTTAATACTGGTATGTTGTTTGACTGATGTTTCCAGTGGATGACATTTTTTCCCTTGTTAACAGAGTAAATGAGCTCTATGTGGATGATCCAGATAAGGACAGTGGAGGGAAGATTGAAGTGAGTTTAAACATCAGTTTGCCAAACTTGCACTGTGATTGTGAGTATATATATAAAACATACATCAATACTCTCCTTCTTTTGCCTTGGTTAAACTCTCTATTACAATAGCAGCAGCTTTTTTTTAAAAATTTTTTTTATCTGTTCTGAACATTAAAAGACCAAGATGTGTTGTGCACAGATGACTAGACCAAAGTTTCCTGCCCAGTAGCATGAGTGGTTTAATTTACCGGCATGTGAATTTTCTCAGTGCTTATGTTGTGCATGCCTGAGCATTTCCCTCAGAGTGTGGACCTTTCACACTTCTTCATGGAAATGTTGTCACTAACAGTCCGGGTTCAGCTTGCGCTTGAACAATACTGTTTGGTTTTTGTGAAGAGTCATGTCAACAGCTGCTGCTGCTGGGGGGGGTACATATAAGTCTTTAGGCAGGTTTGCACTGTGATAGTCCTCATGATTAAGATGCTGCAGCCAAGTTTTTTCTTGCGCTGTACATCTATTACAACAAAATCTTTATTCATAATCATATAATCTGACATGCAGCAAAAACGCCTTTTGTCTTTACTTGTTCTTTTTGTCTGATATTTGAAATTAGAACGATAATCTGAAACCTTCTAGTGTGACAAATATGCAAATAGAAGATCTACAAATGTTTTTTTTTCACAGGAGTATATGAAATATGGTCTACAACCTCAGCCTGTCCTCAGAAACTGAAATCTGTGTACTAGTCCAAATCCTCTGACACTGAGCTAGCACACCTGGGCTCCAGGGCCATACTTCAGATGTCAAAATGAGAGAAAAAAGTGAATGAAAGGCTGTGGATGCTGGTTCTATTTCTAAATCCAGGATGAAAAAGCTAGACTGCTCCCGGATGTCCCTGTAGGCCAGGTCTTCTGCATCTTGCCAAAACAAGAGCGTAACTGCCTATTTCTCACACATTACACAGTACCAAAACTATGACTAGTCTGTATGGGACAAGTCTGTACAGCGAGTTGGACAGGCTTCTAAAAGTAAAAAAGTGCTTATACCAAATACGGAACATAAACCTTTCTTCTTTGTAGTTGTTCTTCTTCTTCTTTTTTTTTTTTTTTAAGACTAGAATGTGTGACTTCTGCCCTTCTCGCCATTTTGGTGAGTCATAATCACAACACGCACAATGCGCTGTGCAAGAATGACCTCATGTATGGTAATAGAATCCAAAAAAAGCATGTTAGCTAATGTCAGTTCTGATGACATTAGTGAAAAATCTTGATGACAATCTGAACATTTCAGTCTGAAAATTTCAGTTGTCTTGAAAAGATATGCTCCCAATAAAGCTTTATTACATGGCTTACACTATTAGTGGAACGGACATGCTGTATGTTGTTTTCAGGACAACGTGACATTTATCATCATATATAATGTAT
This sequence comes from Prochilodus magdalenae, assembly GCA_024036415.1. NCBI lineage: Eukaryota > Metazoa > Chordata > Actinopteri > Characiformes > Prochilodontidae > Prochilodus > Prochilodus magdalenae. The sequence goes on along the minus strand of JAMWET010007338.1, from coordinate 1,214,642 downwards.
TGGCCTACAAGTCAAAAACTACAAATGATTTTGAAAACTCCATGATTTGTTTGCGGTTGTTAATCCCATGTTGCAGTGGCTACTTGGTTTTTGAATTCAAGATTAAGTCACCTTCAGTTTTCCCAGAGGGTTAGTAGGATTAGCAGTAAATTGACTGAGGTGATTGTACAATCTAAACGTCACCTGATAATTATGATCTTACTCCTTTAAGTATCTGTCTCTTCCATACCTTTAGGTACACTGCTGCCCTCTATATTCCATCAGTGTTTTCCTCTCAACTGTATTGTAATGAGGATGTCAAGGTCTAATTCTGCTGTTTGTTGTGACGTACACATTTTCACCTTTCCAAAAAGGCTTTGCCACTTGGTTTATGTTTGAAAGGAAAAAGTGCAGCAGGGAGCATCCCCCCCCCACCCCCCCCCCTGAACTTGCCTTGAATGACTAAGATTTATCATTCTGGGCACACATCTGACTGTACATAAACATAGCAGAAAGTGGAGGCTTTCCACTGTGCTGTTAACCCCTCTGTGGAAACTGAGGTTTTGGGTTTGGATCCAGCATACTTGGGTTAAAAATAAATCGAGGTGTGAAGTGGATGTGGTATTATATAATATTTAGTCAGTTTAAAATCTCTTCATTTTGGCTTTGTATGGGCAACAAGTGCTCTTTGAGCTCGGAGTGCTCCTGATGCAATGGAAACAGCTCCATTCCATGGAAATGTTTTTATGGAGCACTGAGAAAGTTCCCCGCAGTCTTTCTTCCTCTCACTAGCTGAAATGCTGTGTTGGAACATGTCATCACCAGAGCGAAAGGTCAATGTTGATCCATCATAGACCCTTAACGAGGTTACATTATAGTGTCCCGTCAGCTTTCTGACATCAACGCAGGGAGACTGTACTGCGTGAGGGGTGCTGGTTGTTCTCCTGTAGAACATGAAGATGTTTCTCCCCACTGTGATCTGACTGTGTTTGGGTTATGACGTGCCAACAAATGTGAAATTTTCCATCCATATAAATTACTGTCATAATCTCATATTTTCTAAGTGGGGAACTTTACAGGCGAAAGGAAATCCATCCCCAACTCGAATGTGTCTTAACGTAATCAGATTTGTTTCCAGGTCATTTGTACTATTTCTGTTGATCCATTCGTCAAATCTTGAAATGTCACGCCACCTGGAATTTTCCAGAAAGGGAAAAAGTAATTATTAGATTTTGATTTTTTTTTTCATTGTTACTAAGCAGTGGCCCTCTCTCTATTTCCCTGTCATTCTGTCTCTCTCTGTCTCCCTCTCCTCTCACTTTTCCTCCTCTCCTCTCCTACTATCAGTGGTGGGCTTGGACATCCAAGACGAGATGGGGCGACATGAAGTGGGCCACATAGACAATTCTATGAAGGTGCTTCTCAACAATGGTTACGGCTGCCGCTTCGAGGGAGAATTCACTATTAATAAAGTAAGAAAGTGATGAATATGATGCTGTGCAGGCATAGAACACTATCTACCCTCTCAGCTGAGTTCATTGAGATCGCAGAATTGGACATGACGCATGAAGAAATAATGGTTTTGATGAAATGGAAGGAAATGGCGTCATCGTGGGGCAATGTAGTAATGACCCTTTAAATTGAAAACCTTCTCCCAAATTCATTTAATCACTGTGCAGACTGCATTTGGCAAATAACTAAAGATTGGATTCGGCTCTAATTGGGGGGGAAAGGAAGTCCTTTTGCCAGTCATGGCCCATCCCGAATCTCATTATCCCGTAAAGAGCGTCTTGCTGACAGTGGTTCAGTGCTAAAATGGAGTGTTCTAAACAGCCTCTCAAAGACTCATTGTTTTGTCAATTTGTCTGAACGTCACACTGTCTTATAACGGGGAGAAAAAGAAGAACGGCTCAAATTGCACATTGAACTTTTAAAATCAAGTTAAACATTTACAAAGAGTGCTGCCATATTCAGCACTTGAAAGGAAGGCTTTGTTAAATAATTATCTGTTTATCTGATGGCCTTTTGTGTATTTGTTCTGCTTTTTCCCCCCCAGGTCCCTGGAAACTTCCATGTCTCCACACACAGTGCTACAGCGCAGCCACAGAACCCTGACATGACCCACATCATTCATAAGCTCACCTTTGGGGAGAAGCTTCAGGTTGCTCTTTCATCTGTTACATAATCCTTTATGAGGCCAAAGATGGTGTTAAATATACCGTTCACCTCATTCAGAAGGCGTATTGATATTGCAGGTCCGACACGTCCAAGGAGCCTTCAACGCCCTCGCCGGAGCCAACAAACTTGAGTCCAATGGTACGTCACCCCAGTGTTTGATTTGCTGGAGTATGGAAAAGAATTATCTACAGGTTATAGCCAGGCTTGAAGAAGGGTTTCCATATTTGTACATTTTTTCCACTTTTCAGAATAAGAGCTAAAAACATCAGAAATGTTAAATGATACATAAGGAAGGTATACACCTGTCAGGAGTCTTGGCATTGACCATCTGCCGAATCTTAGCCCACCCTACCACACAGCACAGCTTAATGTAGGTATATTAGCAAGGTAACATATTCCATTGTGTTTAATGAGGCGCACCGAATAATTGGTATAATCTATTTACTGTGAAGGAACTTTTATATTTTTTGCAAAAGTTTGAAAAGTTATTTTTTGAGATATTATTATTATTATTATTATTATTATTATTTTATTTTATTTTTTTTTAAACCTTTGCAATAGTCATCGTTTGTACGGTTTATTTAATGGTAGGTTTTTATTAAATTATCATGATCAGAAACAAGCATGTGTCCCACCAGTAACTTTCTAGAAGAAGACAAAATATTTCTTAACTTGAATAAAATGAATTAGAATTTTTTAGAGCCTTTTTATTGGTCATCATAAAATGATCAGTTAGAGGATCTGTTACCCCTTTTTTTCTTTAATGTGTTACATACTTTATATTTGTACATGTAAACGGGAGTTATAAAGGCCAAGGTAGAGGTGACTTCGTCCTGTAACAAAATCCTTTACCTTCCCTCGCCCCAGTTCTGGTAGAACTTGTACCAGAAAGTCACACTGGTGGTCGGCTGGTCAGAATAGACCGGGTGAGCTGACCAGTTAGGGCTCATCGGTAGGGGGCTTAAAGACACAGAAGGTTAAGTCCAGTATGAGAAATGCTTGTGTTTCGGAAAAATATATGTGAATCTATTATAGTAAACCCCCAAATTAAAATTCTGAACTTTGAAAATGAGTATGATGGCTCCCCTTAAACTTAAAAGAGCTGTTGTCCAAAGAAAGAAAAACATATATATATATATATATATATATATATATATATATATATATAATGACAATTTTAAATTGTCTTTTAGATTTTGAGAAATGTTTGCCCAAACTTTTGACCAGAACTGTATATCTGTGTCAGCTAACCATAAATGATGACGGAGAATGATGGGTTTTTATACATGCTGTGATTTCCTGGACAGTATCCAAGTAGTGGAGAGTGTTTCACTTTTCCCATTTTGTCATTTTGAAACTTTAGAAGCATTCACCTCATGTGTCCTTTAGAAAACCAATATAAGATTATATCTCCTTTTATGATATTATAATGAAATGTATAATTTCCATATTTATTTTCTATAAAAGACTGAGGTTCAGTGATGTAATGGGTTTGCCAACAACTCTCACCCTGTTATGTGCCACAAACCACAATGGCAGTAAAGGAGAAGTTCTAAATGTCAAAAGTCAGAGACATTGCTGCACTTAGAGTGGCTTACATTGCTTTTTCCAAAAGTACCATCTACATGGCCTTTTCCAAAAGTACCATCTTCCTTTATGGAACAGTAATGAGGCCACAGTGATAAAAAATCATCAGCTCAATTTATGTAGCTTAGCATAGAGAGGAAACACCCCAGTTTAGTAATGCACCAGTGCACTACAATACAAAATGTGTCATTGTGAGCCATCTAGTGGTCACTCATTACCAAACAGAAACAACATTCTTCCTCTAATATCTTAGTTACACACATTTCTGTAGCACTCATAGTCATCATAATCAGGCTCATTGTACTCGTATATTCAAGGAAACAGACTTAAGTACCTAGTTGCAGGTAATGCACTCTCGCACATCAGTATCTCTTATACGTAGAGTTTGAAGCAGAGATCATAGCTCTTCATAGCTTTGTGACCCCAGAGCCAGGTCTTATTACAGTGCCCTGTCAGCATCCTGACTTCAACCCAGCTTAACTCATTTACACTCACTGCGTGAAGAGCTGGGAACGTTTTGTCCCCGTAGTTGTAATGGTTTCTTATGTGATGGTAGCAGTGGTGAATGGTTGTAGCTATGGGTGGGACACATGGCGATTATACATTTTCATAATGCATAATATATATATATATATATATATATATATATATATATATATATATATATATATATATATATTTATTATTATTATTTTATTTTATTTTATTTTATTTTTTTGCAAACAAGATGGAATGCACAAAAAGCTATTAAAAAAACAGATATTATATTAGCCTCTAAATACTAGTTTTGGCTCAGGAAAACAGAAGCTTATATATGAGCCTACCCAGTTTATTCAGTTGCTATACAGAAACTGCTGCTAAAGCTGCGTGTTTTGAAGACCGATTCTGTGATATCTGAAGCAGTATGCTGGTAATGGTATTTAACAAGTGCATGAGATGGCTGGAAGCTTCCAGGAGTAATCTTGGACCACACAAGTTATTCGCTTCTGTGAAAAGAAATTACCGTTTACTTTTTTTATTCGCATGAATTTTATTTATATGTAGAGATGAGAGATGTGTGGTTTAAATAATGTGCTGAAATGTTGAAGAGTTGTTTTATTTATTTATTTATTTTTTGCTTGTCCAAAACTGTATATCTATAACTGTATATTTAGCGTTTATAAAACTTGTAGAAAACTAGACTAGCGCTTTTTAAACTGTATGAAAAGTCAGTTGGTAAATAATAGTGTCATAATGGGCTGATGTGTAATCAGCTTTTTGTTACCATGTAGTCTATGTACTTACTATTGGTTACATTGGTTAATGTTGTTTACTACTATGTATGTATTATAGTGCTGACAGTATATCATATATTTACAAAAGCGTATTGTGAAATTCTATTACAGTAATGGTAGCGTATCACATTAGCCAGCCTTTATTTTGACTCTTAGACTGTTTCTCACTCTCTCTCAGCTCTGGCCTCCCATGATTACATCCTCAAGATTGTTCCTACAGTGTATGAAGACTTGTCCGGAAAGCAGAAGTTCTCCTACCAGTACACTGTCGCCAACAAGGTAAGCCAAGGCATTTAGCCTTCCATGTTACTGAAAAGCCTTATATAACACTGTTGTAAAACGTGGGTCTATAAACATATGTGTATTTTCAACTCGAGTGTGCTGAGTTATGGGCTCCTAAATTGGCCCATGGTTACTATAGACACAACCTGTTCACTGAGAGTGGTTTGGAATTACGGCGCTGAGTTTATGAAGTGGTGACAAACATTTGTCACTGGCCTCTGGGAATCCTAGAGGACACACACTCCAGTGACAGCTGGTGGCTCTGCCATGAATACGTGACTGGAAAAGCGTTAGCTGTGGCCTGCCATAAAAGCATGCTTGTTCCTAGAATGAAACAGCCGGATGAGGTGAATGGGCCTGAAGCCTGAATCACAGCTTGATTCCACCAGCGTCAGTAATGTGTCAAGTTTCAGACTGAATTCAGATTGGCAGCTCATATGAGAACCTTTCATCCTTTGGTTATTTTTCATGGCAGGAATATGTGGCCTACAGTCACACGGGACGCATCATCCCAGCCATTTGGTTTCGATATGATCTGAGTCCAATCACGGTGAAATACACAGAGAGGAGACAGCCTATCTACCGCTTCATTACAACGGTGAGTCACGTACACGCACACTGTTTAGCAGGGGAGTTATTGAGTGTGTCGTAAAGTATTTACCCCCTAGTACTCTAAACCAGAAGTCTACAAAACCTTGAATTCAGTTCTTGGTCCCGGGTTCTGTAATGGTTGGAAGTGACTGATCTTTGGTTGTAAACGTTTTGCTCCCTTGTGTCATAACTAACAGTGATCGCAAAATTCAGGTCCAGAAACTGGATTCAAGATTTAGATTTAAAGGCCTCTGTAAAACGTTCTGTTTCACGTTCTGATGGAATTAGAGAATTAGTGCTGAGAAAGTGAGGGAGTGTGAGGAAGTGGAAAAAGTATGTAAGGAAAATGCCATTTGCTTAGTTTCATCCTTGCAGCTTCCCCAGTTATTCATATTTTATCTTGAGTGTAATTAGAAACTGCGTAAATGTCATGTTTCGGTGTGCCTTTTGCTGCTGTGAAAAAGGCCACTAATGTGATTGGGTATCAACTCAGAGCAGCTTGCCCTGACTCTAAGAGTGTTAGTGTTAAAACCTCATCCCCATCTACAGAAATAAAAGGATGAGGAAAACAAGTGTTTAAGTGTTCCAACTTTAAAAGAGCAAAAAGTCATTTGAAACCTGGTGAGTGCATCATTAGCTTGGCGATAACATCCATTAACATTATCATAGCTGGTAAAATAATGGGTACTTAAATAGTTGTGGGTTTTTGAATGGCTGTGCATGCCCATGGTTAAATGACAAATTGAAGCAATGCAGTCTAGTTAATGAAGTTATCAGAGTGGAAGATTAAAACAGAAGTATCTGTAACTGTCTACGTGAATTCGAGATGTTCTGGTTTCTTGATTCAATAACAAGTATATGTCAGGATTGGTAGAAAACATTATTGGTGCAGTGCTACCAGCTGTATACACCCAGAAGCAAATTCTTTATTGTTGTGATGATATGCTGATTTTATTCTCTAGACGGAGTGGGAGGAGTAAATGGTACATTTTAAAACATTTTATCTTAAGAAATACCTTTGAAACTTCCTGTAGTAAGAAACAAAATAAAATTTCAACATGGAAAGAAAATGAATGTATTTGAAATACTGTCATTTAAGCTTTAATTTGATTGACTGATTGACTTTATTCATTTCTTTTTTTTTTTCTGTCTTGTCTTGTTGTTTATAGATCTGTGCCATTATCGGTGGGACGTTTACAGTGGCTGGCATTATTGACTCCTGTATATTCACAGCCTCTGAGGCTTGGAAGAAAATCCAGATCGGCAAGATGTCCTGAGTCATGCCTCATTTGCCAAGACGCATTTTATTTATACCACGATGACTGTCCACATGCTCCACTGTACCACACTACAGGCCCACTTCTCTCTTTATTAATTCAGTTTTATTTTTTTCATTCTATTAGATATTCCCCCTGTAGATCCTCAAGATGTCAGAACAGAAAGGTTCCTCAGATGAGAGATTGCATTTGAACGTGTCGCCACACTTTTGCATCATTTCTAAAATTATTTTGTTGCGCTGCATTTTTGTACATTTCCCAATATATGCAGTGCACATTTCCTTCCCTTCAGTGCAGAGGTCACCAAAGGTCATCTGGAGCACCACGTCTTGGCAGTTCCTTCTTGTAAAGTATTTTGGGTTTGTCCATTGGTAACTTTTGCCATGACTTGCCAGTATATTAATGGTTTCCTGAAGATACAGATTTTGCCTAGGAAGGAACCTATTCTACAGCAAAGACTGCTGTGTTTAGCGTCCCTGATTACATAACACGGTTAATAGGAGTTTGATTATTTGCACAAAGAGAATGTGTTCCTCTGTATTCAATAAGGAAGATGATTTTGACTTACATAAAATACTCTGTCAAGAATTAGTTTACTGTCTACTGAGTCTGAAAACTGGCCTAATGTGCCTTAAGTGTTTTCAAATGACAGGTTGAAATTGGTGAAGGTAAAATGAAGAGGGTAATACTAGCTTGGCAGGTTTTTTATTCTGATGGTAGCTTTCGTTTTTTTAGGTTGGTAAAGATGGTATATTTGATATTATTTCAAGGGGGATTATGATTGTGATTTTGCCTGGCAGAGGTTTTTTTGAATGAAGGTTTTTTTGTTTTTTATAAGTATTTTACTTTGTGAAGGCATTCTTTCGCTGGTTGATTCGGTGTAGCTATTTTATTTGCTCAGTCCATGCAGTATGAAGTGGTGTATTTGAGAAGTAGCTTGTGTTTTGTTTACTGACACTCAAGGTTGTACCCTGAACCTGTAATCAGGACAAATTGTGTCCAATCACTTTTACTGACGGTAAAGATTCCAGTGGAACTTGTTTAACCATATGAATTTTACTCGTGTGGAGCCCTGCATTCCAAATGATGTGTCTCAGTTTTTGCCTCAAGTACACATGGCAACATAGCTGCGTCTTATACAGATATTTGGTTTTTAACCAGTAGCTTTCCTATAAAACGGCCAAACTGAATCACTGAAAGATGCAGACAGAAACACATACGCTGACACTTACGAACAATCGTTCGGATGAGTTTGCAGCATGACTGACTTGTCTGGCTTATGTTGCCATGTGGACTTTTGCCCCGGTGTCTGCAACTGCTTTGTTTACTTTGGTCAGATAAAATGACACAGCCTGATTGTGTTGTGCCAGTTTGTATTTGATCAACTCGACTTTAATTGTGTCAGGTTATCGGTGTTGCTCATCCTTTTTTTTCATTCGTTTTTGACAAACATTGTGAATATAACGACGACATGTAAAACAGATACAATAAAATGGGTTGGTTCTGTTGCTTACGCCTTTGTCGAAATCTCTGATTAGTTTGTGCCCAATGCTGTTCTGCTCGTCACTTATTCACTGTTTGGTGTCTTGCTGTCCCTAGTCTCAAAAAGTAAGGCAATGTAAAAGAAGATATATTGCTTTATTTTTCCCCATTCTGGGTTAATTTTGTACAAATAAACATAAGAAGCTTACACTTCATATCAAGATAAATGTAACGAAGGCGATAAAATACTTTTTGATTTGCAACTGACGTAATGGTGCCACCCAGTGGCAGCAGAGAGAACATGGCGGTGGTAAAAAAGAAGGAAGGTCAGTTCAGTTTGTGAGGCAGGGTTACGGGCTTGGGGTGGGGGGTTACGGGGCTGATGGCCATGATGGATCTGCTCTGGCCTGATCAGCCCGATGTTACAGATTGGAAGTTGCTGGGCATGATCCATCAGTCACGGCCAAGTCCGGGGTGGAGAAGAAGTCGCACACGCCTTCTTCAGAGAGCTGGCCGTACTCGTTATTGTAGAAGGTCTGGCCGGATAGCTGACTGAAGAAGACCGGCCGGTGCCTGCTGCTGCAGCTGTTGCTGCCTGGGCTGCTAATGAGGCGCTCTGTGCTGGTGGCTTCTGCTGAACTAGAGAGAGAGAGAGAGAGAGAGAGAGAGAGAGAGAAAGAGAGGGAGGTTATAAAAAATGCATTGCTTTAATCTGAAGGTGGCGGCTTTGCGCTCAAAATTAATCTGAAGATGGCAGACTGAACAGACTTTCAGTTCAGGGTTGTAAACCAGCTACATTTACGAGAGATGACAGAATTAAACTGAAAGAAAACCGCATAGCTACTCGCTTCAGTCAGTGTTATACTGCTGCATGCATTTAACGGCAAGTTCTATAAGTCATTAACCAAAAACCGCATAGCTACTCGCTTCATAGTGAAACTTGTAGGTGCTTTTGCTTGCTTGGAACAAAAACCTGTAGTCACACCGCCACTTTGCAAACTGGGTTTGTGACGCTGGTCTTAGTAGGGCAAAAAATGTAACCATGTTCTTAAGTTCTTCCAGACACCAAAAAAGAAGCTTACATTTCACCTGAAGATGAATGTAAGAAAGGCGATAAAATACTTTATTATCAAACACTACAAATGCTGCAGCTTCTGTGGTCTCAGTTTTCCTCATATCCTTTAAGGGAAGACAGAACTGAACAGCCTCCTCAGCCGTAAACATGTTTAGTATCCATGTTATGTTTTGTTCGTCATTAATCAAAAATCTCAGACTCACTTCATAGTCAAGATTTTGTACTTGGGGAAATGGTGAATTGTTTGCTTAGGACTGAGGCAAAGAATTTTTCAACTGATGAGTGAAGAGATGTGAGATGTGCTCCTGTTTGGTTAGAACAAAAACCTGTAGCCACGCCGGCACTCTGCAGTTTGGGTTTGTGGCGCCATCCTTACTGAGACAATACATTTAACCAAGTTCTATTTCCAAACACCAAAAAGAGCTCACCTCTTTAGTATAGCTCCACTGTGCTTGTGCTCAAGCCTTTCCAGTTCTTCGGAAGCCAAAACCATCCCACTGTCCGTTTGGCTGTCCTGCAGGGACACGGGAGTGCATTAGACCCACTGTAAACAGTATACACTCAGTGGCCACTTTATGAGGTATGCATGTCTTTCACTGTGCACAAATTGGGCTGTGTTTCCATTGGCCTTCTTCATAAATGACCCGTTTCTGACAAGAGGTCAGGTGCGAGCTGGGTATTTTGTTTATGAGGATGTAAATGCACAAAAACATTTACAGTGTATGTGCAAAGCTAAAGCTCATGATGCTTCTGCCTTCTGTCAGTGTCATCCATAATCAGATAAGATAATCAAATTAAAACCCTGTCAAATAAATAAAGCTATATTCTCCCCCTTGAAATGGCAAACAGTTGAACACTTTCACAAGAAGGCACTGAGTGTGGGGTATAAGACTAAGCAGTCTAAGGAGAGGCGTACCTAATAAGGGCCTAACGGGCTTTAGCTGTGTTTTTAAATTTAGAAGACTCTGCTGCAGTCTGTCATCAGTCTGTCCTCTGGCTCTTAAAGGAGAATTCCACTCATTTTTTAGCATGTCTGCCTAGGTCAATCATTAAAAACGAAACAAAGCCATACAGACTGGTTTGGTGTTAAAGCATATGATTAAAAGCCATTTCTGGTGGAGAGGTACATGCACTGCATTATAAGGCAAAATCATCCCCAATAAACTTTAATCAACATGTCCACCAGTGTTCACCAGTGTTACCATTAATCACCACTGCGTGTTTAATGGGCAGTCCTTCGGCTAGTGAAGAAAATGACTATATTGGCCTTGTAGACACTGGGACCCCTGGGTCCTATCACCACCACTGTGAAAAATCCGAGTCTCTCTTTCCAGCGGGGCGGGAAGAGGACAGAGGACAGATGAGGACCAAATCTTTTATGTTAAATCAGAGGTTTATTTATCTGCACTACTGACACTTTACTGTATGTCCTGTCCATCGACACTCCTGGACACTCTAGACACTTAAATACTAATACATGCACATGTTTATTCAGTATTGTCATTATCTACGAATACCCGCGCCCCTTGCACATTTTATTACTGCACTGCCTTTTTATCTCTGGTATCCTGATGCGTGTTTTCTACAGTGATGTTTGTATTTTTGTATATAGGTTTCTTTTGTATATATTTCTGCCTCGTTGTAATAAGTGAGATATATCTATCTGTAGCTGACTGTATTATTTATGGTTAATAACTTTTGATGAGCCTGTACTTACCTCTGTTCGTCTGTAGCACCCTTATTATTACATTGTACTATTGCGCTGTATTGTGTTACTGCTACTGACTGCTAAATTTTCCTCAGGGTCAATATCTATCTATCTATCTATCTATCTATCTATCTATCTATCTATCTATCTATCTATGTCTCACATCAAACAAAACCTTTATGTTAACATCTAAAGATGGACTTGCACATAAATTCTAAGAAATTGAATTCCCTCTTAAACACAGTAGTGAAGTGAAAACAGTGGACACTGAGTGCAGGCTGTATGAGTGCATGTGTTCATGACATGAAAGTCTTAGAACCTCTCTCCAAAAAATAATTCACTTAAATATGCTAATATTGCTAATAACCAACTGAAAGCAAGTGGAGACCAATTAGCATAATTTAGCTCGCCCACTATTTACTTTCATGCAACATTAGCAGCTTAGAGCTAAGTGTTTCTTTATGTGGTTAACGAAAGGTTCTTACATGATGTGACTTGTGGGAGGTCATCTCCATCGGTAGCTCCTCGAACGTCTTCACTCGAGAGTGACACGTCTTTGATGGGCTCACCATCACACACCCAGAGAAAGGCACACAGTTGTAGTATCTGAGAAAGAGATGGATGCATCAGAAATAGACCAAAACTTAAAAATGAGGTAGCCTGGCTTCCAATTCTGAACTTTAGCTAAGTTATATAAGGAGTATAAGACACAGGTTATTGTTCTGTTAACTTTTAATTAGAAATGTAATGAACTCTAAATTCTAAAGTTAATACGAAATTTAATTTAATTGTTTTTATGCACATTTGAGTTTATTTGACTACCAAGACATTGGTAAATGAAAAATATCAATTGCTGTTCATATTGGAAGTTAAACTTTAAGTCCAACAGGTTGCTTTCTGTAGGTGCAATCTTCAGCTGGAAAGTGCTTTTTCACATTACACCAGCAGGCAGCGAACAATAATATTAGCCAATAATATTATACATAATACATAACAGTACAGACAAGAGACACTGCAGCGTCAGTGTCCCTGCAGTGCTGAGAATGATCCATCACCCACATAATACCTGCTCTGTGGTGGTCCTAACAAATTACACAGTGAATCAGATGGACTACAGTCTGTAGTGGAGTTAATAAAATGGACAATGAGTGTAGATGGTAGGTGGTTTTAATGCTATGGCTGATGGGTGTATTATTAATGTTGTAATCATTAAGAGCACCTCAGTATTTCTGCTTGCTACTTCAAGAACAACAGAATCATAGACACATAAGTACAGGATGGTTAGTTCTAGATCACATATGCCACTCCACCTCATCACAACGGTATCGGATGGATCTCTGTAACTCCAGAGAAGGCAGTTTCACTGCCTAACACCGAAAACACCGGGTTAAATACTCTTCTAGCAAACACACGGCACTGGGCACGGTGACCTTAAATATGTTGGCCTCATGCACGGCTGTAACAGAGTGACCTATTCTATTGTCCTAGAACAGGGACAGATGTATCTTTTGGAGTTTTTTCTCCACATCTAGATATTTGGAGTCATACCTTTAGACACATGTAATTTGTTACTCCAAAGCAACATGCTATCCTAATGTGTGTGTAGTACCTGGCCGGCATCGTGTTGCAGGCCAGTCTCAGCTCCTCCTGTGATGGTGGTCTCGAAGAAGCCTGTGAGAAGCCGTCATCTGAGGAGCTCTGAGATACGTTAAAGGGAATGTCCTGTAAAGGAAATATAAAATCCTATTTAAATTTCTGTATCTCAGTAGTTCAATGATGCCAGGAATTGCTCAGAAGAAATAAAGACTGATTTGAGCATTAGTGTTTTTACTACATAACCTATTAAACGCTAGAATCCTAACAAATGAAATAAGAGCAGTACTTGTATGCACAAAATATGAGAATAAAAGTACCATTATATGTAATGTTGGGGTTTAAAATACTGATCCCTTGAAGTACAGGTGTGCCCTGAAGTGTCCGCGTGAGATGGGAAATCTCATCAACAGAATCACTCAACAGTTTAAATAAGTTCAAACTACATACATACTTGCTGTACAATTGTGACTACAATAGAAAACTTAATTTCAGTACTACATAAGTAAAAATATACACATGGTGCCAATAGAAACATTTTTAGAGGTATAAAAGGAAACAAAATCTCTCACCGGTAAGCTGTTGTCCTGCAGAAGGTCTCCCAGTATCTCTACCAGCGCAGGAAATGTGGGCCTCTCCCTGGGCTCGCCCTGCCAGCAGGCCAGCATGATCCCATATCTACCAGCAGGAGGAGACAGACACGCACTTAGTCCAAGTACATTTTTAAGTTGTCATCTCTGCTGAAAATATCTGAGTTTAGAGTGAGTGATTAAAAACTGTGTGTAAAAATGCTCACACTTCAGGGGAGGCAGTGTCAGGAGCCCTCATCCTGGTGCCGTCCTTCAGCCGTTTACAGAAATCCTCATCAATCTGGATGCCGGGGTAAGGGGAAGCACCTGTGGCGAAGAAACATATACAATGATGCTTATGTGGCTACTTAGTCTCAGTATGTGCCATTCAAGAAGGGGTAAAAAGGACAAGGGCTCCTATTTACCAGATGTTGTAAACTGGGAACTAGAATTTAAGGACTTGGATCTTCAATAGCCTATTAGCTTTACAACTGAGTAATAAGCCAAATCACAAACAGCTCATTTAGCAGTCCTTAAAAACCTGGATGCTGCACTAAGGAACAAGCATTCCATGATTGCTTGTTTTCATGGAGAGCAAGTGGCACCCGAGCTTGCTAAATGCTTTTCCTGTTTCATGCATGCATGAATAAAGGCTTGTTTCATGTAAACCATACACACATAATGGGTGAACTCGAGCAGAGGCCTAGACAAGGTGAGTTCACCTAGCTCACCTCATGGGTCCCGTGTGATCTGTGAAACTTGTTGGCTTGACAAAGCTCTTACTATAAGATCCCAGAGGGTTGCACAGGCATGCTCTATGTCAGGGATTACAAAGGTTAAACATGGGTGAGTGTGGACAAGAATCATAGCCCAAAGTATGTGGGTGCATCCACTTCTTGATGTGTGGTTTAAATGGATGAATGTGGGCAAGCAAGGTTGTGTGGGCAGTTGGGGCAGGAATGGCATAAAATAGCCATGCCGTTGACGCTGATCGATGAACTGTGCCCACAACACAGCTTGCATCAAAGTCATGACAGTTTTATGAATCAGATGCTGAGTAACTCCTACACAAATCGGCACTTGTTTCTACACAACTCTGACGAGTAAAATCCTTTACATCTAAACAACATTCGGCTTACCTAGTGAGAATATCTCCCACAGCAGCACGCCAAAAGACCAGACATCACTCTGGCTGGTGTACACTTTGTCGAAAATGCTCTCAGGAGCCATCCACTTGAGTGGCAGTCTGGCCTGGAAAAGCAAGGACACATTACACAAAGATTAATCAGAGTGTTTCAGAGCCTGAAGCCAACAGCCTTTTTATCTGACAAGTAACAGCATGACACATCATGTCAAAGGTTTCTTCCTCTATATCTTCAGCTACATTTGGAGCACCATTTTGATTTGTAAGGGTTTTTGTCTTAGTCGATTTTGTCTGCTTCTCTGCCAAAGAAAAGGACTGTTAAAAGCAAATGGTGTTGCTTTTTTCCTCTTACATTTCCTTTCCGCACATAGTCTGGGTCCTTGTAGATATCACGAGCCAGACCAAAATCACAGATCTTCACCACGTTGTTCTCCGACAGTAGAATGTTTCGGGCTGCCAAGTCTCGATGAATACACTGGAAAGGGAGAGGAGCAGCAGATGTTTGCGCTGTATGAGTTATGCGTTTTTTACTGCAAGGCTACAAATTTGCTTTATTACTCCTTTATCTCTGTCTCAGATCGGCAAACAGCCTGAAGACTGAGCTTTGTATTATTTTTCAGCTCCCAGCTTTAATTCTCATGGGCCACAATGGTCAGGACAGAGATTACTTCACTTGTCAGTAACTTATAAATTTCATTATGGGACAACAGAATCACCGGGAGATCTGAGAGTTGGGCTGCTTGAATCAGGGTCAAAGCAAAGGCAGGTTTTTCTGAAAGCAGCCTAGGGCTCACCTTACGAGATGCTAGGAACTCCATCCCTCGTGCCACCTGGAAGCTGTAACATATGAGATCTTCTATTGTAAGAGGGGTCTTCCAGAGGTCATCCACTTAATGGAAAGAAACAGGAACACCAGGAATTATGTAGACATACAGGTTAACCAATACAACTTTACAATGAAATATCGCAGCTAAGCATAAATCAGTCAGGCATCTTCTATATAAGCACTAGGTAATTCTAAATCAGCATAAACATACGTTTCTCCCCTGTGGGGCTGCTATCTGGACTGGTTTTCCCCCGAAGCTGGGACGGAGAGCTAATGTTGACAGGAGGAGACTGACTCGAAGGTTGGCAGCCTCTCTGCTCCATCTGCCCAGCCTCCATCATCCTCCTCACCTGGCTCTGTGTTTTGGGGGAACGATCCTGTGGAATAGAAAGAAAGATTCCACACTGAGCTATAACACACTGGCTTCCTTATTCAGTCTTACAAAACAATGCTAACCCAATGAGCAAATGAGTGTGCATGACACAGATTACTAAAATACCTCTAGCCATTACCAGAGCTATTTGGATTCCCTCATTCCAAGTCCATTTAGGGTCAATTAGACCCCTTTCACTCATTTAATTTCCTATTAGAACAGCCATTATGTGTAAGTTATTTGTTTCTACCATCAGGGAAGAAAATGTATAAATATGAGATAAATATAATTTCATATCTTTTAGTATTCATATTTTTCCATACCTTTAAAGTTCAGGCTTAGAAGTTGCATTTTCTATCAATTTAGATTCATCATTTCATAGAAACTCACACCAGATATCTCAGATATCCAGGTTTAGATGTCCATTTTTGTTTTTTCCAGTAACATCTTCTTGATAACTACACCCTTTTAAACCCTTATTTTCCCAACTTTTAATCGTTTTTTGAAATACAGTTTTGGAAATTCCAGTTTCTCACTTGTATTTTCATTGACTTCCTTATTACCCTGTATCTAATATCTTTAATGTAATATCTTTTAGAAAGTGAATAATTTATTGGTACTTAAAGGACATTTTTACTGCAAATGAAATTAATGAAGAGCGGTCTCTAACAGCGCTGTATAAAATATTGTATGGCCATGTTTTAATTCACTACAACATAACAGTGAAGTTACAAAACATGGCAACCCTCATAAGGGCCTACAATAAATATTACCAGCAGTGTATTACCAAATATGTATATCAGATACATCCAATTTGTTTTATGATTTGTTGCATCATATAACCCAAGTCTCTCATACACTGTTAAAGACAGAAATAGATGTATATGTACCAACATGCTGGGCACTGCCCACACAGTTATAACACAGCCACTGAGAAGTGTGTCACACTAATTAGGCCAGAAACTGCATTTTAACCCTTGACCAGCTTTCTAGTTCATTTCCCTGGAATCAGACTACATACATCCTGCCAAAAGGAAGGCTGACCACCCTTTTATGTATAAAAAATATTTTCTTGTGTTTAGTCAGCTGTCTGGCTGACACTGAACACTGCAGCAAGTGTTATTAGGTTATCTGTCTGTTAGATAGCGGATACAACATAATGCACTTCTAAATGTTGCATATCTGGGTGACTTTATTAGGGTGATACATGGATTTGTTTTTGATATCTCAAGGGCAATTACATAATCACCTTGTCCAGTACATTTACCAAGCGCACATCTGACCTTACATGAACTGACAGCAATCCTTCACTAGCTAGCAGAAGTCTAAACATACTCTATGTTGTGTTGTGTGCACAGCATCTTGCTGACAGCAACTACTTTACATTCATTCATTAAATCATTGCATTGTGACGATAAATGGTGGAAAATACAGGACAGTGTGCATGCAACATTTTCCATGACGATTGACAATGTTACAGGGAACCTTAACCCTTTTCCCGGATGATACAAGCTCTTATTTTCTTGAGTTTCCATGCTTAGTCTATAAAATTCTGCCTTCTCCATAAACAGGGGACGGTTTGCTCTAAGTAGTGCAGTTAAATATTGGTCATATTTTTCTACAGAGAATAACAGGGGAATGGTTGACTGCATTGGGCCTTGGCAATTACGAGACTGGAAATGATTCGTTTGTATATCATCGTCATGGCTAACTTGGCTAAGAGAAAGTAGCAGGACACATTCAACTTACCCGGTATGGCAAAAAGAATTCCCTTTTGGCCCGTAGGTAGTTGGACAGATTTCCATATTTGCAATACTCCACCACCACCATGAGAGGACCTGAACAAAATTAGAGCTGGTTGAATGAAGAATTTCCTACTCTTATAATTACAAGAAGAATATACTCTTATAATTACAAATCCTGGCTGTGTAAATGAGCCAGACGAATGGTAATAGATGCTTTTTATTATTCTCTGTTAACAATGTGATTATTCAGTGCCGCTAAGTTACATAATCTAACAAGGCTGAAAAAATGAAGGTCTAATCTTTGCTTGTATCACAAACTACATTTTTGAACAAACATGTAAAGAGGAATCTCCCATCTGTCAAGAATTTTCTACCTTTTGTCGTTTACCAACAAGAAGTGAGTGACCTGAATTTCATAGTTGATGTAGGTTAAAGCCTCTACTGCTGGTAAGACAGTTGTTATAGTACTAAAGCAGCAGCTGTACTAACCATTGGGTTTAGTGCAAGCTCCCAGCAAATTGACCACATTGAGGTGATTTCCAATGTGAATGAGAATTTTTAGCTCTGACATCAGGGCCTTGTGTTCACTGGCTGTGGCTCCCTCTGTAATGTACACACATACACAATTTAAAACACTTCCAGTGAATGCCAACATCTTTATAATTACTGGATGCAGGTATAAGCATAGGGTTAAGATCTAACCTTTAAGCATCTTGACAGCCACAGTGCCTAAACTGTTCTTCTTGTCATTCCCATAAATGGAGGCCTCTACCACCTTCCCAAAAGCACCGTGACCAAGCACCTTCCCTGCAAAACAAGAACACAACTGAGACATTAAGGTAATAGTATTCATGTGCACTACATGATGTTACGGCTCAAAATGTACAATGTTAAAACATATTCTGGCTTCCAAAAACATCTTAAATCAAGTCAATAAACTAATATTCTAGTTTTTTGTAAGAATTTGGAAGAAGTATTTAGGTGAGGCCGATAATTCTGCAGGTAGAGAGTTTGGAGTTATTTTTTGGGAAATTTGCCTTTATTTGCCTTATATATATATATATATATATATATATATATATATATATATATATATATATATATATATATATATATATATATATATATATATATATATGTGTGTGTGTATAATGCTGTGTGTGTTTGTGACTTTAGCAAATTGGAAAAAAAAAAAGAACTATAACTTTTGTACATGCCACAATGAATGTTTTGTTTTATCTGTAAATGAAACATACATTTTATTTAAAACAGAAAGAAACAATCAGTGCTTATATTTTCTAAGTAAATTAACACAATGACATTTGACCAGGTTTGACCAAACTTCAGCAAATGATTGCATCTGCCAAAAGAATAAGGCTTTACCATTTCATGAAACTAACCTAGAAAAGCTAATAATGTTCTTACCGCAATCTCAATATAACCACAAGACACATTACATACACTGACTAGAGTTAAGATGTTTTCACTGTTCAGTATTATTACTATATTTATTTTACTGTATATGCTTTTATGTTTTACCCTTTGTGCTTTATGCTATTTGTTGCAATGCGTGGCTTAGGACAGAAGTTCTGTCTTGCTGCTATCTTGGTATCTAAACAGTATTCTGGCCACTACTACGAGTACTAGTACTGTACATCTCATTTATTTATACAGCAGTTGGCTGTATATCAATCAATTTAAATTCATACCTAGTCGCAGCCGGTCCCTTGGGATTTCCCACTGGTTGGAATCATAGGGTAGGTATTCACACTGGTCCTCAAGAGGCACCTCCCCTGGGTCCATGATGATGGACAGGTAGCTTGTCTTAATATCAGCCGGGTTTACCTGCAGGACAGCAATACAAAGCCATTACCAGAGGGCTTATCCCAGCACAAAAACAGCCAGCCTGAGGCCAAGCAGCAGCAGGATGAGTTCCTTTAGCAGCTGCTTTTTAAGGAACTGCTGACAGAGTCTGTACATCAAACAGCAGCATTCACCTGAAATCTGTCAAACTGGGCTTCAGATTCGTTTTGCTTAAGGCATGGTATCTCCACCTGAGGCTGGCTATCAATAGTGTATTTCTGTAAAGGTTCTGGACATCCTAAAGCTGGAAGCAGCTTGGACTGGTCTAAAGTCAGGGCTTTGGTCATTTGTTGGCCACAGGTCAGTTCACAGCAATGATGGAGAAGTAGTGGAGTGCAATGAAAGAATCAGTGATGGAGCCACTAGCACAGCATGAGTCAGAGAGTAGAATGCTAATCTGTACTGACCCGCTTCACATTGCAGAAGATGAGTATGAGGAGAACCCAGAAGAAGATGGCGATAACACCGGTGCCAATCAGGATCACTATCTCCACATTTGTGCTGTCGTCAGAACCTAATACAGGAAAAGATTTTTTTTGTAACATTGTTTTGAGCTTATTTCCATCCATGCCTATGTACAGTGCAGAACATTCTCTCAGCCTCCAAAACACTGTCCTTCCCTGTTCCAGACTCCTCCAAACACGCAAGAGCCTGTGTCCTAAAATCTGTCCGATCCGTGCCTGAAAGGACAGTGTCCTTTACCGTTATTGATGTTTGTGCAGCTATACCTGATAACACAACTCACACTATTATGTTATATATGTATTATACAGTTGTGCAAATGACATTCTTTGTTTGTTTTTTTTTAATTAAAATAAGTTGACACACACTGCACAGGGTAGAAACCTAGATGTGGTAACTTTCTGTTTATTTATTTAATTATGAATTTGCTTGAACACATAGGGAAAAAACATAAAACACAAAATAAACTAAGGTCAGTATGTCAAATTCAGCAGGTAGAAGAGCAGCTGTGCATTAAAATGTGAAAAAGTGTGTTAGACAGTGTAGAGTGTTCAACAAACAGAATTTCACCAGGTGTGCACAACGTTTAATACAGATCGTACAGATCATGCAAACTGAATATCATGAAAAACCATGAAAGTCTTAAAGAATATCTCCATGTTCTGTTTATTAGTGTTCTGTACTGTTGATTTGTATTCTGTAAAAAGCAACAGGTCTTTTTGTAATCTTACAGTGACTAACCTATAATGGTTACATTGAATGCTTACATAGTTTATAAAATAGCATGAAATAATAGCAGGACAGAGGCAGAGGCAGCATGTGGGTGTGTGGCTAGAAGGTATGAGTGCCATGTCAACCTTATAAAGGCTTATACATCAATCCGAGGTAGTATGTGACCTTTTGCTGCATGGCTCAACAATCTCACCCAGCAAAGAATGGAGAAGAAAACAAACAGCAGGAGGAGTGCACCATGTGTTACATTACTCCCGGAGACTCTCACCAATAACAGACACAGTTGCTGAGGAGTGGATGCAGCCTCTCTGGTTGCAGGCGGTACATGTGTAAAGGCCGGCATCTTCCTCGCGAACACGCTGGATGCTAAGCGTCCGGTTGGAGTCCTGCAGCAGGATCCCTGTGCACATCCATAAAGCTGTCAGTCATTTTTGTACACTAGACGACACCGCACTGCCAACCAGCTGTGGCACTTTGACTAGTCGCCAACCTACTAATGAGCTGGCTCTCAGTCCAGATCACTGAGCTGCCACAGACTGTTTAGAATATAACAGTACGTCACTATAAACATTACCTTAGCCACAACACATATTTAAATATCAGGATCATGGTAAACTGATAATTCAGCCAACTGTTAGAAAAGTGGTAAACAGACCTATAACCCTGGTTTACATTGACAGTCTGACAAGTGCAAGACACAGGCCTGCCACCAGGAGGCATCAGTTCACTCTTTACGCTCCAAGAAAAAAAAAAACTGTTACTCAGAAACCACTGTTAGTCCCGGGGCGCCAATCTCATCTGCAAAGAATCAGTGCGGCTGAAATCTTTTATTCTAATCAAGCAGGAGCACAGCTACATCTGCTTGCTCAATTGACTTGTCTCAAACTATTGATCATGCAGGCTCCTGCTTTCTTGAAATGAAAACCCGATTTGACACCCTTGTGTTAATCTTTCTCTTGTTCAACTCACAGCACTTGCAATGCTATCTTTAATTCCTAACCCCAGGGGTTAGTCTTGGTGTGTATTTAGAGAAGTGCCAGTCAGCTCTGAACCGCCCCACTTGGATTTTGTGCATCACTGTTTCACAAGGGCCATAAATATGACAGAAAAGCATGATTACAAACAACGGCTCACATCCATCAGTCAATTTGTCTTTGTTCAGAGAGCTGTCTATGATGACTAGATCTGTGAAATGCTTCAGTGTTCAGTATAAATTTAGATCAATGGTCCAGACAATCTAGTTATCATAACTGTGACCTTGAATTCTGTTCTACTACTCCACTTGATCATTTTAGGGCTGCCATCCTTCTTTATTTAATTTTCAGTCAAAATAGTCATTAAGTAGCTTCCATTCATTGTAAACGGCTAATGCATCTTTAAAAATTAAATAAAGTAACCAGATAAATCTTTGAGTTCACTGAACAAATGTAACAAATATAAAACACAGATTATTCAATCTGTTAATTTATTAAATATAGAAGATTCAAATAACTTTAAGCAGTTGACTTACACTGACATATCAAAAGTCATGAGAAATATGAATGTAAATTGATTTTAAACTGGTGTTACCCCAAGGGATGGAAGTTGTGAATAGTTATCTTGTAAGTGAGGTTGAACACCTGTCAGTGTGCTTATGACAAGGTGACATGAATTATCGAGTGTGGCATGAATGCAGAATGCCTGCATGGAACCACCACCAGAATGCAAAGTGCCATGTTGAAATCTAGCGTCTAAGGCTTCATGGGATCTGACCAAACACAAAACCTGCAATCAGCCCAAAACAACTGGTACCACAGTCCTCTAGGGTCCAGTTAGCAATTTCACAAGCTGAGATGAGGCCCTGTGTCAGGTGTCATGGTGTTGTCTGGAGGGTCTTCTGCTCATATATATGAAAGCTAAATAACGCTACACTGACCTGTGGAATATGCATGTGGGGCCTCCTGCATTAAATGTAGATGTGGTTTCTGCCTGAGTCACCTGTCTGTTCTAGCCAGATGCCAATGACCACGATCATTAAGCACCAATGGGAGGCCACTGCCCCGTCCACTGTGGGTGATAATACTTTCAATGACATATTCACTGTACTCACATGACACTGTGGATCGAGGACTTTTAAATTCCCACACAGCTTGTGGGAAATGGAATGTCCCATCCGTCTGTCAACCACTAACATGCCTCGCTTGATAGTTAATGTCATCTTGCCATGAGCAGTGTTCAACCTCACTCATAAGTTAACATCTCAAAACTTATACAGGGATGGGCGTTTCCAAGCTGTGCCCAGAGATAACAACACTTCATAATCAATTTATATACTGATATCCCATGACCTATGATTTATCAGTGTATTTTTAGATAGTTTAGTTTAAAAGTTGCATTATTTTTACATCATATGAGAAGGTCATAGGAGAATAAGCATAAAAACTCTAGTTTTAAAATAAGTACTTAAATATATATGGAGAAAACCATGCAAGACCTGGTAGACCACCAACACTGCCAGCATATACTCATAATCAGAGAAAGGAGAAACTGTAGTGCCACTTTTGGGTAAAATCCAGTCAATTCAACACCATGGGTCTAACAGGATGTGTAGCTGTCAATAACCCAGTATTGATAAAAAGGAGACACACTAAACAAAGAGGCTGCTTGTGTTCTCCAGACACTAGACTGACCACCCCAGGGTCCAGACAACTGTAACTAACTGTACCTTCTAGTCAAACAGCATTAGAGTGGCACAAGCCTGGTTCTGAAGTACCCCTGCTGTTCACTTTAACATTTATACTGCTCTCACGCGTCCACTTCAACTCAGGAAAGGCTTGTTATTTACTTAATTAGCTGGTCACTAACACTAACACTGAACACTACACTAAAATATGCAGGGCAGGGGTACTCCTTGACCTCTGGAGTAGCCTAACCCTTCACCTAAAAATACGAGACAATTTTAATGACTACCATGCCAACGTCCAATTAGGCTAATGAGAAACATAAGGTCAGAGCAGTTTCACTAGATCGAAAGTCTATAAAACCCCTATGAACCCACTATGCAGTACAATTAATCAGAAGCCATTCTGGTTCACTACACATTACCACCGTGCACCCTTACTGAACCCCATTTGGTCCTCCTAGAACACACATATACGCACATACACACAAATAGATACCATTTATACAAACAAGCAGCAGCGTAAATTCACAGTATTAAAAATTCTGTAACATTGTTCAGCAGGGTCAGCTTTCACAAGCACCTGTGTTCATTCTGAGAGCTGCCAGCCATCGCTGATGCACAGCAACCTTTAATTTCTGCTTGATTCCAAAGCCACAGCCTTCAATGCTTCGCTCCAATGGCCTGTCCAGCATCTGCCAATCAAGTTGCCAATCCACTTGAATATGAATTAGAGCTACATTAGACTGAATGGCATATGAGTCTTTGGATGGCGAATGAGTGTGCAAGCTTGTTTGCAAGAGCTGATAGAATTCAAGTGTGGAAAGCTCTAATGGAGTAATTTTTTTTTACTGAAAAATAGTAATGTTCGTGATCATTTCAACACTGCTGAATAGTATAAGGGAAGGAGAGTGGAAAAAGGAAATGGCAAACGAGAGAACCATTTCTTAAGCAAAATTACTGTCATCAAAATCTGTAAGTTCTCTCTGAGACAGAAACATTTTTCAATATACCAATGTACACCACCAGTGAGACATTTACATCATGGTCTTACATCCAACATAAGTGGAAAAAGGGGAGGCCAACCTGATACTTGGTGGAGAGGCTGGTTGTCTTTGAACCAGGAAAGCTGTGGAGAAGGCGTGCCCTCCACATCGCACTCCATTTGCAGAGAGGCACTGACATTCACTGTCTGGTTGGTGGGGTTGTGCCGGTACCTTGGGGCCTCCAGGGCTGGTAGGAGAAAGGAGGGATTGGGGGAGAGAGCAAGAGAGAGTGAGTGACAGACAGACAAAGAGATGGAGGCAGACAGGCAGTGAGAAAGGGTCATCACACTTTGGTCAGCGTTTACAGGAAATCGATTTTAAATTCACAGCACAGTTAATGTCTTAGACATGTGGTTGTCCATGTGTTGCCTCGTGAGATTAAAAGGGCATGAAAAGTTCCAATTACATCAAAAGTATCTTGGCAAAGCTGGAAACCTGTCAAAGTCACTGACATGCTGACATACATGAAGAATGAATGAGCAATGTGCATGAATAATATTCTTGGAGCAGGGAGCGGAAATTAATTTTAATACAGTAGATGAAAACACGATAAGAGATGAAGAGATAAACACGTTTGGGTTCACAACACTGAAAAAGCTGTTATGAGTATTAGACATAAGCTCATGTAAAAAAATTGCCTAGAGGCTTAAGTTTAAATAGTTTGTGAGCTCATGAGTCCCAAACACCAATTTGAATATGCATGTCTTATAAAATGTCCTTATAGAAGCTTTGCCAATGCAATGCGATGCTAAGCCCAAGAGTGCCATACACAGTGTTATGTGTTGGCTAGAGGGGTATAAAGCCCTTCCAGCACTAGGCTGTGAGATAATGGAACTGCATGCACTGGAGGGATGGAGCTCATAATCCTTTGGTAAAGGTTTGGGTGGCATTTGTTATCCTGAACTAATCACCCAACATCAGTAATCAACATCCAACCAAATATTCACAGGAATGTTCCAACATCTAGTGTAAAGCCTTCCCAGAAGAGTAGAGGCTGTTTCTGTAGCAAAGGGAGGACAAGCTCCCCATTGATACCTCTAATTTTTTAAGAAATGTTGGATAAAACTGGCCTGCATTGTCTTGGCAAAATTATTTAGCATTATTGGATCATCCAAATGCCTAAATTCATCAAAATGCTCAGAGCTCACAATCTAGTTGATTCATTTGCACATCACAGGCCTCTGATATCAGTACAGTGCAGCCCTTGTGTGTAGATACATGATAAAATATGCAGGGACTACAGGACCACAGATGGGAACAACTGCTCTAGATCCATAAAAGTCCCCTCACCCTTCACAGGGACGTATTTGCGATGGCAATGCTTCTCCCCGCTGCGCCGGTTTTGCACCTCACACACGTAGTTGCCCTCATCCTGGAGCTGCAGGCTGGGGAAGGTGAGTTCCAAGACCCAGTTGTTGCTGGAAGCCTGGAAGGAGAGATCTCCACCCAGGGCCTCGGCATACTGATGCAGGCTCTTGCAGTCCTCAGGGGGCACAGCCTGAGGGTCTAGCCGGTACCAGCGCAGGTTTTCATAGGTGTAATTGTCAGCACTGCATTTCAGGCTTACTGGCTCTTGCTCCAGGGGCTCCTCTGTGGGCTCCATCTCAATCCCAAAACCTTCTGGAATGGCTAGACAAAAAAAAAGAGAATTGAAAGCAAAGCTGAGCCAGAAGAGAGAGGGTTTAGCTTTGGCAAAAAGACATAAGTTCATGAGGTCAGTGCGATTTTGAGCAATTTGAGTGAGTTTAGCTTGAGTGAATTAGAGTGCGCTGAAAATCTGCAACCCTTAATCTCTTCTTTTCTGCCTGTTATACTGGGTTTGGACAGGTTAGGTTAGGGGAATTGCAAAGGGAAGTACTACATACAAAAGGAAGTGCTTTCTGTAATAACCTTACATAATGTTTTACATCAGCATGTCCTAATCCTGGCACTGGAGGGCTGTTCCAACACACTTATGAAGGGTTTAAAAACTGACTGATGAGTAGAATCAGGTGTGCATTGAAGGGGGCACTTCAGAACCAGGATCAACGACCTTATTTTCAATGACTGCAACTGAGTGATGAAAGATGCATGTTTGATGTAGGTACAAGTGCTTGCCCAAAGCGTAGGCGAGACTCACTGGTCACATAGAAGTAAATGAGTCGTTCATCCTTCCCCACTTTGTTCTCTGCTGAGCACTTGTACATGGCCGACAGATTCGCATTCCGAATGACCATGCGGCCCACTGTCTGCAGGGAGAAACAGAAACTGGGTTAACTCAGGATTGACTTTTCTCCTTCACCAGATGCTGGAATCAAACATGCTGATGAGCACTATGCTCCATGACTCCTTCGCGCCCTTCCACCGCTCTTTTTCTCACCCCAACACACAGGAGATGACCTCACACGTGTGACAGAAAACAGGAAGTGAGTGCTCCGAGCGTGCATGTTTATTCCCACTCCCTCCAGGAAGTGTGGACAGGAAGAAGAGTTTAAATATTTCGAATGTGGAAACAGCAACGTTTGCCCCTTCACTCACTCCTCGTGACTGAAAAACGTTGTCAGGGTTCAGATATTTGGGTCACTTATATAAAAAGAAAGGCTGAGGGTTCAGGTTTGCAAGGGGGGCACTTATATAAACGGTCGGACTCAGACATTTGTGGGCTCAGTCTCTGTCAATGAGTAACTGTTGTGTAACATTAAGACAGTGGACATGAAACCATGAACACAAACCTTTTGCTTGCCATCCACTGGCTCAAGCCAAGTGTCCATGCTTTCGATTGCGTTCACGGTGTGTTCAAGGTCCAGATCAAGCCAATCCTGACACAGAGGAACCTTGTCTCGTTGTCCTCTACGAGCTCTGGAAACATTTGAAAGATTTGAAACTCAGTTAGTCACTGGAACACTGTGTGGTCAGCTTCCATGTTTGGCTGGCTACAAGGTACTATGTGAAATCAGAGCTTTATTAGTCTAACTCAACTGGATATAATTTTTGAAGTAGGCTCATCCTCATAAACATGTTTCATAATATTGTATACCAGGGGGAGAATCCCATCCCAGTATTTAGTGTGTCCACACATTGCCTTATTTTTTCTTTTTCAAAGAAATCTGCAATAGTATTTTAGTATTGTTCTGAACTTCAGTTTTGGAAACTTCTGTTAAAACACCTAAAGGCTGTTTTGACTAGAAATGTAATTAATGAAGGGTGGTCTCTTACTTTTGCACAGCACTGTAAGTATAATTTCATATACTATACAAACATCATCAAAGAAATAGTTGCCCAAATAGTTAAGGTGTAGGTAAGTTTGACATATTAAAGACATGATTTGCTGTACTGACTGACCCAACAGCTCTAATTGCTGACATTCAATGAGCAGTGAGGCTGCACAACACAGGACTACATGCACACAGATCATTATGACGACTGTTCTAAGCACCACATCAACGTCGTCAAAGACTGCAATGCTGTCGTGCCAGACGTGAAGTGACTCAGAATGGCAGCGGGTCATCTTCAGTGATGAGACCCGCTTTTTTCTTGGTGGGACAGGGAATAAATCCATGTTTGGAGGCACCTTGGTCAGCGCTAAGATCATGGGTCACATGTCGAGAAGACCTGGTTACACTCCACCTCCACCCCTACTGCAAAACCTGCAGGAACTGTGTGAGAATATTCAAGCTGCATGGGATGGATTATCGCAAGGCACCTAAATGTATCATCATTTATTATTCCTGGTAGCTTTTATCTTCCTTCTAAACAGCAGTGTAATCCAAAACTTCTTTCTGGGTGCAACTATTCTTTTGATGACGAGTGTATAAAACATATATGCATTAATATTATATAATAACGTTTTTGTAACTGAGATGGTGTTAGGCTGGGATAGAGGGATAATGCAGACTCCCATGATATTACATACTTGTTCTATTTTATACCCATCTCCCAGATGGTGACCATTAGAAAGGAAATCTAAGAATAAAGCTTTTAAAGTCCTAGTCACAAGCAGGAAGATTTGTGGATTTCTAGGGCAAGGAGAGGAAAAGTGGGTGTCTGGTGATGATCCCTACATCCGCCACGACCATTGTGAATGTGTGTGTGTGAGACAGAGGCAGGGAGGATGTGCAGATGTATGGCGGAAGCATTTTCAGACGCTTCTGCCTTCCTATGGATGATGAGGGCAAACCAAGGCCTCACACAGACATGTACAGACTTTGGTGCCTGAATTATTTACAAGGCAGACCTGGCACACACCAGTAATAGCCTTCTTACGTGAAAGCCTGAGGGAAGAAAGGTAATGGGAATGTGGAGCGTGGAATGAAAATGTAGGAAATGTGCATGGTGGCAAGCTGGTGAGACATACTGGTCATGATGTGGTAAAAAGCCTCAGAGGCCTGCGTGTGTATGTGACCGCGAGTATACATGTGTATGGGTGAATAGATCTGAATGTGTGTAGGTGGAGGCGTAGAGAGAGCAGGTACCCTAGGTCTCAGCTGTGAGCGTGTGGGCGTGATGTGGATACATGAGGGAGGCTGGAGCTCGCCCGAGGCTCACCCTGCACTAACCCAGTCAGCTCAGCTGTGTCCAGACTCCGCTCCAGCCAAGGCAGGCTCTAAGAGCGACTGCAGCAGCGCAGCATGACCACATAGCCGTGGAGAAAGCCCAGCAGGCCCAGTAAAGTATATTAAAACAGAATCCACAGTGCTTCTTTAGGTTCCATTTATCATTCAGAAAGATGATGTTATTCTGTGATGCTAATGATTACAGCAAACCTCTACAGTCTGTATGAGCTGTACAGTAGGGTAGCCAGTTGTTTTGGAAACAGTCCCTGTTTTGGGTGGCCTGTCTCAAGATGAAGCTGTCCTCGAAAAGGTCTGAGAACACACTGGAAAACGTCTTGCGTCTTGCATTGTGCTTGTTTTGGCCAGGGCTGCTGCTACGGCTTGCTTGCACAGTATTAAAAATATGGCTGTGTTGAAAACAAGTGAGTCCACAACATCACCAAAACATCTTAATCGCTACCCAGCGATTAAAGGCAGGGGTGGGTCTATGTGAATGTAGCTTCCATCCATCTACAAACACTGCATATTTTTCAAGAACTGCATCAGCCATTACTATGTAACATACATTCAAAGAACACTAATTTGCTTTGTGAGTTGGCATCCATCAATCAGTAGAGTTTATTAAAACACAGAATCCGCACTGCCTCTTTAGGTTCCATTTATCATCAGCACTCGGAAATACGTTGCACAAGCCACTCTCAGCAGGGCAGATTTGTCAATCAGAACGCTTTCTTACTAGGCAAACTTTTAGCAATATGCCTTTTAAGAAATGTCGAACATAATTTACGGATAATCTGTTAATAACAGTTTTGTCTGGCTAAAAAGACTTACTGCCTCATACTTGCTAAGTAGCCTTTTGCTTGTTAATTCCAGGCTAGCATAGTAATTGATTGCACTGTATCAGCTGTCATGTAAAACAAATTGTTCAACAGGTAATTTAAATTCTTTTTGTTTGCCTGGTATCCTGATAGCAAAAGGATAGTGGCCCACCCTTGGCAGGCTGATGGATAAATTGGCAGTGCCCTAGTGCTTTGCTCAGTGTTTTCTGAATGACCCACTGGAGGTTAAGCAGAGTATTAAACAAAATGCCACTTTTCATCACTCCTTTTCCACTCACATTCCAATTTACTTACTTTCCTTAATTTTGTTCCTCCATTTTCCTTTATAAATTAGTTTAGTAAATTGTTTTCAGTCTCAACAGCATTTTCACAAAATCACTTTGAATTGGGCCTAGTCATTATTGTTTTTACCCTCAGTTGTTTGCAATATTGATCTTTATTTAGAAGCCTCTGTGCATTTTAACTCACTATTTACATCTTGTTCTCCAGACAATAATATGGCATGTCCAAGGATGCACCAGCAGTGGAAAACAGTGGGGTGCCAACCCCATTAAGCCAGGAAACCTAAATAAGCTTGCTACCTGGGTGACAGCTCGTCAACAGTCTAGGCAACATGTTAACAAACTACAATGTACAGGAATCAGCTATCTGTCACCTCAGAAGACAGATTCAAACAGTTCCGCTGATTAGGAAGCAGCCTGCTTCTCTAGGAATTATTAGGAAAATTTCCCTGTCAGGCTGCCAAAGTGAAGACATGTGAGACATGGGATACAAATAATGTTACCATGTCCTTGTTTCCCAGGCTTCTTATTGTTTGGATGACTTATTACTATTGTTAGGACTGGGAAATGTGTGTTTGCCAAGCAGATACCACTACACCCAGGAGGGTCAATAGCTTAGGTGACCCTCATTGCTGGACGCCACACACACCTCTTTGACTTTAAAATACTCCATCATTCTTTTATTTCACAGCACTCACTGCAGTCTACTCAACTATCACAACAATCTGTTCAAGTGGCAAGGAACCTGCTGGTGGTATGCTTTCATTCCTCACTACTCTAACTATGTAAGTCATAATGAAGTCAGACTTAAGTAAAGGTTATCTTTATTGCATTGAACAAGCTGACTAATTATGCTACACATAGCTATTAAACTATATGCTAATTATTCGGTTACAAGGCTTATTATCCCCTAACTACTATGCCATTTCTATGTAAGGTATGTAGTTGTAGGAGTGTAAAGTAGTTCTTAGTGTTTGTAGTTTCATGCAATAGAATGTGCAGGAACATAAACTAGAGACATGTTCAGTATATACACAGAATATATGAGTAAATCTCTATTTAATATGTATTTAATCCAGCCTGCATTTAAAAAAATACGTCAGTCTCTGGGTCGAGTACTGCAGGCCATGGCCCATTGACTCCAGGGCTCCACGTTGTTGAGTGAGGTGGGTGGAGTACCGCACATAATACACCCCGCCAATTTTTTTTGCCGGTGTCTGTGGCTACCGCATCTCCAGCGAATGTGTGAGAGGCAGTGTAGGCCTCTCCTCTCTCACTACAGAGCAAATAAACGTTCCACTCCAAAATATGCAGGAGGGAGAGCATCCCCTCTGGGTCGGTGACGGCTGGCAAAGCTCCAAAAGGGACAAAGACTATCTGCCCTGAACTCAGAGTGAACTGCCAAGGTCTTGCACTTAATGTTCGAATGATTTCGACAACTTTGTGAACAAACCTAATACTCCCATCGACACAGGCCTGAGGTGGAGGGCGAAAATCCCTTCGGTGCTGCAATATCCTGAGACTAAGACTTGTTTTGGTACATCCTAACCTCCAGGTGTTTCGGTCTTGACAGACACATGTGTTCAGGAAAGAGCAGCAAAAGTAAAGAAGCATGATGTTCAGCAGATAAGACGTCCACAAAATGCTGAAGGCTGCAGCTGTCTTTGAGTTCTCTAAGTAAAGCTTCACATCGATTCAAAGCAATGCGAGTGACAAGTGATATTTAGGTTTGTAGATAAGAGTAACCACTAAATAAAATAAATACTGCAGCAGAGGAAGAAGAGCATTCTGGGATTCTTTGCAGTTTTGGTTTCTGGATTTTTCCATGTTGCCTCTATTGCTGTGATAACAATGGCATTGGCACAAGAAACCTATAACTCTTAACTTCAGTGAGTGGTTTTCTGACAGTTTGCTTTAAATAAGGGCCTTAATATGAGACCAAGTCCAAGGCATCTGGTGAAATGTGCCAATAAAATAAGTCTGCAGTACCTCAATATCAGCCAGTATTTTTGGGCAAGTGATACATCAGTTTAAACTTGCTACAATTTTGGATTTACAGCTAATAAATATTTTTGTATATAGATATAAATTTCAATCTTGCTCTTACTGTGATGTTCTAAAAGACTTTGGACACAGCTATGCCATGGTTATGTTAGTTTATTCACCTTCAACTCTCTAAATAATAATGTAAACTTGTTTTAAATGGTTAGAAATAATTGATTTCAGTAAAACAACTAGCAGTTAATTATTGATTACCATTATTGGTCCCTGACATATATTAGTTAAACCTTGCTACTTACGTTGTTTTGTCAGTGGAGTTGAGGCCGCAAGGGCTCCATGGTCTCCACTGCCAGGAGATGGATGTTGGTGGAGGGTTTCCAGTGGCGGTACAGGTAAGAGTCTGACGACTACCCCTCCTGTAGGGATTGGTAGGTGCTGCGGCCTCTTTTTCATGAATCTGAGGTGGCACTTTGCAGATGAAAGTGAAAAATGTGATAAATGCCTTTTAAAGGCATAAACATTATACACCTCTCAACACAGGCAGGCAATATCAAAGGAGGATCCATAATCACAGAAACCAGAAACAAAGCAAGGGTCTAAAACACAGAAATAGCACAAAGGAAGCAGCTCAGAAACTCAAACCTCAAAAGACCGCAATGCACACTCAGAACAAGATGATTTTTGAGTATGGTAATAATGGACAACATTGTCCCAGAGTGAAGCGGAAAGGAAATGGAAAGGGTAGAGCTTCTCATATGTGGAAAATTTGGAAAAATGCTGGATAGCTGTGGTGGCGGCAGGACCAGAAATGATGTGATATCATGATATTCTGTCCAATTCTGTTTCAAAAAGCCATTAAAATTAATGCATTCTAGTAAATAATGTGTTTATTTGTATGCACTTTATAAATAAATAAAAAAATCAAGCCTTTAGAGTCCAGTTTGGAGAGATGTACGCTTCATCACATCTGTTAGCAATGCAAAATGCGCATATTTGGCATACTAGCCTGCAGAACTTAAAAATAGCACATAGCATATACTGTATAGCATTCGTGTGTAGTACACAACTGAGATGCAGCCATAAACTTTGCAAAAACTGAAACAAAGGGATTTACACAGCACTTTTAAATAGTCCTTAATTACTTGCAGGTCTGAGGAGAGGGGGAGAGTGGGTGGAGCCAGGGAGAGTCCAAGTAGAGAACCATCATGGAAAGGGCAAAGACATATTGTATGCCATCATTTATAATCAGTTTTCCCGTATGCTGTATGTTGAAAAGATGCAGTAACAGCTTTTAACATTTCTGGGGATTGCCTTACACAAAATGCTGGAATGTTGCTGTGAGTATTTGACTGCTTTCAGCCACATGAGCATTAGAGACTTCAGACACTAATGTTCTGATTACTCAAATTCATCCCCAAGGTATGAAATGAACCTCCATCACACAACTGTACTGCCTGTGCCGTATTAAAAGCCTGTGTTTGCAATAAGAGCATATTAAAGTGGCTGAATTCTCTAATTATAAGGAGTGTCAGGATACTTTGGCACACATGGGGCATTAGTGTTATTAGTTAGTGTAATTGCTGACTGTACAATATAGTAAAAGGAGAGAGTTACCATTGACATTGAGAATGAAGTGCAGTTTTTTCTCTATGCCAGCAGCGCTGTTCTTCAAAACCACGGTGTAGTCTCCTGCGTCTTCTTTCCGCACATCCCTGATCTCTAGGTGGTGATCCTGAGACTTAAATCTGCTGAACTCCGGCCGCTTTGTTATCAGCGTCATGTTTTTATACCTGCATACATGCTGATATATTTACTCACATTGCTTTTCTACTGGACCTGTGCAAACAATTTGTCCCTACTGATATCACTGGGCATGATTAATAAACAATACAGGCACATAATGACTTCTTCTCAAATGCAGCATGAGCTTACCAGTGTGTGACTGGTGCGGGGTATGCAGACACTTTCACAGAGAGCTTGACTGACTTTTGTCCAACTGTAGCTTCCACCATGGAACCATTCCTGTAGTCCAAACTAATGAATGGTTTTTCTGAAATTTAAGGATAAGAGATTAAGTAGCGCTAAAAATAAACAATAATAAAATAATACTGTCATTTTTTGCTACTGGCTGGATGTAATTACACATTGGTACATAATGTCATATTATTCACTTGGGATAACTTTATATTATATATTACATATAATTATATTTTGGAATTACATTTAATAAATATTAATTTCAATCAAGTTCTGACTGTTATGTTATAAATGGCTCTGAACTTAGCTGTGCTATGGTTATGTGGAGTTAATCAACATCAACACCCTGAACTATAGTGTGAACCTCTTTAAATCATTAGAAATAATTAGTTATTGATGTCAGGAACACAACAAGCTGTTAATGATTGGTTACTGTTATTTGTCCCTGAAATTGTCAGTCT
Source organism: Prochilodus magdalenae (assembly GCA_024036415.1). Classification (NCBI taxonomy): domain Eukaryota; kingdom Metazoa; phylum Chordata; class Actinopteri; order Characiformes; family Prochilodontidae; genus Prochilodus; species Prochilodus magdalenae. The sequence goes on along the minus strand of JAMWET010007338.1, from coordinate 1,180,106 downwards.
ATCCTTATTTTTGGGATCCTGTAGACTTACCATGCACTATGACCAACATGGAGCGCTCCACACTCGTTTCCACGGTGTTAGCAGTGCAGGTGTAGAAACCCGAGTCATCAACATTGACGTTGCGGATGGTTAGGATGCTAGTTGCCTCTGTGGCTTGGTACATGACTTGGCGCACAGACTGCAAGCTCACTAACCTGTTCTCCTGTAAGGACAGCGATAGGCATATGGTGAATCGGGAACAGTACATGCGGGTATTGTAAATTACACAGTACTTTGCGTTTAACTAAGTCTTGTCATCTGCTGATTAACAATGATCTCAGAAGACATTTTTGAGGATAAATAAAAAAACAACAATAACGTTTATAACACTAACTTTGGTAGTGAAATGATAAGCACTATGACACTGTTCAGAAATATAGTCATAGGCAAAATTACACAACCTGTATGGAGAACATACTTTTACACATTTTAATGTAAACGTATTGGTTAGTGGCTTAATACATGCACAGTACAGTATAATATGTGGCCTACGCTACAGTGCACATCTTACAGAATACAGTGCACATACAGAAGTACTCTTAGTATGCCGTTGAGCTAACATGCCAATCGTCTCGGCATGGAGTTGTAGAGGTTCCTAATGGTGTCCGGTGATAGTCCATCACTTGCAGCTTGAATAATCTCACACAGTTGCTGCTGTTATTGTGGTAGGGGTGGATGAGTGACACCAGACCTTCTGAACATGTCACATATGACAACAAACCGTTCATCTTGGCACTGACCATGGTGCCTCCACACACGGAGTTATTGGTCGTCTCTACCAAGACAAAAGCGGATCCAACAGTCTGGCTCGACACCAATGCAGTCTCTGGTGACATTAATGTGATGTTAAGGGCAGACATCGTTGCGGTCTGCACAGCTATAGTCCTGCATCGTGCAGTCATCTGCCAATGGTGCTGCCATTAACATCATGACTCATAGAGGGCATCACCCCTTGCTGAATGTCGGCAATAGTGGCTGTTGGGTCAGTCAGCTAACTGTCGACTCCGGCCCCTTTCACACCTGTCATTAATATACATCCTGGGTGATCTGATCATAAATGGACAACACTACGTACATGTGTTAACAGGGTTCAGTGTGTCTTCAGTCTTCAAAGACACATATGACCAAACAATACTGCCAGTTCAAACACTGAAGTGCCTTCATGAGTCCCCAACAGCAATAAAGGACCACCCAAAGTACTGTACTGTATCACAGCAGAGACAAAGGCAGCTGCTATGAGTTGCTGTTTCCTTTGTCTTCCCATTAGCAATGTATGAGATTGTTTGTAACAGAAAGACATTTCTGTCTGACAACAAACACGGCAAGAGACTTCCATGTGTGCGGTGCACATCCTCTAGCTATGAAATGTGATCACTGGAGAGGCATTGGAGACACTCAGAAATCAGATTACTCGAGATGGATGCAAATACCAAATCTGAACAGAGCCTCAACTGCCAGTTAGATTAAGAAATCTTCTCTTTCTTTAGTCAGTGTGGTCACGGCATAAATGTGTTCCTCTAAGATGAGTAAATAACCATGTATTCACTTTCCTATCTTTCTATATGTCATTTCGAAGACAGATGCAGAAGAAAAATAACTCAAACTGTATTCCAAAGATATACTGAAGCCATCATTCTGACCCAGCACAGAAAAGGGGACAGAAAGATCATCACACTGCTGACTGATGATGGCTGCTATTTTAACTTGCCTCTGGTTGTGTATTACTAAAGATCGATACCCACTAATATAGCTTGTATTAATCAAACACCTTTCTCTGCCTCCTCTTATGTGAGGCTTATTCATCACGCACTGGTCGATACGACTCCATTTCTTGCAATACACATAAAAGAGATTTCACAATAATATGAATTTCACAATAGTCCCTCATTTACCTTTTGGCCTGGATAGACCCATTTGAATTCCACACCCGTATCAAACTCCACCAGTGCTGTGCAGTTGAGAACCAAGACGTCACCTCGCATCAGCTCAAGGGGGGAGTCTTCAGGGAACAGCCTGAGCTCATAAAACTTTGCTCCTGTGGGGCAATGCAACCATCACATAGACAGTCAGCATTTTAGTGTAGACCGTGGAGTCACAGAGGCGTTCCATGTGGGATTTTTTGCTTTTTGCAGGACTGCGTGTCATTAGATCATCCCAAGGCATGGACCCAAATAACTACATTTGCAAAGGATATTCTAATTATGGCTAATTGCTGAGAGCTGGCAGTGACTGATGAGTTTAATTACATGGTCTGTCTGCCAATGACGGTCTACAAGTCAAGCCAAGTTGGTAATCACACTGAACCGAATAAAAACCTGCTAAGACAATATTTTGGTCCGAGGTAATCTGCTTGTTTAAATCCAAAACCATACTGCGTAACTTAAGCTAGACTTTAAAATGTCATTATCTGATGTGTTTGGTTCAGTGTTTGTGATTGGGCTGAGTCAGTTTTTAGTATTATACTCCACTCCATCATGTCAGTTGAGAGGCAATTTAATTTTCCCCCTTCAGATTAGATAAGGCTATTGATTTTGGCATACGGTATATATCACTGTTTAGACCAAACTTGAGTTAGAGCTGACTTCATTCAACAACATGATGACATTAATGTTTTTGAGGTGTCTGTAAAACTGGGGATGGGAAAATTAATTTGCCAACTCCCAAAAACACTTTTTGGAGAGAAGCCTGTACAAGTGTGAATGGACTCTTACCAGTTTCCATGACAAAATAGATACTGGACCTGTACTCTCTGCCGTAAGAGGTCAGAGTACAGAAGAAGCCAAAGAACATGGCTGAGCTGTCCATGTAATATCTGGGGACAGACCAACCCCTTCTGTTGCTCCATGTAATGTCTTTACCCTCCAAAGGTGTAGAGGTTTGCTGTAACTACAGAACCAAAGACAGGATGATAAACATATATCATCTAGTGAAAGGACATACTTGACACCCAGAAAAATGAAAACTACATGGCATTAAGGTTTCAATATCACTCAACAACAATACTGATCACGCAAATTGACAGAAACTGACACATGTTGTTCTAAATGTGGAAACTCAAAAAAGGTTTAAGCTAAAAAGGTCTGTCAGATGGCCGTGCAACGACGGGGGACAGACTTCGCCTCAGGACAAAGATTTCTGGTGCCATGGATTTTATTACATTTTTCATATCTGACTGCATGTCCTCGGGAGACAAAGGGTGAGAATAGCATGCAGCCACAGACTTCCTAAATGTCTGGTTTGATGGAGGGCACTGAAATAATGGAATAGTCACACACTGTATCTCCTTTAGCAGGAGAGCCTTAACCCTAAGAAGATGCATGGATACAAGGATGCGTAATGATCTGTATACTGTAGCTAATTAAATCTGCACTGACACCCTCGTTTGAACTGGCCACTTATTTAGCACAATGGAAATTTGCCCAAAAAGATCGATCTCATTTATGTGGAGCAACTTTCATAAATAACTGGATATCGCCTTATAACTGGATGTCAAGGGTTTGTAAGTGGTGATGTGATCTTGAGTCACTGTTTCTACAGACTAACATTTCCTCTGGTAACAGTGAAGCCTACCTACATAAGCCTTTCAAGACAAAACCTACATAAACATTCATGAATTCTGATTCCAACAAGTGTCAGGTGTCATGAATACCTAATTCTGATTTTATATATACCTTGTTCAGGGTTTTTAAAGTATCGTTATGACTAGACCTGACACAACATAACCATATGATATTGCTATTATTCAATCTAACTTTAATTATTTTCCACAGTCCACAATTTTTACATCATAATGTAACAAAGCAAGTAATTTTTATTAAATGAATGTAAATAAAAAAAAATCACTTCTTCCTCCTAACTGTTCAGGTTTCACTTTAGGAGTTCCAACATTTAGGGGGGATATTTATTTCTTAATATTCATTTATTTCTTTATAGTAAGTATAGCTAATGCTAATTTTAGTATTTATGTGTGTTGCACGTGTTTTTGCAGCATTTTCACAGCCATAGAGCTGACTTTGTATAATTGTAGACACTTGTTACATGCAGTACGGTGTCATCTACAGTTATCTAAGTAAAAAAAAACAAAAAAACAAGCTTTGTTCCTTTTATGTCTAACTGTGAACTGGACATTAAAAAGGATCTATTTTGAATAATTTTATTTTTGTGCTTTACTAAAATAGATTTACATGCTTCAGTTTTCCCAAAGCACATCGTTTTTCTCTAACTGTCCCTCTGTTATCACACTCTGCCTGAAACTCTCAGCTCCTGAGTTTTTAAGCCCCACCTCCCAATGTGAGTCCTGAAAGTGGTAGGCCTGATCCATCTTCGCAAGCCACACTAAAGCTGTATGTTTCGGGACTAGCAGGACGAGGGGTGTGTTTTTACTGTTTTAGTTCTCTGTGTGTTGTGTGAGGTGTGCCAAGCTTGCGCGAGTGCAACGGGCAATAAAAATTGTGTTACGAGATGACATAATGTTGTAACCATTCACCAATACCAATACACTGCACTCTGGCACATTATTATTATTAATACTCTTAATATATCACTGCTATGGACAACATCACTGAGTCACTTTAAACATCAGAAATATATATAAATATACATATTTATATTATATCTCCACTCTATAATAATAAATGTACATATCAGAGAATTTCTACTGATCCCTCCAGTCTTTATATATTCTGTATTTTGTGTATTTTGTATTTATTTAATATATCTCTTTTATAGCTCTTCATTTTTAGTATGTTTAGTATGTATATAGTGCTGTCTTGCTGTAGAGTATCAACCTGCGCCTCACCACAAGCATATCAATGCATAAATGTTCTGACATGTTGTGCAAATGACAAGTAAAATTGATACAGGAAGAGCTGGAATTTTGATCAGCCGTTTTAGGCAGCTGAGAACGGTGGTTTCTGTGGGATAGAGTTTCTCCCTCTGACAAATTGTTTGGGTTTTATAACTTTGTAGGTTACATAAACAAAAAGCCACAAAACGCTAAAGGAAGAAGAAAAAACAGATCTGGTCTTTGTTTAACAACTACTGGTGTGGCTGTTAGCCAAGTAGGTTAGTCAGCAACCAGCAGGTTGTGGGTTCAAATCCCAGCACTGACTTTGTATACTTGGTTGTGCATTTGGGCTAGGCACCCCTCACTGCCCCAGACGACACCGCTCTTCCTTCTTGTAAAATCAATAAAATACAAATCTAAGCTCTGTTTGCTGAGTAGCATGTAGCCATACTTACTGAGAAGATGGTGACATTCAGCTCGGGATCAGAGACCAGACAGGGCACCTCAATATGTGTGTCTGAAGGTTTTAGAAAGATGGTCTGCAAGTCTTCATTTCTCTTGACGAATGGTTTATTAGGATCTATCAGGGAAAGAAACGTTAGTTCTAAAGGTCATTACCAAAAAAACAGCATCAATATGTTCCATGCTTTGAAATATTTTCCGGCAAATGAGTTTGTGTCCTGACGTCACCACAAATAAAAATCATCACAATGTGTAACTGTCTCATTAAAACTCTCAGTAACACTTTTACCTGAATTCTCAGTAACTGCTGAATGCTGTTCATGTCATAAACACATGATGGCAGAGCGATCATGTTTTTCATGATCATGTCCAGTGATATAACAGTGTTACGTTACTGTCGCCAGGATTTGTCATGACTAATGACATAACGTTTGATGTCATGACAGCTTGGGTTACAGGCTAATTACAGGCTAATAATTACCGGCTATGGTGTACTGTTATGCTATTTGACATAATCTGTCATGACAACTCAAAACGGCAAAGTATATCATGCTGATGGCATTGTTATGTGTATATTATGTATCAGGGTTACCAGAGTTTTAATACTGCTTAGCATTATGCATGTAAGTCAGTAACTCAATGATAACAACACTGGTGTTTGATTACTACATCAACAGTTCTCAAACCCGATCAGTCACAGGTGTTAACGTCTTACGAAATGAAAGGTATTGATAGTTAGTTTTCTGACTTGCCTTTGGTGCAACAAGAGCTTCCGCCATCAGACAAACCTTTACACTACATGTTGGAACACTGTCACTGATTATACTGTATTTAGTCACAAGAGCATTAGTGAAGTCAGGTAGTGACACTGGATGCTCTGGATTCTTAACTTTACTCCGAACCATTCCCAAATGTATTTGATGGGGCTTCACTTTTTCCACAGTGCACTGGTTGGGGATTTTATGCCCTCTAGTTGACACTTGGCACTGGCTATGGTGTCTTCAAGCTTAAGTGCAGCTGCTCCAGATTGTTCCATTCTATGGGTAATGCTTGGCTAACTATATTATACACGCTACATGCGTGTAGCTAAAGGCCTGTGTCTGTGAATGGGTGCATCTGAAACTCCACCAATCCATTAAATAGAGTGGGTGTCTGAATAGTTTTACACACATAGTGTACAGTAACAGCAATAAAAAGTTTTACAGACTAATAAAACCTAACATAATACATCTATCTCTGAGGCATCATAATCTCACTGTTACTATTTCTGCAACAAGTAGACTTCGGGAATTATAAAAAAGTATTCATCAGCCCCCATCTCATCTTTCCCCAGCTGTATATACAGTTCTTGTACAGTGCTGTTGACTCCTGGTGAAGATTAACTTGTGACTCATTCTTTTATTAAATATCAAAGAGGAGGGCTTATTACAGCTCTGTCAACATTTTACATCATCATTTCAAAACCTCTTAGTAACATGGTTTTGTGTTAGTCAGAGGCCATATGTGGCAGACACCTAAAAAAAACCGTCCCAGCCTTTGTATTCCACAGAGGGGTTCGCCCTGGAGTTGGTAGACTGTTATTTGAATATCACCTGGTGTATGCTTCTCTAAAAGACTCCATTATTCTTAGAGAGAGCTATTTTGTCCTCATACCATTAAAGGCAATCAGTCCAATCTGTTGGGGTCCAAGCAAAAGGTCTTATTTGGCAGCTTATGTTTCTGCCCGCTGGTGGACCCCATACGCAGGCATAATAGAAAAAATACACAAATCCGCCGCACTGTGGTGCTTCACAATAAATTAGGGCTTAGCAGTGGGAGTGCCTTCTCGAGGACTCTTCTGACTAAGCAAGGGCACTCGAACTTCCCCCGATGGCATAAACGATGGAGGCAGTGTGTGCGAGGTATGAACGGAGCATGCAGGGAGGTACAGGGACCTAACCAAAGCCACATGCGGCTCGCCCGGACCTGCTTCACGCTCCTTCCTAATTTATAGCTGCGATTTCAGCTGCTTCTAATCAGCCCCCTGGTAAGATCTATGGAAAGTGTTTCGGCACCTTGTCAGGAGAAATCACTGAGCATTTCACACAAGTGGACAAGTCAGCGGGGCGTCTTTATACGACTCTCCCCGGCTCCTTTTCACCCGCGTTTTTAAAACACTGACCGCAGGCAAGAGCGCAGAACCAGACAGGCCTCTGAGGGTGTCGCCTGAACTCAGGGCAACACTTGGATCAGCCCGGTCGCAAATCAATTGGTTACAAATATTGGCCAGAAATTGTTCAACATAAGTCAAATTAGCACCATATGCATTCGCAGTAGGCCTTCAAAAGTTTGTCTGTTGGTGCTGTTCCTTTAAAACGTACTGTTTCCCAGCATCTACATGTATATACAGTATGATAGAGCAAGTCAGCTCCAGTTTAGGCCAGAAAAAACGTGGGGCAAAAACACTTAATCTTAATCAAACATTTAAACTATATCCTCAAATGTTTAATTTATAAAGCCTGCCAAATCAACATAGATGGGAATTTGTCTTAAAAACCAAAGGAAATCGAGGAAAAGCATGCTTGTGCAATGGGGGAAAACTTAGAAATAAAGAAAACAGTTCTTAATTCCTCCACAAGACACAAAGCCAAAAGCAAAGAATGGCACTGTCTGTGTTATGGCCATTTCAGCCGATTTGGCTGTGACTTGCTTTCCTTTATTACATTCTTATCTTTTGGTTTATTCAATATTAGGTCTCTTTTGGAGCAACCTCTGAGGCAAAGGAAACAATTCCAAGCTGTAATACCATACAGTTTTCTTTGATCGTTTGAATTAGGGCAGGACTTTAGAATAACGTCTTTTGCGTCCTTGTCCGCCTCCCAAAGAAAAGAGAAACCGTAGGATGAGATGGTATTCAAGCACAGAAAAATTGACTTGATGGGGGTAAGACAAATAAAAACAGAGTTTGTGATCTGCATGCCCTGGTGATGATGTTTGTTCTAGGATGGAGCCATAGATTTCTCAAGGGACCAGAAATGGGCCTTCGGTTACATCTGAAATGAGTGTAAATGACTTCACTTGGCAAAACTGTTTTCGATCGGAAATGGGCTCAGTATGACATTGGCCACTGGACCATTAAATGTGTGCTAATGTGACTGTTTCAAAGGACAAAAATATACAGTACGTGATCATTGCCTGAACCCATTAACCCTGAACATAATGAACTCAACAGTCAATTAAGTAAAATACTCATAAAGCCTAGCACAGTTTACCTCGTACAAAGACATATACGCTGGTGGCTGTGATCCCATCAATGACAGCTTTAATGTCCCGGTAGAAGCAGCGGTAGTAGCCAGTGTCATCGCTGTGGCTTTTGGGCAACACAAGGGTTTTGCAGTAAGGTTTTGCAGGCTCTCCCTGGCACTCTCTCACCCACAACACTCTCTGGTCGTCGGCACGGGTGGTTGGCTGCTGCCCTTCTCGCTCGCTAAGCTCTACTTTGCTGAGAGACTGCGCTGGCCAGGCCCAGTCCAGTATGAGCTGTCCCCTGGGTCAAAAGATCAGCAAAGGTCATGCACAGGTCACTGACATTCAAAAAGTTTAGTCAAAGCAAGCCACATGAGACGGATCTGCTTCAGACTTTAAGCATGCATGACAATGACCTAGTGACCTACTGACACCCTTGCGTCTCCATTTGTGCAGCACTCGTTAAAATTCTGTTCTATGTTCACACTTACTCCACAGTTCTGCAGTATAACACACTTCATAGCAAGTCCCTTAAGCACAGTTCTGTCTTTCCAAAGACAATGTACACATGCCTTACCTGAACTATACCTCAGTGCAACATAAATACCCAGTAATTATCCGCACCCCAGAGTAATAATTCTCAAATGACACAATTCCAGACTAATAATGTGCATTGCGGCTTCATTCCCTTATCTTACACTCCCCTGGCGCAGACACTGACTGTTGGACTGCATATGGTAAAAGTCAAAGAAATAACATTGATTTCCTCCCTAACAAGATTGTGAAGAACAATGATGTTCTGAATCTGAGCCATGGCTATATAAAATACATAATTCTGCTCATTAATCATACTGGGTTATGGCCAAAATAGATATTTTCCTTCCCAAGGCGCATGTTTGCTACTGCTAAAAAACAATTTATCCATTGGATTCCCTGCCAAGGCAGCTGAAGAAGGATCAGAGATAAATGGAGTTGGACTGCCTTTTTCTTCTCATATGTTCAAAGACATACTGGCAGTGGTGCTTTCTGAAAAAGGGCTTAATTCTTCTCTGGTATTCCCATCCAAAAATAACATTCCCTGTATGTGCAAAGAACCTTCAGGCTTTATGATCCAATTAATCAACATGGCCTCTTAATGTTTATGCTCAAAGTATTTCCTCACACTACACAAACACAATTAGAAATAGCCTCTGCGTCGTGTGATAACTTTGATCTTACCTGCATGTAATGCTCAGTGTGTCATTGGCATCAATCACGTGCTGGTCTTTGGTGCTGTCAAGGGAAGGTGGGGTCATAGAAAACCCCGCCACCAGACCTGGGGGGAAGAGAGGACAGGGTTTACCTACTTGGACTTAAAGCTACTGACCACAGCTTCTCGAGCGGGAAATAAAAACAGCTGCATGTTACTGGCACACATCAGTAACGTGACGAAGGTTTAGATGCCGGTATTCATTACTGGAGATTTGCTATCAATCCATTAGGTAATCCTCAGTAATCGGAGGGATTACCTGAGCAAACATGAACAGATGTACTACTGGGCTTAAATCAAGTCTGAGTGATTTTGATCTATGTCCTGCTGGTAGTGCTTGATGTTCCAAGAGCCCATTAAGGTTTTTTTCTGCTGGCAGGCGTTTCTCAGATGGGTTAGAAGGACAAGGCAAAAGGTCATCGCACACATGTCAAATGATCTTTGACCATTATTAGCAAGTTCACAGTTCCACTCTACGGGTATAAAGCCGATGAAAATGTCACGGGTGACATGCAGCACACCTGGAAACAGTTAAGAGATGAAAGCATGAACATGCATCATCTTTAAATGAATTGGAGCTCTCACTTTAAATGGCAGTTTTATAATAGTAAAAGTAAAAGCTGAGACATTTTAATACTGTTGTGAGTGTGAAGTCTTTTTCTTTTATATTAAGCAGCAACATGTTTCATAACATGTTTTATTTAATTTGTCTTCCCTAACATTGCATGTCCTGTGATGTGAGTATTGTGTATATGCACACTGCGATGACAATGAAACAATATATATTGTGCAGCTAGTTCATTAGCGAAAATAAGCAGCGGTAGTGATAATGGTCACTTGCCTGTTCCTTTTATTGGATACCTGTCCCTAATTAGAGGAGGACCTTTCATTTAATGGACTAATCATTTAAACTGAATATCTATATATAAAAAAGATGTCTATTATATAAAATAATGCTCCTTTATGAAGCTGCCATTTAGCTATCTCTGTTATGCTCTGTAAAGCTGGCTTCCACTTGGCCTCTCCATCTAGTTATTTTATTTGACACAGCTAGCTGTAACTTGGAAAAGCAGTTGTTTATGTTTTTCAGATAAAACTACAAAATATCATGCTGGTTACTTTTGGATATCACCCAGTTCAAGACTATCATCCACAGCCTCTTCATCTAAACCCAACTGGAATAAGGAAAACTATAAAGATTTCTTGTTTCACCTAATAAGCTAAACTGATTCACCAAGCATAACTTTTCTTCAAAGGATGTTCATTACTGAATTCCTTCATTAAACACTGAAAAACTGATGTACTTTGAGCTTATTTCAGGCAAACAACTGGAGACACTCTACCTCCTACGTATAGAGCACAGACACCAAACATACAATGTATGGGCCTTGTTCATTGTCAAACACCATACAGCCAAACACAGAACAGCTGTACAGAAAACAATTTGCAACCCCTGATCAAATTACATGCTCTTTGCTGAATTTAACATAGTAGAAAAATGTGGCCAGTCCAAAACGGTATGTTTCATATCCTTCTGATAAGTTAAATTCATCAGTTAAACAGAAACTGTGAACTAAAAGTGGCCATATTTAATCGCCATATGATGACCTTCTTGAGTCATCCAGCACCATTAGCAGAAGACTGCATGGCCCAGGATTACATGCATGCAGACTGTCACGACGACTGTCCTTAACACCACATCAACAGCGCCAAAGACTGCAATGGTGTTGTGTCAGACTGTCATGGAGTGAATCAGAAAGGCAGCGGGTCTTATTCAGCGAAGAGTCCCATTTTTGTAGTTTTGACAACCAATGAATCCCTGTGTGGAGGCACCGTGGTCAGCACTTTGGGCACGTTGTTATCACGTGTCACTCGTCCAGAAGGCCTGGTGTCAGTCAACATCCACTCTGTCAGTCAAAATCTGCAGGAACTGTGTGAGAATATTCAAGCTGCATGGGATGGATTATCATAGGGCACCATTACAACACCATACGGAATCACACACTACTTCTGTATGTGTAGCTCAGTATATATTGCCCATATCAGTCTATTATATATATATATATATATGTATAAACAAATTTTAGTGTCTGAGTATTTTTTTGTGATTTATATCTTCTTATCTTAATTCTCATCTTATTTTTTGTGCTCTTCTGTTTAGTCATTAAGCTGACTGCATGTACAGCACCTTGATCAATGCAGGTTGTTGAAAGAGTGGTTCATAAATAAATCTTACTCACTGAAACATGGGATCTGACCAGGAGATTCACAAACTCCTATGTTACAATACTCTAGAAACACTATAATGGTCCAACTCTATAATGGTTTTTATGTGGAAGAAGTCGATTAACATCATCATTTCAGCTGCCTCTGTAAAACCCTGTGCCTCAGAAGCATGCAGTTAATGGAAGTAGTTTGCGTGATAAGCTGCAGTTGTAGTAAACTGACTGTTAAATTCAGGCCTATTTTGAGCACATATTGTGGGATCATTATGGCACATTTTGCACTGCGCCTGTGCCTGTACATACATCTGGCCCAGAGTGTTAAGATATATGGGACATTAAAATAGCCAACATTTTTCTAGAAGTTGGAATGGCAGCTGAAATTGAAAGTCATGAGTGAGAGGAGTGAGAAAAACAAAGACAAGAGCTTCTGTCTATACTGCACAAAGCAAAGGCTGCAACATGGCTCGCTTCCTGACAGGCCAGCAGCACACATGCCAATCAAAAGTTAAATTTGCTTCGTTTAGTGCTGCGCTTCATGTACACATTCCAAGTGCTTCAGATGCATCCTGCCTCTGCAGACCACAATAGGATTTTGTAAATATTCGACAGAAGGCCCATGACCTGTTTATAGAGTTGAGGAGATTTTTCTTGTTGCCGATATTTTAAGCTCTGCAGTTTTATTCTTGACCATCAACTGAGTGAAAACAGGACCGACAGAATGGTTTACTCAAGCGTTTTTCATCAATCAGTGTGATGGTTTGTTCACAGACTTTTGCACAAAGTACACATTTTATTCTAAACCGTACGCTAATGATACGTCCACATAATCATACGCTAGAATGATGATGAAGACACTAATGATGATAAAGATTACAGTGTAAACTTTTTGCCTAGGAAGAGACTCACTGGTATGAAAGACAGATGGTTCTTTCTCTCTCATCATTACCACCTACCCAAATGCTGTGGTCTGCATTGTCTGAAACATTAAGGTTGTTAGTATGCTCTTTGGAATGTACTGAATCACTGAGCACGTGAGTGTGGCCTAACAGTAACAAGATATGCTGAACCCAAATGTGCAGTGTAATAAAGCAGAGGCCTAAAAAAATTTCACATACCGTTAAGGAGGAAGGGAAAGGTTTGTTTGAGATCTCTTTCAAAATATGTCCCATAAACTGTGATTTTCGGCTTTAGCAGATGAATTTTAGCTAACACGTGAGACCATGTGGGGACACTATGGTCCATCTGCGATCTGCTTATTGACACAATGTACTACGCAAACTGCAAAAGGCCTGCTGAGTCCTAGTCTCACACCCAGCAGGCGCACGCTGCCATTTTTGCCTTTTCAAAGGCCTAGCGACGTGCCTCGCTGCAGACAGCCGAGCTGTAGCTGTCCTGGGGCTGCAATATAGGACCCCAGGGTCTACTTCTGTCTCAGGGACTTTTCACTCATTTGTAGTTGTTCAAACAAACAGCGCCATACAGAGGCCAACAAGTCAGAGAAAACCTGCTGCACTGTGTCTCTCGCCTCCACTATTTCGGGAACAGACGACTTCCAAATCTTAACAAAAAGACAGACAGAGGACAACATTCCTGCAGAGAAAAGTACAGGCCCTCAGCCCGCAGTCACCACCTTGACCCCTCAGGGTCCACATCTTCCTTTCGATTGTCCGAACACCAAAGCGCTCACAGTGGAAGCCAGGACCTTTCTCCAGCCCGGAGCTCTCTAATTGATTTTTATGAAGCATGGGCAGGAAACGGTTCTCCAAGGGTGCGCATTAGTTGGAACAGTGCCAAGTTTAGAGTAGTGTGGCTGCACAATGAGGATTTTCAAGTCCGTGCAGAATTGTTATGAATTATTAAACTCATAGTTGCTATTTTTCTGCACAACATACAGGGCGTGGAAGCCACACTGTCTCATACAATAATATCCATGAACATCCTCTTTGCACAGCTCCACAGTACATGCAGCAAACAAAGTTGACTATTTAGCCTGTAATAACCACAGTTCTTCTGTTAGTTCACAAAATGATTCAAACAGTTAATCTGGAACCAAACACTTCATGTGAAGAACACAAGCCAGAGGCTTAGGTAAAGGTCTTTATAGCACGCTGAGGAGCACTACAGATGTTTGCGACTATGCACTCCCCATTTATGAATTCTCATCAAAGGCTATTTACGCTCTCAGCAGGCTCACGCTACCGTACAACCGCAGCCCACATTACTCAGACACTGTCTGCAAATGTTGCAAGCACAGAAATAAACGATAATGAAAACTACGTATAAGTGAGGATTAAGAGGAGTGGGAAAATGAAAGGAATGAGATTTTGCTCCCCAGGGTTTGAAAGGGTGGGGGGTGGGGTTACAAGTATGCCAGAGTTGACTGATTGCTGATACTGTAGAGCAGGCAAGAGCCAAAGACTGCAGATGGATTTTTCAAATAGCACAACTGCGTTACTGACATACCAGCCTTTCTCCTCACTAGTTCTCTGACCAGGGGTGGTTAAAAGCCAAGTTTCTGGTCAGAGAGGAGAATAGGAAATCCAGCATATCCTTTCCTAATAGAGGTGGTGGTGTTACCTTGATGGAAATACTGTGTACGCGTTATAAATAATACTCACATGTGCACACATCACCTTCCATTTAAGCCATAGGCCATTATATATCTTAAAATGTGCCTCTATTTGACACGTGTGCCCAGGCATGAGGTACGGTGGAACTGTACGTTAATGCAAACCCATGCCTCATACATTATGTTATGCTGTCGCCCAGGATAAAGAAAGAGTGGGCATTTTGCCATCTTGCATTGCACTCCTTTGGTTCTATGTGATTTAGAATGATCTATATCCAAATAGAGCCCATGCTGTGAAAGAAGGGGCTTGTGCCTGCCCCAGTATGGTGGCTGGAGATGATTTATGGCGAACAATAAGAAGCTCACAGTGTGAACTGTCACATCTCCTTCCCTGCAGATCTCCGTCATAGTATTCCTCCCAGATGTGTAGGTTGCATAGGAAAAAAAAACAGTCTAACTTGCAGAAGTGCAGACAAGTTGGGTTGGTGTCTTGGCTCCAGATATGCAAAGTGAGGGTGAATTCATTGCTGATTCTTAGAGAAATTAATACTCATGGAAGTTTATCTAGTTCCAAAACAAGGGCTATAGATACATTTGGACTCTAGTGAGGCATGCAGCAAATCGCAGGCATTTGGGAAATGTGGGATATCTCAGCCCAGATTCAGATGGGGCTTAGCATACTTAGAATCCTCCATTAGGAATCGTATTTTAGTCTTGGTGTGGGACAGTCATGGAATCCTTGTGTGCCAGATGTCTATCTTTTCCATATGACTTCGTATCCACGCCCCCACAACCTCAACATGCTACATGTGTTTTGAGCCTGAAGCACATTTACAATGGCTTTAAATGTGGCAAATAAGTAAACTAATAAAAACTTGAATAAGCAAATTAACTGACGGGTAGTGGCAGCTGAAACTGACAAATACTGAAAGCACAAGACGAAAGAACCATTATCCCTTTGGAATCCCTCCAATCCTGATTGATAAATACATCACACTGTATATAAATATGAGTGTGTGTATATATGTCAGCACTGGAAGGATTCCAGATTTATATATAGTTTGTTTTATAATACAAGCGTAGGCCTGAAGCCTTTTCTCAGTAATGACATTTCTAAAATTGGAGTACAAATGTTTAAAGGTTGTGAAGCCTTTAATTTATTCTGGCCTAGAGACTGTTCATAAGCAGTGTTTTAGGTTTCGTCTGAGCTAAGCCTTAGGCAAATCCAAATGGATTCACAGCATGACACCTAGAACATTACACAAGGCACAAGCTAATAGCTGTTGGCTTTAACACTTTAACACTTTTCTGGATGCCAAATTTGGAATATGTTCATATTCATATGTAGGTAGACATACAGTTTGCACAGCTTTGCTGTTGAAAAAACAGAGAATTCCTCACCACTACATGTCTGTCAAAATCAGAACATGCCGAACATGATAGCCCCACTGCTGCGAGGGCCAAAACTTGTTAAATTTGAATATGAGTGTGCAATACTCCCTCAGCTAATCGTAATGGCTGTTTAGCAAGACGTTGTGGGCTGCACAGATACTAAGCAGTTCACTCCGGAGATGAGTGTTTATTTAATGCTCAATAAGAGCTTGACACAGATGAGGATATATTTCATTAGGATGAAGCAAATGACTCACTGAGCTCTTTTCCAAGGTGTACAGCACATGTTGCCCTAATTTAAGCCAAATCTTTAAGACAGCAGCAAAACAGAAGAGGCAACAGCGCTGGATTGTCATGGATATGCTTTGTCTGATTAAATCTATATAACTAGTATCAATTAAGTTACAAGGAGCAGGAGCTCTGTGTCTTTAAATGGACCACATGCCTAACCTTGCCCCAGACAGAACTGGTCATGAAACAGATGTGTGGTTTGCCCATCATTCTTTTTGCTGACTATAACAAACAACTGGCGGCATCAATTTGTCACAGTCAAGAAAAACCTACGTCAAGCTGTCGTCTATTTTGACAACTAGCAGTCCTGTGGAAAGTAGATAAATCAGATGCACTCCTCAGCAATGTATAGCTTGTCTTCTTATACGCTTTGAAGGCATGTACACACTGCTTATCTGCAAAAATATACAGCGGTAGGATCTTAGGGCTTTACAAGAACACAAAGAAAAAGGACCTTTTTGTGTGCTACACGAACGGATACGTGGCAGGTTTGATTGGCACTGATTTTTTTTGTCATTTCCAGTAAATTTCCTGTTTTCCTGCCTCGTTCTTGCCTCACAATTTCCTTTAGAGAGAGACAGTGACATTTTTCGATTAGCTTTTCCCTTTGCTCTCTGCAGTTTTTTTACCTCACTGTCAATGCAAGGCTTGCCAGTTTTTCAGAATTTCATGTTTCCAGTTTTACCCCTTTACTTGACGAGTTGGGGCAAAGTTCCTTATAGAGCTCAATGTATTTCAGTTAGCTTTGAACTTTGAAGGTCAGCACAAATGTCTCAGGAACTGCCATTTACTCACAGAATACGGATATTCTGAAGGTATGATGAAGGAAAAAGGAAAAGACAAGCGTTAATTTAAGAAATGGCAGTGCTGTAACTGTGCTCTTTTAGATAATCTGTGCAAATTCTTCAGTCAAACAAAACCTTCTTCAGTACATACGTCCAGTTTGATTTTGGCCTAAATCAACAGTTAGGACAACTTCTTCTTAGGTGTGGTGAGTGTGCTATGGATAACCATACTCTTACCACGTGCCTAGACTTTTGAGGAGCTCAGCAAAAGATGCAGAACATCTCTTGCAGCTGCAAAAATGAATTTGGCCAAACATGCATAGCCAATATAAGGTTATGAATGAGACCCACTTCACACGAAAGCTCTGGAGAAGTAGGCGTGAGGAGTTCACAAATGGACTAGAGCACTGTGCTTTTTATAAAGTGAGAACGTGCTCTGACAAGGCCAAAGCCTACCTTTCCAGTCAGACAACGGGGCCCAGGGCCAGCACTGCCATGCACTGAAATAGAACTGTGTCCGGCCGGCAAGAGGGCCAGCCAGGCCATGGAACAGACCTCCTCCCCGGACTGAAGAGTCAGCATCCCCTGCTCCCTGTGGAGGAGCTTAGTCAACACTGGGGCGGGGATGTGCAACACACACTTCACAGAAGAAAAACAGAGAGTAAAGCTTTTTGGGCCTAATTCCTCTTTCCTCTCCACACAAGGCCAGCGCTGACTTTGATTCCTTTGTTATGCATGAAGGATGAGAGCCAAAGAGAAACTGTACGTCCTTTTTTGTGCACATTTATCTGCTTGCTAGTGCCCTTCCTATTTCCTGGCTTGACTTGAAGTGAGGATGTTTTGGGGGTGGTGGGGGGACAAGGGGAGGGAGGCATCAGCGTGTGTTTCCTACGTGCCTCACTTGTCCCCTGACTACAGTTTCCTGTACCTGTGCCGGCGGCCACACAGGACGCGCTGCGCTTTCCACTGCGCCGTTTCAATTGTCATCACGTTGAGCCCGAAATTACTTCCCCCTGCAAGGTTACAAGGAAGAGCATTTTCCACTGACGACTGCGGCATTCTCATGCACCTTGGGTCACGGGCCGAAACCAGATACACACGCGTCTAAGTCCGATTTGCACGCAGGTCTCCCGCTGACCTAGAGCAGTGATAATTCCTTTGCGTGAACCAATGGCGATGTCCTGTCATCCTTACACTGGGAAAACTCTGGAGAAATATACTGTGCCGACACTCCCATTAATTGAGTAGACATTTAAAATGGCAGAGTTCCAAGTCATTGCCTCACATTTCAGATAACAAGGGTTTCCCCGTGGAGCAAATAAATCTGATGAGGCATGGCGGTGCTGATGCGGCCATATAAAACAGACAGAAAGGTCGGAAGGAGGTAAGGGGGTTGGATAATAGAATGGGTGTGGGAGGCCAGTAGGAAGCTGGCAGTTTCCTCAGAGCCCACTAAATACTCTCTTTCCCATGAACCCTCATTGACCTCAATGACAGGGCACGTCGTATCAGTGACTTGAGAAACCTAACACTTGTGATGCCTCATACCTCACCGTGACTTTTTAGCCGTGGGCCATTAAGATTCAAACTAATAGGCTTCAGTTAGTGAGTTTTGAATAGAAAACATTGTGATTACAACACACCAACTAACAAACAAACAGCAATTGTAGACAAAGTACTGCTGTTCTCTTAGGTAAATACCCATGCAGCTATGCCTAGGGACCCAGTGGACGTCAGTCAGAAGAAATGAAAGGATGTTTTTAGTTTTTTATTGGGCCCATATGCATTGCTTTCAAAAAAGCATGCTCATCTGAGATCAACGCATACTTGCAGTACTCACAGCCTTGCAGTTAATTAATTAGAAATTAAAAGAAATACCAGCACAAGCTCTATCAACACTTGCGCTTTGCAAAGCTGTTCGCATACAAATCATGCTATTTCAAAGCAAACATTAGAACTGTGCTTATTGAATTAGACTTTAATGCTTAATGCTATTGAGGAAAAACAAAAAGAACAAATTAAGGATGGTCCTCAGTCATTAAATAATTAGAACGACGGTCCTCGGCCATTAAGTAATCAAATGTAATTGCACTGAGACTTTCAATGCCCTGAACGAAGAGCATTTTTAAACAAGAGGAAAAACTTCCACTGTTTCCCCCACAGTGAGAACGGCTACATTCTGTGTCTATCAGCTTTTGCTGATCACCACAATGACTACGTGCCTATTATGTCAGGCCTCCAAGGAGAGCTGTTTCATGCCCACCTACAGCTCCAAAAGAAAAGAATCTAAACATAATTGCAATAAAAGCATTCCAAATTTGAATAAAGTTTAGAGAAGGGAAAAGACTCTGTGGGGGTTGGAGGTTGCATGTCTGTGGGTATGTGCTGGAGTGCCTCTCTGCTGGAGGTAATTAAGGCAGAAATGGGCATCAACTTACACACTCTCCTAGCACATTACAGTGGATTACATTATAACACTAGAAGATTCCAGAGCTTTCCAGGCTGATAATGACATTCTCACTTCAAACACTGCCCTGTAAGTCAAGCGAAACATCACTGAGTAAGTCTCAAGCTGCTTTTAATCATCACGATGGTAACATGAAACACATTGCAGTGAGTGAGCTGTCCGATAAATGGGACAAGTGGAGACTTTACCTCGAAGGTTTTAAGATGAATGTTCCACTCCGGCTTTTGTGTGGGAGAGATACAAGCAAGTGCTTTATTGCTGGGAGTGCTTCTAAACATCTTTTTGGAGTAGTGTGCTCACGGCATCGCTGCCCTGTCATTTGGACTTTAAGGGACATTCTACAGATCATTCCGCAGTTCTTCAGAACTGAAATGGTGGTAATGTTAAATCAGTCAGTTCAAGGGGAATTACATTAAAAGCCAACAGACGCTCACTTGAAATCAATATAAGCAGACAGCTTCGTCTGCTGCCTCAGGCGCTTGTCTGTTGAACAAGCTTTGTTTCTGATTAAATAACAGCCATCTCTTTTGTGCCTGAAAGAGCCCAATTTTCCTATTTTTGCTTGAGTTAAGGTTAGTGTTCGGATAAGTAATTGGGGACCACTTCTAATAATTGGACCCAGTCTTCGCTACACAAAACAGCCAATTCCCTGGGCCACCAAGCCTCCATGTGGTTCTCATTTGTGAAGATATTTAAGGGAGACACATATATCTGGGTTTCTTATGGCTGTGGATTCCTGATGTTGAGAGAGGCCATCTTTCCGCAGATGCCTCCACCCAAGGTTCAGGGAACGAAGTGTACAACCTGGCAAACATTTCAACAGCAAGTCCTCCTCCTGGGTCTCACTAACTGACACCTGCGATGACAGACATTCTCTCGATTCACTCTTTATTTGGAATTCAATGAGCAGGACCTTTCATACCCAACGCTGGAGCTCAACACTGTTCTGAATGCTACACAGATTTGGTCAAAGAAAGCCTGTGTGCTAGGGGAGCATTTCCTTCAGAGCATGCTCTGATTCCTCAGATCCAGGGCTCTTGTTGTCTTAAATGGTCCACTAGATATTATGACTGGCGAACAGCATATCCCTTTGCTGAGAATCTGATTTTAGAGCTGGGTTACTGGAGTAGAGTTGTGGACAGAGGAAATTCCGAAGCATGAAAAGACTCAAGCATGATTATCATAATCCACAAAAGAGGCATGTATAGGGAAGTCAGCTTAAATAGGTTGACCTTTCTATACCCAAAGTTAATTATCATTTCATAAGAGAACAATAAAGCCACTAAATGGGCAACAAGTGAGCAAAGGCCACATGTAAAGCAGCCGCCAAACACTTTCCTGTTGTTGGAACCTGATGACTAAAACAGACCATGAATCTAATTTCAGCTGAAAAAGTGACCCTAAGTTAAAGCGCAAGTAGGAATGCCAAAACTGATCATCATATGGACTCTGAGACAGGCATTTCAGGCAGTGCTTCACATCCCATGCTTTCGCTGTTAAATCTGTCTATTCTGAGGAAATCTAGTCCAACCATTGGTCAGCTTAATGCAGTTGTCACCAACTATCATTATTGATCAGCTAAACTAAAGTCCAGGGTTCCTGTAGTGAGAGTGAGAAGATGCTCTGTGGCCTTGACTGATCTTCTTCTCTAAACCATCCTATATTGCTAGGCTCCCTGACTTTGATAATAGGAGTGTCAGCAATGATGCAGGCAAAGATTGTGGTCTGTGAAGCAATACATCATTTGTGACAGCTGAAGTGTATGAGCTGTCTTCATACCCAAATTACTCCCAGTGACATCTCATAATCTGTGACCAATGTACAATTACAACAAACAGTCTGTGCTACTGTGCAACTGCAGTATATTATAATGTAGGCCAGCTGCTTCAATGCATTCTTATTTTGTGAGATAGAAACCTTGACCGTTTGGTGCTGGTTTAACTGGTCACCCAGCATGGTCCTTTTGACTGACCAGCATATCACCAGTCAAAACAGACCATATGCAGGTTTTGCTGGTGACCAGCATATTAACTTCCATTGTTGCTGACCAGCATCCAAAACCCAAAATATCATCACTGTCCAAAAAAAAAAAAAAAAACGTATCTACAATTTTGATGATATTGACATGCGTCATGTGAACACACCGTCTGCTTTTCACATTGTGTGAAAATGTAATGATAAATGGACCAACAGAAATGGCCTAACATAAACTGGAAATAAAGTCTGGTTACATTGACTTTTATTAAAATTCAATTTGGCCCTCTCCTGTAAAGTTGCCATTTCGGTGTACAGCTGGGGTTTTTGGACAATAATGATATGCTGGTTTTGCTGTTGACCAGCACTCAACTTTCATTGCAGCATACCAGTACCAAAACACAACATATGCTGGTTTTGCTGGTAACCAACATGTGAACTTCTATTGCTGCTAACCAGCATTCAAAACCCAACATATCATTGCTGTCCAAAAAAACATGAATCTTACATCTGAGGCGATTTTTACTTTTAGACATTCGGTCATGACAGACAGGTGAATTTGATGACAAATGGATAGACAGAAATGTCCCAGAATCACTTGAAAAACATGGTTACGTTATAATTGCATTTTATTTCGCCCTCTTCTGTAAAGTTGCGATTTTGGGGACACTTGTTTTTGTTTGGACAGTGGTTTGCTGACCAGCATCCAAAACACAACATCTTGTTGCCATCAAAAGTGAAATGAATAACTTGTATCTCCGTTTTTGGTGATTTGCATGGACCAGATGGCCCAAGGTCATTTGGAAAAAGTCTGGTTCCATTGACTTTTATTAAAATTACATTTGGTTTTGCCCCTCTCCTGTAAAGCTGTAATTTTGGTAAATACATGTTTATCTTTTAACAGCAACGATTTGCTGGTTTTGCTGGTAACCAGAACTCCATTGCTGCTGACTCACATACTAGCATCCAAAACACAGTTTATGCTGGTTTGGCTGGTGGCCTGCCATGCTGGTCTATGCTGGTTGTTCTAACAGGACTGACTACAGGCAAAGCTATTCCAGAAAGAAAACAGGCGGCCTGTCTAAATGTACAGGTAAACATTTGAAAAGCAGCTCATGGAAGGAGCCATATTCGGCTGAAACTCCAACTAAAAAAACACATGGACCATGAACTCCCACCCACACATTCAGCACAGACTCTTTCTCAACTTTCCAAGCAGCACTCACTCCAAACCCGGCACCTCACCTGAGAAAGAGGCTATCCCGATCCAAATCCCACAGAAAAGTGTGCACTCTCTCTTCATCTCCAGCGTTCCAGTCCTCGATGGTTTTAAATGTGGTGCCGGACTCGTTGGGTTCCTGGTGTCATTTACTCGCTGAGCGGCAGCAGTAAGTTAAGTCCTCAGAGTCTTCAGGTGGCTCGCGCGCCTCTCTCTCTCTCTATCTCTCATCAGCGCGGGGAACCGAGCGCGAGCTACAGGACGACGAGCAGGAGAAAATGGGGAGACGTTTTTCCCGGTGTAAAAAAAAGAGAGGGACTAAATTCACGGGGATCTGAATGGATTTACAATCATTTCCCTTTCCTCCCGTGACTGACTCGCTCGCCCACCCCTTTCGTTCATAAAATGCTTGGGGGCAGTGGCTCAGATTCGGACCTGGAGGTTAGAAGTCTCCTCCTCAGCAGACAGACCAACTTCCTACAGGCTTAACTCCTCTGTGAGGTGACCATGTCTGCCTCAACAGCTCCAGCTCAGTGTTCCTTTAACCAGAGAAGCATGTTTAAAGGTTAAAACGCGAAGTACGACTATGACTGAGAAGAAATCATTCATGACTGCAGGAAAAGAGCAAGAGTGAAAGGCCCATTTACTGGTCCTGTCATGAAAATCAAAGTGGACAAAGTGATAACCTGAGTGAAGAGAATAAATATAACTGAACTAGTCAAATCTAGAACACTATATAGAACACTGTTACAGGTATCAGAATTTGTGATGTGTTACGCACTTTAAAAAATATGGTCCTTTAAGGGTTCCTTGGTATGAACGTGGTTCTATATAGGACAAACAGAACCAAATGTGCATGATTAGAGGGTTCTCTGCCTTGTGAAATGGTTCCTGAGACTGAGAATTGTAGATGGTTCTATATGGTTCCAATAAAACCATTTTAAGAAGGGCTCTTAATGGCACCAAAAAGATTTTGCTATTGTTATGCTGTCAAGCTTGTAACAATTAAATTAACGTTGTTGTTGCTATATAGAACCCTTAATAAAAAAAGGTTCTATATAGAACCATTTTTTAAAAAGTGTTCTTAATAACATGAAAAAGGGTTCTCCTGTGGTTATAATATTAAGCTTGTAACAGTTCAATAATGCTTTTTGGTGCTGTCCACAGTAGGACCATTTTTTTAACCACCTACAGCTCGTTTCCATCAATCTGAAGAACACTTTCAGGAGACCAAGAACACTTTAATCATGCTAAGGTTCTTCGAGTGTTTATAGTTCCATACAGAATTATATTTTTGCTAAGCAACCTCTGTAGGACCATCTTTCAAGACATTACCATTATGCAGGTTTACTCATTATGGATCTACTGGAGCTTCTACAGGCAGAAGCCCACAATAGGGCACTATATGTGAAAAGACACAGTTTGGACACAGCTATGGTTCTCTGAGGGTTCTTTATTTAAAGGCAGGGATTCTATTTAGAATAATGAGTTCTATGTAGAACCATTTCATGTTTAAATGGTTCTTTGCATGGCGGTTTGATTGATTGATGGGGAATGACTTGCATATGATTAGATTTACAGTGAACTTACCGACAGTCTTATCCACAATGGATGCAGGAGCACATCTAGTAGGGATGGGCCATATCACGGACTTTCCAATTGATTTGATACCAAGTAATTCCAAGGCTAATTTTCTAATAGCGATGCCAATACTTTAATGTCTGTGGTTTTCACCAATGGTAAATGTCAACAAAATTGTAATAGAATGTCTGATATTTAATTATTAATAATTCTTATTATGATAATTAAATAAGAGTTCAGAAATTACATTTCTTTCTTTACATAACAAAATACAATGCAGTGTTCAATAAGTGTTAGATAGTGTTTTATGTCAAGCTCAGATGTGTATTGATCAGATAAGCATTTTAAAAATAATGATTTTAATGGCAATAGGAGGAGGACGAAAGGAAATATAGTTCCTAAACTACACCATCATTTACTGCAGCATGTTGTTTGAAAGACAGAATACACATCCATCCTACTAAATTAATAAACAAATGATTTCCATGCTTTTGTGCCAGAATGAATTCAGGCTCAGGATTCAGGATCAGAAGTATCGATATTTAAGTATTGATCCATCCAGCCCTAACACCTACTGGTGAATTCAGTCTGTCTTAAGCATTGATTACATGTCCTCCTGTTTTGTTGGAATGAAAACCTGCAGCCACACCAGAGCTGTGCAGATACGTTTAAAGCCACTGACCTACACAAAAACCTGGCGAAATCAGCTCCAGAAGGTTCTGAGGTGACTGTATAGGTTTCTATTCATTTGTAGTTTGTACAATATGAAGTGCCAGATGTAGTAAAGGTCTTGTCGTGTTAGCAGACTCACAGTCCTGTCTGGAGATACAGATGTGTTTAGAACAGACAGTCTTGCAATTAAAGTGTCTAAATAAGAGACACCTTAAACAATAGCTAAACCAATTACTGTCATGCCTAAGTCAATGAATTTGTTTCATGGTTTATTCAGCACCAGATGTTCTGACAGATGCACCAGTCACATCAGAACTGATCTACATCATGTCCATATGAAACACAAATGACTCGAAATACAAAACAAAAAGAATAAGAAAATCATATTTGTACAGACAAGGCACAACTGATAGCTGCATTAGCCTGATTTATAGTGCCTGCAGCAGCTTGACTGACCTATATGTACCTATTTTCTAGTGCAGCCCTATAAATACAAAAACCACAAGACTTGGCCTCCAAGGCTTAATGCAATACTGCTGCCCTCCTCATTGCTTAATCCAATACATGACAGACAAACAAAGCTTTGCCAGAAGGGCATTTTTTGAGGTGCTGTCAGATTAGGAGCTTCCCTTACATGCTCCATTTCCAGCTGCCATGGTCTCACACACTCTTGGAAACCTTAAACATACAGTTTTAAAATGCTTATGAAAACAAATCCTGTACTGCATTTCAAAAGCCAAATGCTCTTGGGAAAGCAAGCCGGAGACTGTACATGTATAGCAGCCGTGCTGAAAAGGTCCACGGTTTAATTCAGTTTGATATAGGACCCTGTTTACATCTGTGTAGGGGAAAAAAGAGGAATTCTACTTTTTGGCCCCCAACTTTAAAAGTGATCCGTCCCTTTTTACATTTCACACGTTTTGGCTGGGTAGATCTTGAATTGCATCTGGCAACAGCTAACTTTTTAACAGTTCACCATCTGTAAGTTCAGCAGACCAGTCTAGCCCGGCAACTTCCCTAATTGGCAATTATACCAGCCTTCTTCAAACAGTCTCAGAACTGATTTGTCTACTACCGATCCAGCAAATGTTCTAATGGAGAACCTCTCAGACCTTTCCAATTAAGCTCTGTGGGGTTATCCTGTGATGAACATGGAAGAGACAAAAAAGTGAGGGAAGTAAAGTGAGGCAGGTATGTGGTTAAGTGCTTGCTGTGCCTTTCTGCAGTATGATCTCTTGAACTTGACATAAAGGAGACATATAGCAAGGTGCTATATCTCCAGCTCTTACTTTGCCCAACCTACACAACACGCCTGCAACCACAGGGCAAAGCATGATGTGAAAGGAGAAACAGAAGACATGTTTTCATTCATGTTATTCATTATTTATGTATCATGTATGTTGTTTTTATCAGTCCTGCAGTTTCTTCTCAGGCCCATGGAGGAATCCAGTGTAGGGTTTAGATGGCAGCAGGTGTAGGCGATTTGTTAAAACACTCCCACACTGCACTGTGCCCAATTAGGCGTAGTCTTATGCTTTGCCTACTGATCATTAGCACTTTCTTAACAGAGCAGGCCTGGAAAAACAACTGATTATGCAGTTGCTGGTATATTTTGCATGACATCTTAATTTATCATTTGAAATGGCTGCCCTTTTTCCAAGACTTCTGCATGGCTGAGTTATTAAAAAATGTACATAGAGCTATTCAGAATTGGTTTGGCATGAAACATACGGTTCTATAGGAACTGATGAAATCATTCACAGTGGTGATAGGAACCAGATGTCTGAAGAGTTAAACGGCTCTAAAAACTCCCTCACGAAAACGTTGAAATGGTTATAAACATGCTACCTGTTTTATGATAGTTTTGAGGATTTTCGTCTCAAAAGTTTTTTATCTGTTCATGGCAGAGGATAAATAGCACCCAAAGGTTCGGCTTCCAGATTTACCACAATTTTACAAATAACAATTGTGTTATATATAGTGGTGCTTGAAAGTTTGCAAATCCCTTAAAATTTAGAACATTTACATCTACATTTAAAGGTTTACCTGCATATGCCACTCACAGATACGCAATATTGGATCATTTGTGGAATATAATGCCATTATGTAAAACACATAGTTTCTCCTCAACACAGAAACTAAGTCATTGTGTTATATGTGGATGATTGCATAAGCATCCTGCATATGGTCTGTAATATATATGATATAATAAATATTTCTTGGAGGAAATCACACATTATGCATTACAAAGAAGTGACATCCAAAATGTTTGGTAATCCTGCACACACCCCACCCTGGTGTTCAAACTTCATCACACTCCCTCTCTTCAGAGGTTCCCAAAGACACAAACCATGCGCCTCAGAATCCTGTTACTTGTGTCCTGGGTGAGTTGCAATCATTTCTAATTTCTGTTTTCGGAAATAACAGGGCGTTCTGAAACCAAAAACCCCACATGAAACAAAAACACACTGAAACAGCAGGCATGTGCTAAGCGCAGCTAAAGAGGCCTGACAACCAGATCCACATCAGATTCAATAATTCCTTTAGAGAGAAAGGCGAGCGCGTGTGTGCGCATGTATGCATGTTTTCTCAGGCCGCCCTGTGTTTGATTTGGCTCTAGCACCACTCATTAGTGAAGCCGTTATGGTGGGCAGGGGATTCTCAACTCCCAGCGTTTTCCAGGCATGTGCAGGAACACAGTGGAAGGGGCTAATTAACTAATTTAGGCCTTCCTCAGCTCGTCAAATGTAATGGCCCTCACTGTACAACCTTCCTCGTTAGCAGCACCAGTTAGATGCAGACCTCGGCTTAATGGCTCTATTGAGTTTCGTCAATGTAATAGGCCTCCAAAACTAACGGATATATACATTACTCTGGAAATTGATCCTGTAATGACAGTGTCTGTTTTGGTTATCCAGGGTCAACGGAATTTCAAGCTTCTGGCCTTCACGGTGCCTCACTGAGCCATTGATGCAACACTTACAGTTGCATGCAAAATGCATATTTTACTCATCCGTGACATGAAGTAAACACAAGCTCCAGGGCAAACTATTTTAATTTGCTAGACCTTAACAGACTCAGTAGGGCTGGATCTGTAGACTGAGGACTGTCTTTATCAGAATGTTCAGCTAATTGATGCCTACAAAGCAGAGAAAGATATCAAAAGTGCTCCGAAATGTCACTGAGAAATGGGGGTCATGAGGAAATGTGGAAGTCAGGGAATCTTGAAACTCTAAGATGCTTGTATACAGGCCCTACACAAAGGTATAGCAGACACAGGAGTGGTAGTGCACCAGTCTACAAACATCACTGGAGGCAGAGCTGGCTGGCCCTATACACTGACTACAAAAATTATGGAGGGCTCTGCAAATTATACTAGGGGCCCGCCTCCACCTCATGCCAAAGCTGCTTATTAATTACCACTTCAATGAGAGTGAATTGCAGGAGAAGCAGCTGGTTAAACTTGTGTTCTCTCCTCTCCAAGTATGATTTTGTCAGCAACAAGCAACAGTGTTTAAGGAATAAGAGTCGATGTGTTAGCTGAGCAGTGCATCTCTCTCCAGCCTGTCTGTCTCACTAACCAAGCTAGACAGCTCAGCATCTCTTGGTCTGTCTGTGTCTCCCAGTGCTCTGTTCTTTGTACATGACAATAGTCAGAGCTCAATATGACTATTTATTATGACTATTATTCAAATTTTAAAACAAGACAATGATAATTTAATCTCTCAGTCAAGCTTTCGTTATAGCTCTGGACTACTGCGAAATGGAAAGCGGTGGATGGACACTGACTATGCAATAAATCATGAAATTAGAATGTGGATTAGCCAGGCTTTCTGGGACATTTGGACGCACATCTCTCAGTAAATAATAACCATGAAATATTCAACCAAGCTACATGTAAATAGTATTTCCCAGGAGATAAAAAGTACACTTAGGCTTAATTAATATACTTTCTTGCACTTATGATTAATGTACTGAAAGTGTGCAATATTTTATATACTAAGTATATATCTAGTTTGCTAAATATATACCATTAATGCTATTAAATATATACCTAAATAGAACTAACTGCACTCAACTGTAGTATTTTGAGACCATTAAGATTCACTTAGACATAGTTAAGTACATATTTAAGTGCATTTCTAATACATTAAAATATACTTATATACCTACTTAGTATATTATATTAAGACCATATTATTGAAGACAGCATTAAAGACGTTTATCGCGACTTACATGGTTAATCAGGTGGGGTGGGCCAATGTAGTGTTAGGAGTCTTGCCCAAGGACTCTTATTGATGTAGCACAGCCACCCAGACCAGGAATCGAACCCCAGTCTCCCACATAAGGTGGTGGCTCCCTGACGGGCAGTGGTGTTATCTGCTGAGGTACACCAATCACACGGTAGGTATATATCTTGCACTTCTGTTTAGCACAACAAATCAATAATGAGCTTTAAATATACTTGCTGATATTAAAGCACATTTCTAGTACATTAAAATAACGTTATTTTGCACATGGGTTTATATTTGATGATCTATAAGAGGAAATCTAGGGGTAGTTTCAATGGGCCTGATCAATTGATCTATAATCAATTAGGAGTTATCCTTAAATTTGTTAGTAGAGGACGGAATGTTCATTTGTGTATCGCTCATTCTGTCTGCTTCCCAGACCAAGAGATGGAGCAGACTGTTTTAAAGGAGGGAGAATTGTAATGGGAGCTTTGGGGTGTGGTGCCAATGGGAAACCAGAAAACAACATGTTTACAAATAAATTCAGCTGAAGTGTGTAAAACAACATGTAAATAGACCAGAGGTATCATGGAAATAATTCTTGTTAGCTGGTGAATTAAATATGTTAATCACCAAAGGAATGTTTAGAGAAAAAAATCATCTGACGGAAAGAACACCTTACCTGTTAAGCATGGAGGTGAGTTTAATACGCTTTGTGCCACATGAACCCCCAGCATGGGTGGTCAGAAGAATGGATTCCACGAAATATCAGCAAATGTTGCGAAGCTAATTTGACACAGTCCAAAAAAATTTGGAACTGAATAAAAGCTGGAATCTACAACAGGACAACGATCCAAAACATACCAGCACAATGTGGAAAACTTGGCAGGTGCTTTTATTTCTCCATGTCATCTATCGATACCTTTGCGGTTGTACTTCCCATTATTCCCTAAACAAAGGACGTATTGGTTCTCTGAAATAATGACCTCAGCACAGTATTAGTCACTTTAAAATTTCCGTCATAGTAAGAGTTACATATAGCCCACAGTGGACAGATCTCCTCTTTGTGTGTTTGTTCACACCATTTTGATGAAAAATATTGGGCAAAATGGAGATTAGGAAAGCTGCCCAAGACCCCACAACTGTGAAGAATAACAGTGACTTAAGTGAAAGTCTCAATATTATTGTAGGCTCCGCTTGTTTCTCTACACCTCCAGGCGTTCACCTCCTGACCTCGGAGAAATGGTCCTTCTGAGGGGCTGTAATGGAGTAGATATTTTTAAAAGCCTGTCCACAAGCAGCACGGCTTACCGGTTCAAAAACATCATTCACCTCCCGCTTACTGTAAACTTTCCATGAGAT
Source organism: Prochilodus magdalenae (assembly GCA_024036415.1). Lineage (NCBI taxonomy): Eukaryota > Metazoa > Chordata > Actinopteri > Characiformes > Prochilodontidae > Prochilodus > Prochilodus magdalenae. Next base: position 1,149,576 of record JAMWET010007338.1, on the reverse strand, counting down.
ATCCAGCCGTTTTAATTTAAACCACTCCATGGTGGCAGGTTATTAGCAGCGGATGGTATAAACATAACAGAATCATTTAAACGATATGGAAAACTTGATTTAATATTTAACATTAGGACAAAGACCACATGTAAACTTGGAGACTGGATCACCGGAACCAGCTGGAAAGATCAAGCTTACCAACTGATAACTTTTTGAATCATCCTATATCTGAATATGATCATGATGACTAGATGCTGTAGGTCTTTAGGGAATTTCCTCAAATAACTGCTTCCAACAGAAAATCCTATTTTAAATCTATAATTACCCACAAAATAGCACAAACGTTTCAGACATCTTATTAAACAACTGGTTTCATATACCCTTATAAATGAAGATCCCAAAAAGGAATATTTTTACACGATGCCAAAGACAAATCAATTTTGGTTTCCCATAGAAGCTCTCAGTGGATGGCTCTTTAGAGAACCAATTTTGCTAATGTGATGTATGAGTGTTACTTTAATACCAGCAAGAACGTTTATTCCAATATAATGGTTCCAGGAAGAACCCTTAAATCAACACTAGACTTTATTATTACACACGTGGTGTGTGAAGGTTCTTTAAGCTCACACATCTCTTATCAAACATGGCTCCACCGGCATCGCTTAAAGAACCCTTTGTGCCATCTCTCAATTGAGCAATGTGTGAAGAAGCAATTTCACACATGGCTTTAAGTGACAGGACTAACAAAGCTGACAACATTCACACGTCACATTGTAAAATATAATAGAAACCTTTTGAATGGCCTCTAAAAGGTCTTGGAAAGAGAAGTGGCAGTTGAGTGTGGGATGTTTGCCTCTGCATCCCCCTTAAATACAGCCATGATAACATTAAAAGTGGCTGACCGTTTTGGTCCTCTTTGAATGATTCTACCACTTTCCACTTTCATAAATGCAGCTTTTCTGCATTTTCTGCATCTGCTTTTCCTAAAAAATAGACAAGTGGAGAATTTCTCCATGGATGTTTATCAGTCTGCATCCACCAAACAAGTGGGTTAAGATATGTGTTGGTTCAGATATCCCTCTAGCTGTTACCCCTTCTTTCATGCGACGGTCAGTTTTTTCCATTCAGATATGCTGTACTTCAGACTCTAGATTATAGCCCTTGTTATTGTTTTTATTGTTATTATTATTAATGTTTTCTGCCTTTGACATGAATAGACAGTGTTTCCTGTCCAGCAGTGCTCTCGGGGGTGCAGCTCAAGGACTAGGCCTTGAAGTGCCACTGCTCCATCTGCCACATCCTGAGGTCAGAAAACACACGACAGAGCATCCCGCTCACCGGAAGGAAACAGGACCATGTCACTCGCCGCCACGCACTGCCAAGAACCAGATATACCTGACTGATCCTCTGTCTCATGCTGTTTCCAGGACGTCCACTTGATTTCTGTCTGCCTCATCAAGTCAGGTGGCCCGTGTAATGAAAGCCGTCTACTAACAATGAGCTGACATCCAAATTAAAAACTGGAAAGCAATAGTAAACTTTGGACCCTGTGTTGTGCCAAAATTGCTTTTACGCTAGTTTCGATCTAACAGGTAGCAAATGAAAATATTGATTTGCCTGAGAAGTGATTTGGCATGTCTCTTAGTCACAAGTACTAGATGGATGACAAAGAAACTTAAACAGCAGTAACAAATGCCTCTGTCCTTCCAGAGGCTGCATTTGTACACCGGCTGATGGAATTTACAATGATTCTGAGCCCTGTGTTTGACACAAAATGCACCTCTCAGTGACAAATTGTCCCATTTTCAGACCTTGCTGGTTTCAATTCGTCTCTTTTGTAGATCTGCCAGAAACTCCTCCTGATGTTCTACCAGTCTGTGGTAGCCAGCGTCCTCTTCTATGCTGTGGTGTGTTGGGGAGGCAGTATCAGCAAGAGGGATGCTGGACGACTCGACAGGCTGGTGAGGAAAGCTGGTTCTGTGCTGGGACTAGAGCTGGAGTCCTTAACACCACTGGCAGAGAGGAGAGCCCTCAACAAGCTGCTGAACATCATGGACAATGTTCACAATCCTCTGCACACCACGATCATCAGGCAGAGGAGCTCATTCAGTGGCAGACTGCTGTCCCAGTCCTGCTCCACAGACAGACTCAGGAAGTCTTTTAAACATAAGCTGTTCAACTCCTCCCAGTACAGCAGATGAAAAAGTGTGTGACACTCTTTCCTCCGGTCACACCATGGACACAACCCCATCTCTGCACACACTCCCTCCTAAATGCCCTCCTAAATGCCCTACCGGCTCCATTCTGTACTGTTTACACTTTTTGCACTGAAATTATTTATAGCGTATTGCACTGTCTGGATGGCTGAAAACAGCCATCTTCTTAATTTGCTTAGCAAACATAAATCTATACTTTACACATTACACAGACACTAAGGACTCTATTTTTATACCTTCATACTTTATATAGTATTGTCTCTATTTGTACAAATCTATCTTGCTTCTGTTGTTACTTCTGTATAGTTTGTATACCTGCTACTGGATGCCTTGAATTTCCCTCTGGGATCAATAAAGTATCTATCTATCTATCTATCTATCTATCTAAAGACCTGAACAACCATTTCTGCTCTGCATGCTCACACACCTAATGTCCAGCCAAGTTGAGAAAAAAAACCCACTACTGAACGAAGTCCAACTTCAGCAATTAAGTCACTGGGCGCATAAGCTCCTTGTCAAATGAATCTGACAAAGGATGGAGTAGAGGAATGTTAATGGGACGTTTAAATCCTCGCTCCTCTGCGTGTTTAAAGGCAGGCAGTGTGACCCCAGGGGAAGCAGCACAGTCGCCCGAGCTTGCAACACCCGCCAAAAAGGCAGGGGCTGTGCCATATCCTGTCCGACGCACCCCTCAGGAGGACAGTAAAGCAGTTTAGGGGCACAAGGCCCACCATTCTGTTTGTGTGACCCCTTGCAGGGAGCAAGAGGAAAGAGGATGTTGAGGCTTTTGCCTGCTCACACAGATAACACCGCTCTATCCTTGCCGTTTTGGGCATCCGGGATGCCACCCACCAGGTGGACGCCCTCCAAATCGTGTCTCGTCTGAAAACAGAGTAAGATGCTTTGATAAGTGCTGATCTACACTGTTGTTAGACAATTTAGTGTTGGGCTCATCTTGCACATACACATGCAAGTAGTATTAGACCGGAATCACTGTCAGCGTACTTCAAATAGCCTAGTTTTGCACGTATAGATATTAATATTCGTAATGGATTAAAAAATGGATTCTAAGGGCTTTGTATAGTGTAGTACTGTTTGAGAAGTTTACACATGGGACTACTGAAGTTCTGAAGTGGTGTGCTTCAATAGCAGTTTAGTAGCTTTTAAAGAAAACGAAGATCAGACTCTAAAGGTTTCAGTATCAGAGTCTGGAAAGAAAAAAAGGCATCGAGCCTTTTGTAAAATATGCATATGAAAGTGACTCATTGTCTCACTTATTGCACCAGTGTGGGTGGAGAGACTGCTGGATATTGGATGTTTTTTTATCAGTCAGTGAGGAAGGAGAGTAGGGAGTAAATCACCACTGACCATCTTCCTGTCATCTCATGGAGCTTGGACACAGCGACAGGCAGGACGCTGTGATCTGCATTCAAATGACTACATTCCGGAGAAAACACCCATCAAGTGAACACTGAGCATGACGGGCATGAATGCTAGGGACGTGCCATCTTGACTAATGAGGGACTTGTAATGAAATGATAATATTCTAATTTCGAAGGAGAAAACCAGACACAAGACGGTGCAAAAAAAAAGAAACCGCGACAGCAGGATGGAGGGTTTTGATTGATTCGTATTTATTATGGCTTTTTCATACAAACATGGAATACTTTGGTAATGCAAAATGTCATCTAGCATAATTGTATCAGGTCCTAATAGTTCCTTTCAGAAATCAACAAAAATGATTCATGTCATGTAAAGTGTACAAAATATACATACAACTTATTTACAGCTCCTTCAGTATTTTGGAATTTGTTTCCAAGCAAATATTGTTTGAGAGCAGGTGCAAATAAAATCTTCATATTTATTTTGTTTTTTTACTGAGACAAAATTTGAGCTTAGGGTCATTTTTGTTGTGCAATGTGGAGAGCTTTGCAATAACACTTCAATTCATCAATGTCAATTATCTGAGCAAACTCTTGTCTTTGGGCATCTGCTCTCTTCTGCTTGGAAAAAAAAGGATGAGATTAAATAACCGATTGATCTTTTATTTATATGTCTGTTGTCAGAGTAAACAGTGTCCATGAAATGTTGACTTAGTAGTAATAACATGCAAAAGCCATTTGGATTGTTACTGAATCATGTGTGACAAGCTTTTTAAAATGAAGGAGGCCAAGTGTGTCTTCTCTCTGTCTGCCCAAAAGCACTTACAAGTGCAATAACTGTGTAATGTGATATAAATCAAATACACACAGTTAGACTCAAGGCCCACTCTTAGGCTATGTTCATATTACATGGTTGCAGCGAAATAAATCCAATACCTAAGTGTGTCACAGATCTGTTGTTCTTTTCCCACATTTGTGCCAACAAAAAGAATATCTTTTCAAACCATATATTAACCATTCAGATTTTTGAACCCACATACCACTGAGATCTTCATCCGATGTGTTCAGCAAGTCGGCAGAGGCATATAATGATATCAAGTTAATGTTTTCAGGATACAGGTCTGTTTACAGTTATGAGAGCTGAAATGAACTGTGAACTGCCAAGGTCAAAAAAGGAACTAAACAGACTGAAAATACGTAGACATTAATTGCAACTGTTTTAATGCTGTGGCCTGTATATGCTGTGTATGGTTTGATTAAGTGGAAATGTGCGCAATAATTACATTTATTTACTTTTCTAAACAGAATCTGAGGAAATAAGGCTTGTAGTGTAAAGGTAGCCTTACTGAAGTACTGAGTATTAACAGCTCACAGGCCTCTTAGAGAGACTGACTGGGGAAATGGAGCAGACGGATAGGCTGGGCTTGCTGGCCAGGCTCACTAAGGCATGTACTGAAGAATGGAAAAACCTTTTCTTTGGGCCCATTGGAGAAAGAGTAGAGCAGGCGCATGTCATCTGCGTTGTAGAAGGACACCATATGTACCTCAAAGTCCACAAAAATCCCGATTCTCTGTGGACGGGAGGTCATGGGCAAGGGGGTCCAGGGCTGGGTCCCTGCTGAGTAATTGCAGCCGTTGCGCAGGCGGAGGGTCCAGTAACCGTTTTCGGGGCACAGCTTGACCCGGGCCTGTCGGTCAACAGTTTCTAGGGCGACACCCAAGTCCCACTTGGCTTTGGTGCCAACACCCACTTCCCAGTAATGCCTACCTATTTGGAAGCCTTGGGTAGCAAGAACATTAACACACTGGACAAAACGCTTCGGGTTGCGTTTGTAAGGAAACATGGCTTCATTCTCAACCACTTGGGTCCGGTCTCGAGAAAGCAGAAGGCTTGGATGGACTGTGTCCTCATCGAAGGTCAAAGGTAGCGGGCCTGGGAAGGAAAACCATAACAAATAAAAATGTATAATAAAACATAATTTGGATCATGAAGATATATAAGGGCCAAGGGTTATGTAATACTTATTAAAATGTGTATAATTTCAATAAGAATTTAACACAGTAATTACCTGGTCTTAAACTTTGAAACATTTTTCGCCACACAGTGTACTGAAGAGGAACTACATATTTACTTTGAAATCCACTAACATCCGGTATTTTGAAGGCTTGTATCTGTGGTCTGAAGCAAAGCAGGAAAAGCGTTCAGGCATAAACAGCCATGTGAATGTATAAGAAAATGGCTAAGCACAAAGTCCAACATCTGAAATCGCCTTGTTTGAGAGGGTAACAGAAATATTCAGGCATAGCAACGAGTTCTAATCTGAAAGTAGCTTTAGGAATAAGACAGGCCCTATCACTAAGAGACGTGTAATAGATTTCTTCAATTACCACTGACCTGGAATTGAATTCTGGCAGCTGAAAGGGAAGAAAGAGAAAAGAACACATTATCAAGATGAAGGATATATTTCAGTGACTCCATAAATGAGAAATTCTGGACTAGAGGGACTGCTGTCGAGGCACTACTCCATCTGTTAGCCAGCACTGGAGCAGATGCTCTGATCTATGCGATACTATACAAATAGTCTGGCTTCTGTATGAAATGTAAATTAGATGATTGCAGTCACCGCACAATGCTAATATTTCATTCCTACATTTACCCTAACAGTATTTTCTGTAAGCATGAACATAAATTTTCAAAATGCTGGCTCCACTGAAAATGGAGGTGGAAGAAAATCACAACTATGTCAAAAGGGGGAACAAAGTGACTATTGCAAAAGTGACACATATCCAGTCTGCACAGCCCAGCATCGATAATAGAAATGGCTTTTCACCTCCACCAGTGCGCTGCAGCTTACAGAGCTAGCAGCCTGCTGGGTTGCGTTCATTTGCTGCTCTAGTTCGTGAACAGCTGTGTGCAGGGCCTCCAGGTGGCGCTGCAGCCCCTGTTCCAGGGCCTCCTGATCCCTCCGCAGCTGCTCCAGCATGGCCGTCTCCTCTACCTGCAGGAAGTGGTGCAGGGCCTGGAAGTCACAGCGTACACGGTCCCGGATTTCAGCTCCCACTTTCTGTAAAAGACAGAGTGGCTTAAACAGTAGGAGATACAAGTCAAGTTTCATTTTCTACTTTAAGAATTCACTTACTTTTATTGAGTCCATCTGTTCCTCATTCTTCCGAATCGTGGTTATCATTTCTTCTTTCCGCGACTTCTGGGACTCCAAACGGTCTTTGAGCTTCTTCTGAAAATATGACATTAACAACCTTATAAATATTCCTGTTATTATTACACTAATATATTACTACATTGTGTATTACATGGTATTACATCACAATCGCCTAATAACTTTGGATTGACTGATAGAGCTGTATATATTCTGCCCAATAGCCAAAAGTAACACGCAGTTACACTACTTATATTATGTCCATATCTATTTATCCAGATGTTTATAATACATTCCATGTTCAACACTGGTAAACAAAGTATTGCATGAAACTTTTACTTTTTTTAATAATTTTGTCTGTCTTTCAAGTTACATTCGAGAGAACAACAAAAAGGTTATTAACACATCAATGAAAAAAACATAACAAGTATGCATTATAAAACGTCATAGGCATGTCACATGCTTTGTATCGGTCTTGTGATAGCTGCAAAATTTAGAGCAGAGAGGCTTCCTGAATTTTTAGGGCTATCGGACTGGCAAAAAATTCTGACATGCATAATTCTATCGTTGCAATGTAAATGAAGTCATTCCAAACGGTTTGATGTACAGTGGTTGTAGGACTAGGACTAGGACTTGTTTACAGTGGTGGTAAGAGATACTGGGGTCATAATTTTTATGACACATACGGCCATTTTAATCCTTTTCCAAAACCAAAAGTGACAAGTATCTCATGAGTTTTATATGTAATGCTAATGATGGTAAAATAGTGGGAAATCTAAGCAAATGTGAGTTTTCTCAGATTTTTCAGCCATCAGGCAACATATGAGTAATTATTTCTTGGGGGAAAAAAAACAAACTTTTTTGTGATGGTGGATTTAGAAGCATTAAACTCGTCAGACGTTTGGTTTCCATTACCACCACTGTGAACAATTCAAAAATCAGAATCAAGCTTTATTGGCAAGTATCTTCACACATATAAGAAATTTGTTTTTGGTTATAGTAGCTCACTCTGCTCAGAGAGCGACAACACAGTCTCATCTAATTGAGACTGTCGGGGTACTTCTAAAGAACAGTTGTTCCCAATACTGATCCTCAAGTAAAACCTCTCTTTGAATTACAAAGCCATGTAAGAAAACAGAAATTATTCAAGACTTCCATGCAACCAGTGATCCCAGACCAGGGTCCTGGAGTACTGTTGCTCTAAATCTTTTGGTGTTTCCCTACTGTAATACACCTGGCCCAACCAGTCAGCTCATTCCTGAGCCCTTCCTGCGGAGGGGAAATCCAGGATCAGGGCTGGGAACCAACTCTCAAAGCTTATCCTAATCAATAAAACTAATAAATGAATAAAACACCGTTCTCACCTCTACACTTCTCAGGTACCCAGCGGAAGAACTTGCTTTGACCTTTTCAACCAGGCCAGCCACAAGGTAGTTGGTCTGGAAGTGTTTGTTGGGGAACTCCTGCCGGCACTGAGGACAGGACACAGGGCCCCTGAGGCTCCTCCAGTATGTTGTGATGCAGCGCTTACAGAAGTGGTGCATGCAGCCCAGCATCACTGGGTCAGAAAAAAGCTCATAGCAGATGGCGCAGGTGAGGTCCTCCCTCAGAGTGGTCTTGCTGCTGCTGCAGGACGCCATTTGGAAAGACTGGAACTCTTCTAACTTTCGCTTCCACTTTTTATCAGCCCTTAGTCATGCGGTGCAGGAAAGTACCACACTGTCAGCATTTTTGAAAAGGCCATTTCTTCTAACTGCACGCATGTTTGGCTAGCTAACTAGCTAATGGTTTGTTTTGAATTCTTCGCTAAGGCCAAAATGGAGAGCAGTAACAAACACGGCGCCAGACATAGAAAAAGGACTTTGACCCAGAAAGTAAACAAGTTTTATCTGCCATGTTTGCTCAAGAAACATTTAGACTAGCTCATACCATAACCTGTACACGAATAAGCGAAGCTAAGGATGGCTTATTTATTTATTCGCCAGCTTCTTGTACGAATTTACCCATTCCACCTTAAATGGTGCAGGAGAGGCGCCAGAATGGAACATCTGCAGCATTTAAGGTGGAACGGAATAAGAAGTTGGTGAGTAAGAAGCTGAACTTCAGCCGTGTCAGTGCTGAGCAGCTAAGCTAGGCTAATATAAAGCCAGGAAGGCGTACGGGGAGATTTTGAAACGAATATGTTACGTTTGACAAAATACCTACCTATCGTCGCCGTGTCCCGTCCGTAGCCTCGAAAACCCCAAATGCCAGAATTCAAAATACCATGACGCATGAACTGCTGTCCACTTTGCTGGAAAACACGGAAGTCCGACTGGTCGCTTTCTGCTTGTGTGTATTACGTAACCGTGTACACCGCGCGCCTCAGGAGGAAGGCTCTCTCAGTATGTCAGAGCACTAGAAGCTGAAACCATCAAAGAAAAGCGAGGGGACTGTGGCAGGGACAATATTGTAAACTTTATTTTATATTAATATTGTAACTTTAGGCAAATACAGTTATATGCAAAAATAGTTGGGCCCAGAAGGAATCAACTGGCAGGAATGGGTATTGGTGGGTGGGTCTGGTGTCGTGAGACATGTAAATGATTCTAGTCTGACGGTCAGCCAAGCATGTTATGTAAGCAAAGACGGGCCTTATTGCTGTGTCTGACTGAGTATGTGAGGTAGTGTCCTTCACACTAGGATTTTTGCCACTGCTGGTAGACCCGTATGGCCGTACTAGAGTGGCCACAACTCTTTTTCAACTCCCACTCAGTAGGCGAAAGCAGTGAGTCCGAACCCACAGTAGTCATAAATCAGTATGCGAAAGTTCACGGATGGCCTACTGCATCCAGTGAGGTATTCAAGTATGCAAGCACAGCACACTGTGCTATCCCATGATTCCACTGGAGCTGTGGAGGCGGAAAAAATGGCAGAAAGTGGGATGTCAGCTCTGGACAAGTGTAAGTCTACAACTTTTTGTGCAACACCAAGTCACGTTATGAACGGCTTTGCGGCAAATATAAAACCCATTATACATGTTTATATGAATGAATGGCAGGACTTCTAGGGTGGCGTGACAGCTTACGTGAAATGATGTTGGCGGACGTAGTACGTCCAAGGTTGTGTGGTTACTACATACTCGCGTACTGAGAGAGCCTACTGCTTCAGCGGTCGAGCAGTGTGCACTGGGTTCAATCTAGTACGTACTGACTAAGTAGGCGATTTCAGACGCAGCTCCAGTCTTCCGTCCGGCGCAGTACCTGGGCGGACGTCTATTAGTCCTCTTTTTGGGATGAACAATTTAAAATTTTGACTCGCCGACAATATTATGCGTGCCATTAACTCACGTTCAGGTGAAAAAACATGCCTTGAATTTAATTGGTTTACCAAGGTCATGTGACACCTGCAGGTCAGCCCTCTAAATGCTAGTTGATTAGAAAACACCCGTCTGACTCACAAATGTCATTCATTCCAACTAATTGGGTAAAGCAATCATTTATGTGTTAAAATGAGGTTATTATTTAAACTCTGTTCTAGTATCGTGCCAGACCACACCCACCCCTACCTTTATGATGATCACCCTAGACTGCACACATCCATACACGTGCAGATTCAGTTTGCTTTACACTATGGCCTTTGGCACACCCCAAATGCAAGCACTTCTTTCTACCAATCATTAACATCCACCTTGGTAAAACCCTTCAGACATCTGGTTGTTATCACCTCCACTGTGAGCAGTGCTGACATTAAACCGCTCTGAACGACTCTGTTTACATTAACCATTGAGTTATCCTGAAACACTAAAAAATGTTGTTCAGTGTAAGCTGTAGGAGAAGTGTGTGTCGTGTAGCACAGCATATGCTTTAGCTGTTTATTTGAATGCTAATTTAATATTATGACCCGCCTTTTTGATACAGTCTATATGGTCACAGCCAGGGTACTGGAAAGCCCTGTCTACAGCAGTTTTCTTTCTGTGTTTCTTAATGTTTGTTTGAGACTCGAGTTTTCATTTTAGACTAATGTAATACACACTCAACACAGGCTGGCTACAGCTGCTTTCTGCCAGTGTTATAAACTGTGGGCAAAAAACAATAAGACTTTATAGCCCCACCTAAAACCAAAGTGCAAGATAAAAGATAAACTCATAGTCCTTCCGGCTTGTTTTTCAAGTAGCTAGCTCTGTTCAGTTCAGAAACATGAGTTCAGATTTGCCATTACATGTTGACCATGCTGTGTAGAGAAAAATATGATGGAAAGTAAAAGCATTCCAAAATATGCTGTTCTCCCTACAATACATGGGTGATTCCTGGATTGAGGTGCCTTTTGAGTTCCACTGATGTTATGAATATGTATGGGCAGGTAAAGGACCTTAGGCACAGGTCCTTCACCAAAACCTATATGAACATTTCATATAAATAATATAATATAACTGGATCAAAAGCACCGTCTCAGCCCACTGTAACTAGAGATCTCTTTTTCCTTCCTATAGAGATACTGAATCCTAAATAAAGACAGACACAGATACCAACACAGATACCAATATCAGGCTACCTCTATCTCACCTAAGTACCCTAAGTGTTGATATGTATACCATTACATATTTAAAATATTTCATTTTTAAAAGAACAGTTGCACAAATAGTTGCACCCAGAAGGAATCAACCAACAGGAATCAAACTTGGTGGGTAGGTTTGACATTGTGAGACATGTGAGAAATGCTAAGTTTTTCATTTGTCCGCTATGTGTAAAGTAAGCAAGAACGGGATTTTTCGCGGTACTGACTGATCCAACAGAAATGATTGTAAGCATTCAGCAAAGGGTGATGCCCTCCATGAATCGTCCTGTTAGTACCAGCAGCACTGGCAGATGACGACACAACACAGGACATCCATACATCCATGCAGATCGTTATGACAACAACCCCTAACACAGTGCTTACATTGCCAAAAATGCAGTAATGTTGTGTCAGAGTGTCATGGAGTGCATGATAAATGTATGCTGTTATCTTCCATGACAAGTCCTGCTTTTGTATTTTGGAGGCGACCAACGAATCTGTGTGTGGAGGCACCGTATTCAGCGCCAAATGTTTGTTGTCAGGCATCACATGTCCAGAAGGCCTGGTGTCACTCCACCTCCACCCCTACTGCAAAATCTGCAGGAACCTTGTGAGATTATTTGCATAAATTGCATGGGATAGGTTGTCACAGGACACCATTAAGAACCTCTACAACTCCATACTGTCCACATGCAGACATGGTGGCCAGACGCCATACTGAGAGACACTACCTCTGTCAGTGTAGCTTACAGAAGTAAGAAAGAAAAAATATTGCCCATATCAGTCTAAATTTATCATCATTTATGTTCCTGGTAGCTTCTTACTTCCTTCCTTATAGCATTTTAGTCCAACACTTCTGGGTGAAACTATTCTTTTGGTGATGAGTGTAATTATAAGAACAATTATTATTATTACTTTATTATGCAAAATACTTAAAAGCAGAACTGAACAATACATACTTGTGCTTACAACTCAGAGTTCCAGACACTGTGGATATTAAGGCTAACCTCTATCATTATCCAGAGAGTCTGGCGGTTCCTCTGATGCCCTGAAGAACAGACTGGACTAACATTAACTCAGACTAAGCGACTACACAGTGGCAGATGAGTGATGGCTGAAAGAAGCCTGGCTCAGCTATTCATACAAGGAGCTCCAGTTAGTGTGCTTGTCGCACAAACCATTACAGACTTTACCATGAGCATTTCTGCTGCTGCTTGTCTATTCACATCACTGACGCGTAATTAAGTTTTGTTAGCCGGCACGTGTGCATGTTGTCAGAAAGTGCTTGGCAGTATCTTTCACTGGTATCAGAATCCACATTGTTGACACTGGCATCACATTTCTGAGCCAGTATCTACTGTTACGGTATCAGTATCAGTGCAACTCTAACTGTGACTATACTTAACCCTGGTATGGCATATAAGCATTCAAATTATTGAGTCATTTTATTTAAATATATAAAATATTTAAATATATATATATATATATATATATATATATATACACATACATATATATATATACACATACACACATATATATATATATATATATATATATATATATATATATATATATATATATATATATATATATATATATATATATATATATATATATATATATATGTATGGATAGGTTTGACATTGTGAGACATGATCGAATCAAGTTTCACACTTGGCTTTGCATGACTTAACAAAGGACAGGCCTTATCAATATACCTGACTGTATGATTCCATGTGTGGAGGCTCTTTTCCAAAATGATTGCTTTGTTGTCATATGTCACACGTCCAGAAGACCTGGTGCCACTCGGTCTCCACCACTACTGCAAAATCTGCAGGAACTATGTGAGAATATTTACGATGTATGGGATGGATTATCACAGGACACCATTAGAAATCTCTATGTCGAGACATCTGACATGTTGCGTTACTAAACATGGCGGTCCAAAGCGATAGACACTACCTCTGTATGTGTAGCTGAATAAATATTGGCCATATCAGTCTACATTTATCATCATTTACTGTTACTAGTAACCTCTATTTTCCTTCCCAGTAGCATTGCAATCCGATACTTCCTTCTGGGTGCAGCTGTCCTTTTACAGATTATAGTGTATAATATATACGGTTTAATATATTTTTTTATGAATCATTTGTGTGGTTTAACATGTTTTTGTCATGAGTCAACCACTATAAGTTAGAAAAATAAGAAATCTTATTGTTTAAATACATTTTAGCCTTTTGACTTTCCCTCAACCGTGTTACCTGAACCCATTAACTCCTATGCAATATCTCAAACATTAAAGTTTCCTATGATACTGTAATATTGACTGACGAGACCTGAATGTCATCATCCTCATTAGTTAGCCATGTTCTTTTGGTATTTGATAATTGTATTCTAAAAACACTGTTATATGCAAAAAAAAAATAGTACCACAATTATTCCATCACCCACATCTACTCAGCCTATTCTGAGTTTACCATGTCTGTGATATCACAACAACGAACATATTTACATATAACAGACAACCTGCAGATTCACAATGAGTGTTATTAATGTATACAGAGTGATTGGAGACTGTGTCATTGCACAGTCTTCCAGAGGGTTTAGACATTCAGAAGGAGTGGCTGAAGTTTTTTTCATCGTCCCTGAAGTTTCAGTTTGAGCTTGATAGTTCGTTTCACGTATCTGAGCTCAGAAAGCTGTTTGAGCAGTGCAGAGCAACCAGCAAGAACAGAGGCTATTTACATATTGTGGGAAATTTGCTTGGGCAAAAAATAAATGAGTGAAACACTCCATGCCTTTGATAGATGTAGGAGGAGAACGTATTCAACAAAAACAGGTTTTATGATGCTTAAAATGAATGATCGTGCCAAGAGGCACAGAGGAAATGGGAGTGATCAATGGTGACAAATGATGAAAATATGGTAAGAAGAATGATCTGATTTAGTCTGTTGTTTTGAGAAGCCTGTCTTTCTCTTCTCTCTACTCTCAATAACGTTGCACTGAAAAATCCAAAGACACTCAAACTGCTGTTCAGAGTGTAGAGTCTGGTACAGATCCCTAACGTCCTTCTAAAACATTGATTTTTTGCTGATGATGTCATGAATAAAACAACAGGAGAAAATGCTGTGCAACAAGCGACTTTAGAAACCCGTGATGTGCTCCGAAGGAAGACAAGCCCTTTCCAACAAGCCCTGGATCGCATGGCTAGGCTTCTGGAAACCAGAGACACTGATATCAAACTTATCAGCCCCCTTACCTGCTATCTTCTCTTAGGCATCCATGCTGTTAACTTCACATGATCAGAAATGAGTCAACACCAACCTTAGTGCGTCATCACTGAGCAGTGAAGATGACAAGTCGACCAGTCCATGCAACCCCTAATATGAACTGGCAGAGGAAGATTAAAGTGGGTCTATTCTATTGCTTTGTTCTTCTGTTTTCTCAAGTTTAGTTTGAGTTTGGTGGCACTACATTTGATGTTGATGACGACCAATGTGCAAATTAGAGTTAGCCAATATGTATACATCAGCTACTCATGTTCATTTCTCTCACATATAGCGACTGCTCTCTCGCTTCTCCAACCCCCAGACAAAACCCCCAGCAAAAGGCTTATTTAAGCTTTCCTTAATGTGTGTAGTTTACTTGTTTGGTGTATTAAGCCACTGTTTGTAGCATAGCTAGACGCTGACCCCTACTTACATAGCCACCTGTTGCAGAATCCTACTTCAGTGCGATAGCAGCACACTGTATGAAGAGGATGATATGACAACTTTGTATTACATCGGCCACCAATGTAACATCAAGGCTCTCAGTGTTTCCCAGCAATTGTGCATTACCTGTGTAAATATGACCATGCAAACGAGCTTGTGTGATATTCCAGAAGCACAGCCCAGCAGTTAGCTAGCTAACTACAGATAAAGGGTGTAACGGTAGTGCTGGGTATTCAAATGTCAGACAAGATATGTCTGTAATCTAACCCGTCATAAGACAAAGATGTTCAGACCTGCCTGTTTTCCAGGGACAGCTCCAGGCCACCCAAAATAAGGACTGTCCCCGTCTTTAACTGGGAATTAAAGACTCACTAGAAAGTCTAGGAAACAGTGCAGGCTACCATGCAATCTACAAAACAGAGCACCATGTTTTTACCTGCATCACTTTTTTAGTCATCTATATGCTGTATGACATATGGCAAGTGTAGATAACAGTCGTCGCTCCAGAACTGGAGCTGCCCAGGCGTAAGTTTAGGGTCCAGGTATTGGGCTACAACCACAGGTCTTTAAAAGTCCTTGCCACATTCCTGCCTAAGCCACTAGAGCTAGTGACTTTTGAGGCTCTGTTTACTTTGCAACTTTATTTCTAAAAATTGACGAGCAACAAATCTCACGACAGAGGGAGAGAAAGATTATTATTTAATAACTTAACTTTAAATAATAATAACTTTATTTAATGATTAATAGTTTAATGATTTCATGGCTTCGCCCACCAAGGTATGCCACTGTACAATTGTCTGACAAAAGTACGTAGTCAGTATCCCATTTGTATCAGCTGCTTTGTAATTTCATATTATCAGATTTTTAAAAAAAAAACTTACTGATGGCTGAACTGGACATCACCAGTTTATATCTCTGAAATCTGCTTACCTTACATAAGATGAAAGCCTAAATTATTGTGCATTAGCTCATGTTCATGAGCATCAGGCAGTTTGTTTTTCCTTCTGCACTTTTTGCTCACTATTCAGAGAGCATTCGAGGTGAGCAAAGTGGTCTATTGTCTGCCAGTTAACTAATGCTCTGTGTCAGTGGCTCACCAACATTGTTGACAGGGTTTCAGGGTCATCATGGTCTTGTGAAGATAAACAATGCAATGTGAAGAGCTTAACCAACATTATTTAGGAATTTCAAGAGCAGAAAGAGCCTACTCCTCTCGGAAAGTTTATATACTGGGTGTAAAAAAGGATCTCTTGAGGATTTGATTGCATTGAACCAGCGTAAACCATCAAAAATCAAAAAATAAAGCTCTAGATTACAAACACCACTCCAGCTAATCCAAAGAGGACTGTAACACTCCATCTTTCCAGTTCTACCATTCCATAGCCCATAAGGAGCTTATTTACTCCTCTAGCCCAACATATGGTATTGAGCTACGGAGAATATTGTTGCTGTCCAAAAAAAAAAAAAAACATTTCTCAGTTTCTGTTGATGTTTATTGTTATACAGCGTATGAACACAGCAGCTGTCATTTATACTGTGTGAAAATGTCATGATGAATAAGCAGAGAGGAATGCTCCAGTTTCTGGGGAAATGTACCGTAGACAGATGAAACACAAGTGCAAATTTAAAAACTTAGCCCTTGAAAACTTAGTCACCTTTCATGTTTAAGGTGGTAGTAACTTCAGACCCCTGCAGATGGCACAGCATTTGGATGATGGGACTATAAAGATCTGCCGGATGTGAATGGCGGGATCCACAGATTGAGAAGAGGTGATACAGTGCAGTGAGTATCTCATTTAATGTGTGGTACATGGGTCCAAAGCAGATGTTAATGATGGGCTAAAAGGAGGGATTGCATTTGGGTGTGCCAAAGACCATAGTGTGAAGGAAGTAGCTGAATCTGCAGATGTATGGAGGCGTACGGTCAGATGAGTGTACCAGCAGTGGCTAAAATCCCAGCCTACAGGAAACTCTCCTCAGAATCGTGCCAGGGAAGGCATCCACCAAATCTGGCACCAACTGCGCAATTTTTTTCTGCAAGAGTGGCTGAACATTGATGTGCCCTACATCCAGAAACTTGTCCAATACATGCCAAATTAAAAATCAAAGCTGTCATGGCTTGTGGAGGTGTTACACACTGTTAGGTACATTTCAGTCTCAGGTGACACATTTTTTGTCCAGTGAGTTTATTATACACACTCTTCTATCTAAAAAAGAAAAACAAAGAATATTCCATTAAAAAAATTCATGAAAACATTTCCATGAAATAGTAATCCCTTTTATAACTGACTAATAACCCTGTAGTTGGAGGGGTTAACTGTTATAACACTACTGGGTATAATCCCTTTATGGACCCTAAGCCTTAAAACTTCCCACTTGTTATAAGAAGTGCTGTTTTGAGTGTGGCACAATACAGGGCAGCCAATGAGAACAGAGGTCATTTGCATATACAATAACAAAAACAACCTGTTTAACTCAAAGAGATAAAATGAGGTTAAGAAATGGTAATGTAATTGTGGATCTCTGGTTGTATCTGGTGTATGAAAACACATAAATACCATAAGTGGATCTCTGGGGGAACATAAAAATCCAGTGAATGTAAGATATCGGCTTTATAACACTAAAATATTATTATGCCCTGCCTGTCCGATGCATTTTTAAAGAGAAGGATGTGTGTCCGTATCTAGAGAAAGCAGGCAGACACGGTTGAATCTGGTGTGTGAGCAGAAATGCTGACCTGTGCAGTGCTGTGGCCCTCTGGGACTGCAGTTTGCAGCTTAATGCACTGTAGCACGTTTTCCTTTGTTTCCCGCATACCTATCTGTTATCAAGCACATGCCCCTGAATAGCCTGTATCTTTCCTCAGATTATCATGGTTTATGTTGTGTACTGTGGAGGAGTGTAATGCATTTGTGCATAATGCGCCAGTTAAAATGTATTGTAATGTAATGTAATGCTTGCTTCTTGTTACAGTGCTATGGCCATTGCTTGCAAATGAAACGAATGCAGAACTGTAATATGTACACCACTGGTTTGATATGATGATTGAGTGGTTTGATATGAAATGCTCCATTCTGGAGACACTGTCTGAAATCTCCGAAAACTCGCACAGGTGGTGATAGGAACCAGACATCATCTCACTGCATTGTCAGGTACACCCACCGGTCATTTCATTAGGTACATCTTCTTGTATCTACACCCCAGCAGGACTGCTGTGTGTGATTCACTCGTACCAGCACAACACACAATAACACCACCACCATGTCAGTGTCACTGCACTGTGCTGAGAATAATCCACCACAAAGATAATACCTACTCTGTGGTGGTTCTGTTGGGGTCCTGGCCAGGGTGAGGCTGACAATGTATGCAGAGAACTAGATGGACTACAGTCTGTAGTTGTAAAACTACAAAGTGCACCTAAATGGTACATAGAGCTCATAAAATGGGAAATGGATGTAGATACAAGGAAGTAGGTAGAACTTGGCTTATCAAACTTCCTTAAAACAAGTACAATATGTCTAGAAATGAGCTGAATCCTTTTATATTAAGCCTACAACAATCTTAAAATGAGATATATAAAAGATATAAACTAAATTTAACATTGCTTTGCCATTTTTTGCTGTAGACTGTGTGGAGTATGAATTTGAGAAATCATGTAATTTTACATATTGCTCCTTTAAATTAAAATGAACTGGGGAAAAAATGCAGCCTTGTCTTTTTTCCCATTGAGATCATTAGGCCTTCTCTGATAGCGTAGAAGGCCCTGAGGCTTTCCCATTGTGTTAATGATCCATTTCCGATCAAACCACGCTGAGTGACTTTGTTAACATATCAGTTACCCTTTAATGTACAGCCATTTAGGTCAAATGCTGGAGCATTTCATTTATCCATTCATCATGAATACTTCACGCAATTTAAGGGGCAGCTGCTGTTTTCTGGTGTCGGAGTAAAGAAGGAATAAACAGTGACTGAAACGGATTTGATGCTGCTTGGACACAGCGCGCAGGTATCCAGCGGATCCTGAGTCACATTAGAATGCAGAGGATGTTATGGTAGAGATTACAGCAGTGGAGTCAGTGCTTGGGTAGCAGTGACACCTGAACCACACACACTCTCTAGGCAGTGTCAGCTCAGATAAGCGTGGCCAGTTGCGTCTGCAGGACCACCGCTGCGCCCGTCTGTAGTGTCCAGCGTCTCAGGTGGGCAACAGCGTGATCTCAGTGACCGTCTCTGAGTCTCCGGAGCACAATAACAAGCCTCAGCCTCAATTAGCCACAAATCCTCTACAGGAGGGAGGCAGAGGAAGAGACGGTGGCAGGAACGCTCTGATCAGTGGTTTGTGACTCACATTAGTGACTCAGGCTCTACACTCTTTTAATGCAAATGGAGCTGCATTTTTTTTCAGCCTGTGATTGCAGGCCATTGTCCATTTTATAAGCTGTCAAATTCGGCACGGTCAACTGGGCTCGCTTTACTTCCTTGTTAGTGTTTCAGCCAAAATCCATTTTCTGGCCTTTCGTTCTTAGTGATAAGCACTGAATGGCTGTGTAGCCAACACATTTGTCTAAGTGCCTCAATTATAATGGACGACAGCCAACCGATTATTAAGCTTTTAAGAAAATCCCCTGACGTTGACAGAAAACACCTTAAACTTTGACATCCTTTCTTTGTCACTGTAAAACCGAATGATGGAACTTCAGAAGAAAATGATTAATGCTTGTAATGTACTTGTTTGGGCTTTGTATGGAAGGTGACATTGGCCTCTGAAGGACCACACCAAAAAAAATTAATGTAATGCGAAACACCTGACACTGGAGAACCCTGAAATCCATTACTCTACAATAAATTATTAATAATTATGCATGGCACCACTATTCCAGTCCAATAACAACATTAAGACCTTGAATACTGATCAATACCGACACTAATCTGATACCTTTTCTCTCTTCTTTGTTTACTGTGCCACTCATGTGGGGATAGAACAGCTGTACACCCATCAATCAACGAAAAGTCCGGTTACCTTACAACATACAGTACCATATCGTACAAATGCCCCTTCATTTACTTCATTTCCAGTTAAACCTAAAATGATTTTGACAATGCTTCTGGAGACGTTTTATGGACAGATAAGACAAATGTGGAACTTTTAGCACAAGGATGCTGCACACCCACACCAACACCTGATTCCAGCTTTGAAGCATGGTAGCGGGAGCATCATGGTTTGGGGCTGCTTTGATGCTTCAGGGCCTGGATGACGTGTGATTATTGTGGGAACAGTGAAATCAAAGATGTTTCAATACATTTTACAGGAGAATGTAAGAGTAGCAGTCCATGATTTCAAGAAGAGATATTGGGTGATGTAGGAGGACAATGACCCAAAGCACACAGTTCAATCAACTAAAGAATCTCTGAGAAAGAAGAAGATTTGTGTTTTGGAATGGCCGAGTCTGAATCCGGACCTTAAGCCTAAGGTGAGACTGTGGTATGACCAGGAGAAGAGTGGGCAAGCGAGGCATCCCAGAAATATGAATGAACTGAAACACATTTCCAGTAAGGAATGGTCCAAAATTCCTCCTCAGTTCACCTCAGTTCACCTCACAATAGGTGAGTCTAAAGGTTATCATGGAGAGCAAAACAGCTACCAAATACATTTTTCAGGATAAGATATAAAATCATCCACTTGTATAAAAGTATTAGGACAAATGGGGCTCCTAACCACAGTGCAAGGCCTGGTAGACCCCAAAACCATCCCCATCAGATAAACAGCACTTAAAGCTTTCATCTCTGAGAGACAATAGATCATTCAGCTTCACTCCTGCTTCAGATCTAAACAACATCTGCAGGTGGTTCTGTCTATCCTTCCACTGTGAGAGAACAACTTAACGCTGTGGGTCTGAAAGGATGCATCAAGAAACGATCAAATTTGCGATCAAACGATCAAATCAACACAGAAACTGAGTTCAGACCTTAACGTCACTGAATGCCTTTTTGATTAACAAGAGACAGAAATGCAACCAACTTCTAAGACTGAAGGTGTAGAGAAGCTTATACCTCCAGATTCTGTTGGAAAAGTCTCCCAAAACATTTCTGTTCATCATTCTTCGTATGGACTGGAAATTAAATAAATAAAAAAATTTTCAAATTCTCTGACTTTTGCACAGATCTGTATCTCATCAGCTATCTTCCATCAATACTACAGAGATACTGTGTACATTCATTAATTTATCCCCCACTTATTCATTAGGCATCTTGTCCATCTTGCACAAATCCTTCCCAATATGGAATATTCATTAGTAACAAATCTAAAATCCTTAATCTGGTGTTGCCCTTTAGGATGGAACGTGAGTAATCGGTTGGGTTAGTGGGGGGTTATTCATGTTACTGCTGTATCTCCCATATCGCACAACTATTCTGGCCCAAATCTGGCCCACTTGCCACATTGATTGACGGGCATTTAGGCAGACCACTTTCGGTTGCAAGGTGTGGGACACATACACACCAGATGTGTGCCATGTGTCAGCCAAAAGTAGGCAAACTCACATGTAGTTAGCTAGTACGCAGCACTGCCCTGTCTGTGCCAGGGGTGGACCAGATCTGTTTAGGACTGTGTGGCGCATATGGCTATTTTTATATGTGGTCCAGATCTGTTTTGGGACACGTGGCCAAATGCAGGTTTTAAAAACATGGGCCACCTTTGACTCAACTAGTTGTGCCATATCTTTGACAGATGTGGGCCACATCTGCATGCAGTCTGGTTTGTTACACCACTGGCTGCAGTTTACAAACTACTTAAGCACTGTGCTAACCATCAGTTAGACAATTAGACAATTACAATATGACCTCACACAGTGTGATGGTGTAGTGCCATCTGCTACAGGATCAGCTCAGATTCATTCTGTCCTGTATTTTCTGTTGATAGTTTTCTAATATTGATACTTGGTATTGAATGGGTGCCACCTACTACAACAACAACAACAAGCATCATCCTGATTATCATCATCATGTGTAATTAATCTCCAGTGAAGTCCCTTCACTCCGCCCAGTACACTGGCAGACATCCAGTAAGTTAACGTGAATCAACAGTACCCTGCCGTACTGGGCCGGATCAGTGGAGCCTAATGAATTAAATCACCGTCACTGGGTGATCCTGCTGGAGCAGCCCGCGGAGGTGAACCGTCTTTCTCTGAGAGGCTATCACCCTGATTACACAGCAGGAGACAAACTCCCTGGCGCTCGTATCCAAACGGCATTGCTGAGCGCATTCAGGCTCAGTGTGGACGGAGGACGCGGCGTCTCTCTGTAGCTGACAGACGCTCCTTCTCCGCGCAGTGAGAGGAACTCGCTCCACTCCAGCAGAGCAGCTTCTGCTGGTGCGTTAGAGGAGGACAGAGCGCACAGCAGCACGGAGAGCACAGCGCGGGGATGCAGGAGGCAAAGAGAGAGGGACCAGTGGCGGGATCTGCCCTCAACACCGGCTCTCAGCAGCACCGCGGCGGGAAAGGTGAGTCCTATCGCGTCTGGGATCGTAGTTGTGCTCGTACGGTGCCAGGGCAGTGACCGCCATTTAGCCCCCTTAAATACTGTCTACACACCCTGAACATTCAGCCTCACCTGCTTCAAACTTTCACAGCTGTGGACTGATTACACATAGGACTGCTTATTAACCAGCTAATCATGGCAGTTTATTAGCCTATCTCGTGACCATTTTCTGATTGGTTAGTTGTATATGCCTTTCTGTTTTTCTTTTGGTCCCTTATCTTAGTCCCTCCTGAAGACTGAAGCACTGTAAAAGAGTTTATGATAGCATATCAAAGCTCATTTGGAATACGCTTAGTGATCTCTCTCTCTCTCTCTCTCTCTCTCTCTCTCTCGCTCTCTCTCTCTCTCTCTCTCTCTCTCTCTCTCTCTCTCTCTCTCTCTCTCTCTCTCTCTCTCTCTCTCTCTCTCTCTATATATATATATATATATATATATATATATATATATATATATATATATATATATATATATATATATAAGCTAAAGCTTGTTGCATTTGATGTAACCTAGAACATTGTACATTTACATTTACATGTACATTTGATGTCAACCAAGATTTTTTTTCTTTTTTTGATTCATTGGTCCATTGAAATCCTGTTATGTTCCTTGGAATGGTAGTAGTTTGAGGAATGATGCTATCAGACTGACAGTACTGTAATGTGAGAAGGAACTGTCCTTCAATTTGTAACCTGTGAAGACATATCACTGTAGTAAACCAAGGAAAAAAAAAAAATATATATATATATATATACATATAGTTTAGCTGCCATATATATATATATATATGAAAATATGTAGCAAATTATAAAGCGGTTATTTATATACATTGCATATATAGCAAAATTATATAGCTGTCATGTATAGCAGTCAGATGTGGAATGGGGTGACTTTCCAGTGGAGATGAGGGTTTGTGTGATGCTGATAATGTAAAAACAGTAGTAAATCTGACAAACAAAAAGTGGTCTTCGGGGTGCTGTTTTGCTTTGCAGCACTCTGTACTCACACAGAGAGGTCCCTGGAGTGGCACCCTTCTTGTCACTGGGGTGGGAACCTCATGGGTACATCTTCCTTACCTTTAGTTATGGAGCTCCGTTGTACCATATTCTATTGAACCAATAATTTAGTTGTATTGACTCCACACACCCTGTCATGCCTGCAGCCCTCTTAGTTTATTGTTCTGTTTTCAGGTTATTAAAAGGTATAAATGTGCACCTTTTTCCTGAGGCAAAGCCAAAAACATGCAGTATTTGAGGTGCCCAGTTGGATCTTAAAACCATCGTTGTACCTTTTTGAGGGTGCATTTACACTGTTTATGGCTCGATGAAGGAAAACTGTGTCTGCAGGCATGTACTTCTCCATCAAGAATCGATTTTAAGGCCAAAACCTAAAACCTTTATGCCACCCCGTCCCAGTGTCAGACTGTGTACTAGTAACTGTTTCATTTAATAACTCTCTGTGGTTGAGCTTTCAAAGGCATTAAGCATTCCAGACGTCTGGTTCCTATCACCACCACTGCGAACAATTCTGACTTCCGATTTCTCAAACCGTGCCGAATGACTTTGTTTACATCTTAGCCTTAGACCCATTGAAATGGAAATCCTCTTTAAGTGGGGGAGACTTACAGGCTGTAATACAGTTCTTGGCATCCTTGAATAAGATGCAAAGTTGTGAGAGGAAGCTAGCACAAGCTAAACCCCCTCCGTTTAGGTGATAACCGTTACTGTTTCACTGTTCAGAAAGGCCTAAATGACCACTTTTTGGCACCAAGGTGACAAGCTGTAGAGCCCAGTGTTAGGAGTAGCATTCGAGAGTAGGGTAGGAGAGCTAGGCACTGCTCTCATTTTCATGCTGACTGTTTATGGCTTCACTGTTCACACACATGCACGCATAAACACATGCACACACACCCACCCCCGCTTTCAGTCAAAGATTTATTTTACCGGCGAGTTTCACCCTCAGGATGCAATACAATTTTCCAAGTTGATGCTTATCTCTGTAGGACTTACAAATGATGTTGTTGTTATCGCAATGCTGAAGTGTTTCCTAAATGAAACCATTTCCAGGACCCAATTTCCGAGTAATAACTGAATAGTAAATTCGCCTTTTGGTTCTGCCACAAGTTATTGGGTCGAGCTGCTTGGTCCATCCGTATCTGCTGATGTTTACAATGACCGGGCAAAAAGAACGGACACTTCTTTTTGCGATGCAAAGACGGTCTGTCACTAAGGAGATGACCTTTCAGTAAATGGTCTCTTTCTTTGGCGCGCCGCGTCTCAGAAGGACCCCTTGAAAGGGGCCAATGTAAGTAGACCTGTAAAGTTCAGAGAGATGCCTGAATGAGTCATTTTATTCTATTGATATTGCTTTCAGTTGATATAGACGCAGTCATATGTCAACAAGGGATGCATTAAAGCACACCGAGTTGTTTTTTGGGTGTTTGGGTAAATCATGTGTTACTGGGTTGCTGCTGAGCGAGCACTGTAATAAGAAGCAATCTTCAGTAATCTTCTGTCTACTGTAGAAATGAAAGGCGAGCGTCTGGTCTGCACAAGATGCAAAGTGTTTATGAGTTTGCCACTGGACCCTTTTTACGAACTAAGTGCTCTTCTGCAGGTTTTAAATAAGACTACATAATTGCTTTGAAATGACCTGCTGTGTAACAACTGGAAGTGCTTTTCATATGTATATATATATACATATTTCCATGACTTCGTGGGCCAGAGGCATAACAATGATAACAATGACTCGATGAAATGATTTTTGACAGCCTAATAATCACACACATGCTTTTAATTGCTCAAGAATCCAACAAAAGCCTTCTGAAAGAGCTGTCTCATCTGTTAGTTTATAAAAGGCCGTCCAAGTGCCAAAGATTTGTTTTGTAGTCCCTAATGACCAAAGACCAAATATCAAGCTGCTTATTGCCAATATTCTGCTCCCTCCCTGGCAGCAGACCCTGCAGCAGGACATTATTATATTTCAAGTCTGGTAATCGGCTTAAATGGCAATATAGTTGGTGGTTGGGGTCATGAGCCGAACCTTTCAGAGAAATATGGTGTGACCATAGTGTTACTTTACGTGGCTTGGTGAATTGGATTGTAATGGATTTCTCTCTGTCTGTAATGAAAGTAAAGGAGCTCATTTACCTGTTTTTTAATTCTTGCCATTGTAATGTCTTACAACATTTTTGTTTCAAATGCACTGACACAGGCCATGCACTTACTCATTCTAATGAAATGTAATGACATATCAGGTTACACACATCAGGAACATTCAATCCACCGTTAAAAATAACATCTGCAGAATGAAAAATTTTAAAACCCCAGTAACATATTTGAAATGTTTGTTTGATAATAAACTTGAGCGTTTAAAGCAAAGCCTGAATGGAAAATAAGTAAGATATCCACAAGATCCGTACAGTCAAAGGTTTAGTCACTACTACTCGTAAAGGGTGTCCTTATGTCTACTTAAGAATAAAAGGGACGACATCAAACTATAAAGTATCATGGAAATATGCAGTCCACCTTAAACACCCCCAACCTGAAACTCTACAGGAGGATGTAACAGTTTTTTTAGCCTGCAGTGGAGGCTGCAATAGCAAGATGTTTTTCTGAGTGTACCAGTCGTGGACCTATTCTATTGGTCTGTCCATAAACTGAAAAAGTAACTAGAGCTTTTAAACTGCTCAGGAAAAGAGTCTTTGCACAACTAAATATATATTACAGGTGGAGATATGGCACAAATCTATCTATCAAAATCATCGCTGTCCAGAGAAAAACCTGTATCTCCATATTTGTCCAATTTGACTTTTATGCATCATTTGAAAACAGCAGCTGTTCTTTATACTGTATGAGATTTGCATGATGAATGGACCAATAGAAATGGCCCAAAAGTGCTTGGAAAGACGTCTGGTTCCATTGACTTACATTAAAATTGAATAAGGTTTTTGGCCTCTCCTGTAAAGTTGCCATTTTGGAGATACTAGTTTTTCTTTGGACAGCGACGATAAGTGGTATATCAGGATATGTATTGTTTCATCAGTTGGAACTATTAGGTGTAAGCCTGTAGAGTCTTTAGGATAACCAACGACATCCATTTAGCTGGGTGTGTCTAAAGTTTTGACTGTTTCTTTTTCTCTGACACTGTTTTCTGTGGGCAGGGCAAGAGACATCAGCCTTGTAATTGGATAGGAAATTCTTAGGAAGTGTTACCCAAGATTAGGACCGCCTAGTTCATATAGAAAGTAGAGAAGTATAGGAAAATACAGCCAACATCTATAAGACTCTGGGCCGGCATTCATAATGTATGCTTTAGCCCAGATTAAAAAGAATGCACAGAGTTAGATTCCCTGGGGCTTTAAGTCATCCTGAATAGTTTGATTTAAAGAGTTCTGTGTTCTTTTTATGGTCATTATATTTATTAGCAAGCACATGGGACACAATAAGTCTGTGAGGAGCCTAAAATATGCCTGTAGGACAATAGATACAGTTAGATACCAGTAGTAGGACATTAATAATGACACTGTTTATGGTCAGTGGCACACTCATATGCAGAGACGACATACATGTCGCTGTACTACAGAGTTAATAATAAAGTACTCATATGGTAACAAATCTCATTATGGTCTCATTCATTTTAACAGTTCCTTCTCAACATGAGACCAGGACATAATTGGTCTTATTTTGGCCGCATGTATCCTGACTGCATAAGAGCAATGTCCCGAAAATAGGTGAGCCATAGAATATGAACAGGAACAAAGGGTTCAAGCCATATTTTCAGCATTCAGTCTTTTGGCTGCTGTAAGGCGGAACAAGGAGTTCTGTTCTTGGGGATGTTGCTGAGTAAGAATTATTCAAAGTGGTGGGGACAGACACCAGATTTGATGCCTTCTAGGTCCCTCATAGGACACAAAAACAGTTATGTGCCTGAACACATTGGTTACAATACTTGTGTGGTAAGGTTTTGGCCTAAAACATCATTTATACAATCCATGTGGCAGAGAGACACATGCAGGGTGCTGTAAGGCAAAACAGACCCCAATAGTTTATGTGTTTACCTCTATATTACCATTAACTTCGCATGTAAACGCTCTGAAAACATGTAGGTCCACTGGTCCTTTTGTCAGTAAATTTCTCTACATGTCTCTACAGTGAACAATGTTTTATCAGACCACTGTAATAGACTTTGTTTACCAATCTTAACAATTTAATAATACTAAACCTTTAGTTAAACATACCCAATACTGACTTTTCAAGTTTAATCCAACTTTAAACTTACAAAACGTTTTTATTATAATGAACACTGTCCTTCAACACAGTTTAAGAAGCCGTTCAGTCCTGTGATACATTGAGAGAGATGACCTTTTTCCAGTAGGCAAACATGCTACATATTTCAGTAGTCATGCATGCTACATCTGGAGTTGCGGCACATAAGGATTTTATTGCTGTCTCTAAGCTGGGAACACAAGCCTAGCCTTGAGAAACAGACACCATCCAAAGTTCAACCAAGAACTGAACTATGAGAAATGGTAGATTGGGATCGTTGACATTCATTCATCATTAAAAGGGTGGAAAAATCAAGTGCACCAGGAGGAATGGGTTATACTGGTTTTATGAATACCCAACATAAAGACCTTTTGTGGCTCCCAATCCCAGTTCCCTTTTGTGAAACCTTTGTGCAATAAATTACATTTTATTTTCGTTATTGTAAAAAAAAACATTTTAACCCATTATGTCTGTCAACATTCATATTGATTTGATATGTAAAACACTCAAACAGGGAGTGGTAGTCATGCTACCCTCCTACCCTACAAAGTCATTTTACTTTCTGTGGAAAATTTCCATTTGGAAGGCTGTTTAGTGCATGACTAGGCTTAATCCCACTCCAGGAAACCAGCCTTAAAAAACTTAAAGAATGTTTCTCTGACAGGGATTAAGCCTACGGTTACACTGTATTACCTTTAACAGAGATTCATCATTGAAATCAATGTATATAACGACATTAGGCGTAATCTCTATCTAAGAACAACTCTATGTTGAAGATTAAGCCTAGTCCAGCACTGTATTTCCTTTTCAACTTAGAAGGTCCCTTCAGAATGCTGAGTAGTCCATAACTAAGCTTCATCCATGTCTTGAAAACCAGGCCAACCCACAAATAACCATATTCCACTGATCTTTTAAGCCATATTTAAAAAACTATAGAAATTGGTTGAAAATTGGGTGAACAATAAAACCCTAAAAATATATGGTGCTAGATCCCAGAACAGGACCCACGTACAGGAAACATATGAACTTGCCTTATGAAGTCATATCTCTATATTATCAAGATTTCAGGAGGTTACTGTTGTTTGCTTAACTGACCCAAAAATAAAGACCTTCATCTATGTGACAGGTACATGCTGATTGTTCTTGGGCTGATCTGAGAAGATACTGAGGACATCATGGGCCCTTCAGATCCAGCTAACGGCACCAGTGATGTCACCCACGGAGGACAAGAAGACCATAGCCTGGGCAATGACAGCATGGATCCCCATAAGCCTGTCTTTGTGGATGACATTACCAAACACCTGAGTGTTCAGATCACCCTCATAACAGCTTATTCTCTTATAATCCTCCTGGGCCTGATTGGTAATACCTTAGTCATTTACATGGTCATTCTATACAGGAACATGCGCACTGTTACTAACTACTTCATCGCCAACCTTGCCTTGGCCGACCTGATGGTGGACACTATGTGCTTGCCCTTCACGTTGGCATACACCCTGCTTGATGAGTGGAAGTTTGGGGCGGTGATGTGTCACATGGTGCCTTACGCCCAAGCTCTGAGTGTCCACGTGTCTGTCCTGACCCTCACGGTCATTGCTCTGGAGCGCTACAGATGCATCGTTTTCCACCTGGGCCAGCGCCTAACCAGGTGCGCTAGCTTCCTCATCATTGGCCTGACATGGACCTTCGCAGCCATCCTGGCTGGACCCTTAGCTATTTTTCGGGAGTACCGCTACGAGGAGATCCCTTACATTAACCTGCGGATTGCTGTGTGCTCTGAAAAATGGCCGCATGGCTCCAATCGGGACGCCATCATCTACAGCCTCTCTATGCTGCTTCTACAGTATGTCTTTCCACTAGGCATAATAAGCTATGCGTATGTGTGCATCTGGGTCAAGCTGAAGAACCATGTGAGCCCATCTAACCGCAACGACAACATCAGCCGTCGCAAGAAGACCACCAAGATGCTTGCCCTGGTGGTCGTGGTCTTTGCCGTGTGCTGGCTTCCCTTCCACGTGTTCCAGTTGGCCAGTGATC
Organism: Prochilodus magdalenae; assembly: GCA_024036415.1. Lineage (NCBI taxonomy): Eukaryota > Metazoa > Chordata > Actinopteri > Characiformes > Prochilodontidae > Prochilodus > Prochilodus magdalenae. Next base: position 1,119,746 of record JAMWET010007338.1, on the reverse strand, counting down.
TTGACCTGATCCTAAAGTTTAAAGAGTACAAGCTTCTTTACACGTTGTTCCACATTGTGGCCATGTGTTCGACCTTCACCAACCCTCTGCTCTACGGCTGGATGAACAAGAACTACAGGAACGGCTTCCTGATGTTCTTCCGCTGCGAGCACAAACCTGACACCATCCACCCGGAGGGCTCCTTCCGAACTCGTTCACTGCGAGGTTTGATCGTGAACGGCTACAATGACAGGCAACCAGCAACTGCTGTCTGATGGCCTGCATACCCAGAAGGACTCTCGAAAAGCACCAACTTGCTGTGAATGTCTCGACCTTGATTACATTAGCTTTATGTATTCAGATGTATTCAATGGTGTAAAGACTTTGCTTGTGTTTTGCTATGTACAAGAGACTTCATTTTGCAGATGGCAGTTTGTAATCAGTGTTTGTCGGTTTACCTGTTGTTTTTGCATATCTATGATGGAACGGTGGTGCTGAGATGATAGAAAATGATGCCAGAGTTTTACTAAGTTGTTAAATCTCCGCTGTACTGATTTCATCAAAATGAGAAAGCTACATGATTAAAATTGCTCTATTAGGAGATGACATCTGTTTAATGACTTAATCAACCAATGGAGCAGGAGGCCTTATGTGGGTGGATGGCATCTCCTGACAACAGGAGAGCCGAAAAGTATTTCATTCGACCTTTCTTTGCATCTACAACAACACAGTGCATTTTGAAATCAGTCTATTATTTATTGTCACTGCTTCACTGAATATGAGTGCATCACAGACAGACAAAAACATCTCCACCTTGAACAAGTCATAGTATATAAACATGAATGTCCTATTCAGTAACCATGAAATGAGTATATTGGTCACCAGTAAAACCAGTGTATGTTGTGTTTTGGGTGATGGCCAGCCACAATGGAAATGAGTATATTGGTCACCGGTAAAACCAGTGTATGTTGTGTTTTGGGTGATGGCCAGCCACAATGGAAATGAGTATATTGGTCACCGGTAAAACCAGTGTATGTTGTGTTTTGAGTGTTGACCAGCCATAATGGAAATGAGTATATTGGTCACCAGTAAAACCAGTGTATGTTGTGTTTTGGGTGATGGCCAGCCACAGTGGAAATGAGTATATTGGTCACCAGTAAAACCAGTGTATGTTGTGTTTTGGGTGATGGCCAGCCATAATGGAAATGAGTATACTGGTCACCAGTAAAACCAGTGTACGTTGTGTTTTGGGTGATGGCCAGTCACAGTGGAAATGAGTATATTGGTCACCAGTAAAACTAGTGTATGTTGAGTTTTGAGTGTTGACCAGCCATAACGTAAATGAGTATATTGGTCACCAGTAAAACCAGTGTATGTTGTGTTTTGGGTGTTGGCCAGCCACAATGGAAATGAATATAGTGGTCACCAGTAAAACCAGTGTATGTTGAGTTTTGAGTGATGGCCAGCCACAGTGGAAATGAGTATATTGGTCACCAGCAAAACCAGACATATGTTGTGTGTTTGTGTGCTGGTATGATGGCCAGCAGCAATCGTAGTTAATATGCTGGTCACCAGCAAAACCAGCATATGCTGTGTTTGGATGTTGGTATACAGCATGACCATGCTGGGTTGAGCAGGTAAACCAGGACCACACCCATATAAACCAGCCGAATGCATAGCAGTGTTCTAGCTGTAGGTTAATTAAACAGCCATAAAAGCACCATGTTCTTGTAACTGCACTCGATGGTTAGTAACAGACGATCGCAGAGCTGCCGGACCTCGGTGATGGTTTCAGTGTCTTTTGCGTGTCAAGTCTGCCCCCTACTGGCACCAGCGGGAGCGCGCGAGCTGACTCAAAGGACAAATCAGACACTGTGGTTTCCGCAGCTGTGATATCGGTGAGATCTTGTGTCAGAGCGTTTCTATAGAAACACGTTTTATCAGATATGTTCTTGTTTCGTTATTTTATCAGGTTTTTGAGTAAGTTTAAAGTTCCACCGAGGCAGCCTGTTTACATGCTCCAGAACGCTTTGTGTCCCACTGAGTCATGACATCAGGATATTGCCTGTTGCTGTCATCATCCTTCCCGCTCCACTAAGCAGCAGAGATGTGCACAACAAAGTGGAGGAAGAACAACAACTAAATCCAAACCGTATAACCGTGTAAAGGTGTTCTGGGGTGAAGCACTTTGAAGCAGATGTTTGCTACACACCCCCACCAGCCACTGTGTAGGCATTAGGTACACCTCCTTATATCCACACTCACTGTGCATCAGTTCTAATCACCATATTGGGGCACTTTATAGCTCTGCAGGTACAGACTGTAGTCTATCTGACTCTCTGTATACTTTGGTAATCTCCTCTTACTCTGTTCTTCAATGGTCAAGACCCCCACAGGACCACCACAGAGCAGGTATTACGTGAGTGTCATTCTTAGCTCTGCAGTAACTCTGACGTGGTGGTGGTGTGTTAGTGGGTGTTGTGCTGGTGTGAGTGGATCAGACGCAGCAGTGCTGCTGGAGTGTTTACACACTGTGTCCACTCACTGTCCACTCTATTAGACACTCCAGTGAGCTTGTGTTGGTCATCCTCTAGTCCTTCATCTGTGGTCACAGGATGCTGCCCACAGGAAACTGTTGGATTGTTCTCAGTCCAGCAGTGACACTGAGGTGTTCAAAACTCCAGCAGCACTGCTATGTCTGACCCACTCACACCAGCACAACACTGTGTTACTGCTGTGCTGAAATTTGATGCCCCACCCAAATAATGCCTGTTCTGTGGTGGTTCTGCAGGACTTGAAGAACCATTGAAGAACAGGATGAAACAAAGGAGGCAGTGAATCAGATGAACAGTCTGTGACTGTAGAACTACAAAGCTCTCTGGTAAATGGAGCTGATAAAATGTATTGGGAATGTGTGTTTGAATGTATGTGTATGTATGTACATACACTATATGGACAAAACTACTGGGACACACCTCACTGGTTCAGGTGTTGTATTCAGTCTTATTGGCACAAGTGTATAAAATCAAGCACCTAGCCATGCAGTCCCGAAAATGAGTGTGCTACTGTAAAAGTATGCCACTGTTGGAACAAGCCAGTTTGCGAAATGTCTTCCCTCCTACACTTGCTATGATGGACTGTGAGTGATATTATTGAAAAGTGAAAGTATTTGGGAACACAATGGAAATGAGAGTATTGGTTACCAGCAAAACTATTTAGGAACCATAGCAACGAAATAAAAAATGGCAGACATGTAAAGGTACAGAACAGGATGGCAAACTCTGGTATTCTGGCAGTCTGATGGACGGTCTGGGTTTGGTGAATGCCAGAAGAACGTTACCTGCCTCACTGCATTGTGCTGATTGTAAAGTTTGGTGGAGAAGGGATAAAGCTATGGGGTGAGTTTTCAGGAGCTGGGACCCTTAAAGGTACAATTAAAAAGAAAACAACACTGAAGGCTCAACCACTCATCATATCAAACATAGATACACTCTCTGGCTTCATCACAGCAGCCATTCTCTTTGGGGGATTTTACCACACCTTCAAAGTTTGGTCTCAGAAGTTGGTTGCATTTTCTGTTTCTCACCCTACAAGTAATCCAAATACAAAGAGCTTACTCCACGTCCAAGTTTCTGCACTGTAGCTCACAACATTCTTTTCTCTGTAACAGTTTATTGATGGCTACACATCCTTTCAGACCCAACATGTTGAGCTGATCTCTCACAGTGGAAGGATGGACAGAAACAGTAGTGGGTGTTTTCAGGTCTGAGTGGAGCTTACTGTTCTCTCTTTCAATAATAAAATATTTACTTAGCCTCAGTTTGGTTAATCTGCCAGGTCTTGCATGTTGGAGTCCAGGTTTGTCTATCCCCTAATACTGATAATAACTCCAGTTTTTGATTTTTTTTTCAAGTTTAGCGTTTAATGCACAGGGATTATTTTATATCTAACCTCCTCAGAATGATCTCTTTAGGCCATTTTGAATGCATGTGAGAACAGAATTCGCAGGGCAGCTTTGGAGTGTCTGGGTAGTGTTATTGTTAGTATCTCTTTTAAATGGGAACTCACTATCAGCCTCCCCATCTGCAGCAGCTTGTGTTGAGTGCTGTTATGACTCAGTCGAGGCTCAGGTCCTGGCAGAAAGTGAGAGTGGGCTCACTCACAAGGCCTGATGCCAGACCGAACACCGAACACCATTTTTACAAGACACCAGCTCTTGTGTATTTATACTTCCTTAAAAGTCTGGATGTAAATATCTTCAGGGATGAGCATATGCCAAAATAGCATGCAAAACAACTAAGCATCACCGAACTAACAAGCCTAACTAAGCAAGTTCAAGTTCAAGTGGTGTTATTTGTCATTTCAACCATATACAGTGGTGTACAGTACACAGTAAAACTAAATAACGCAATACAATACAACACAAAGTGCACGTGTGCCAGTGCGCAAGACAATGTACTATAAATACACACGACCATTACAAGACAAACAATAAATACAAGAGAGGGGAACCAGTGCAGTTGGCCCCTAAGTAGTGGGAGCAGTAAGGTGCAGTTGTGCATATTTGGTATAAATGTAAACATTAGACACTGTAAACACTGTACTTTGAATTTAGCAGCAGTACTAAGATTATCCAGTTGGTGGGAAATTCTCTCTCTCTCTCTCGCTCTCTCTCTCTCTCTCTCTCTCTCTATATATATATATATATATATATATATATATATATATATATAAAAAGGTGGGGGCACATGTGTGTCTTTTCAGAACATGCTACCCATTTTACACTACCAAGTCTGGTAAAGCTTTTACAGATCTAAACATTGCAGGAAAGCAACACGGAGTGGAGCAAAATGTGCTGACCTGCCTCAGGATGGGCTGGACAGATGTATTAACAGGTCACGTCAGAGGAGAGAGAGCGCTGAACACGTCTGGAGGCAGTGGCTTCATGACTTCTTTTAGACCAGTGCACCCCCGTGTGGCCAATCACGGACCTGCACTTACATGCATGGGAGAAGCTATCTGGTTTTAAGTGTAGACAGCGTTATAGATACAGGGTCCACAGAAGTCACCATTGGACAAATTTAATACTGATATATTACTTTAATACTTTGAGTTGCAGCATGTTTGTGCACTTTTCTGTTTATGAGATATACTCTGCCTTTTTCCTGAATGATTAAGGGTGGTCTCTGACGTTTGAATAGCCCTGTATCCAGTGATGTTTTTATTTATTTGACAAAATTAAATATTTTTATATTTGCACATAAATGTAAGCTATTTTAGTGAAGAAGCACTGTAGGTGGTAAATTTGCACATTCTGTTCCGCTGAGCTCTCAGGGTCTCACTCTTATTGTTTAGCCACATCTGGAGGTTCGAATTTAGAATATATCAAATGCAGGCACTGCTAAAGAATATCAGTCAGTAGCACTCATGTCATCGTTCTGTGAGGGGATTCTGTGGTCCGAGTCTGACTCTGAGTTTTTTCTAAGGGAATATTAATCAGATTCTACCAAACTCAATATTCCAAACCTGATACACTTTTCCATATATACCCTTTTCTTCACCTATTCCTCTAAATTACGAGGTCTTTAAGTGACAGTATTAATTTTGCTACCTGCAAATAAACACTAATATTTTGGAGTTGTGATTTAGTCATTTTGGCCCTTTCAACCACAAGTCCTGCTGTTCCCTCGGCCCTCCATGTGCTTCCTTGCTCACTTGTCCAAGCTGTTGTACAGTGGGATGTTGAATACGCTTGATGAGGTAGGTGTTACTTGTTTTTCTGCCCTACTTCTTAAATGTTCTCTGTTAATGTAAACATGATATCTAGAACTCAGTTTTGATTTAATTTGGCCTACATATACATTTGCCCAATGTTGATACATGTCTGTGCCGACCCCCCTGGGTCTTTAAAAGCCTGTTTCTTTAGGAAAAGTTTTATACGTTCTCTATTACTTCTATTTCCTTCCTTTGATTCGCCTTCCTAACATTTTGTGGTAGTGGTGGAGGTGGTGTGACACCAGGACGTGTCCTCCTGGACACGTGTGACGTGTAACAACAAACCATTCATCTGACCTCAGTCCCTACATTCGCTGGTCGTCTCCACCAAGACAAAACAGAAGATGACCCGCTGCCATTCTGAGTCACTCCATGACTGGAGTATGGCATGACACCCTTGCAGTCTTTGACGTCAATGAAGTGATGTTAATCACCACACGCTGAAAGTGGCTGTTGAGTCATTCAGGTACAGTGATAAGCCCAGCCTTGCTTACGTCACATGTGCTGCAGAACTTGAAACTTAAATGTATTGTGATACGTACCCACCATGTATTATTCCTGCTGGTTAATTCCCTCTGGGTGCAACTATTTTTTTAATGATGCGTGTATATAAACAATTGTTGCTACTGAAAATAATCACTGCAACAGTAAATAATATCCATTTTTAAATGCGTGTAGGTTTTTAAAAAAGGCTATTTAACACCAGCACAGATCTAATTTACATTGACTTGTAGGGCCTAGGTGGCGGCCTTTCCCCTGGTTATAGAACAGAACTGTGCTGAGTCATTTTGAATGTCCAGAAGTGTTAGCTTGCTTGTAGCACGGATGGAGCAGTATTTGTATTTTGACTGCTTAACAGCTTCATGATTTAGAGTAGCATAACCACAAAATCATCTACATCTTTGGAGTTCTGTTGCCCTAGTTCAGTAATGTTGCAAAGCAGGTAATGATATTGATCTCAGCAGTGTGTGAAATACGCACTGGTACTTAGGATGTCCTATGTTGGCTGGCTTCTTCAGAACTGCTGGGCTGTTACCTCACTTAGTGGTAGCGGTGATGATTGGTTTACCAGTTCTTCTTCTGGAAATGCTCTTTTCTAGTTTGGTCATGTGTCTTCCACATAGTCATACATGCCTTACACCTCTCCAGTTTGAGAAATGAGTAATAATCTGTTCAGATTTGAGCCTATTTGGAATAGCACAGCCTTGAGGAAAACCAGTGCTACATTCCCGGGAAAAGTGTTTTGCGGGTGAAGCAGGCTAAGCAGTGATCATTCCCTGAGTTTGTATTTGAGTGTCAAATATTCATAAGCACAGCCTTATATTTGAAGATTCCCCTCCCCCAGAATAATGGGGTCCACAAGGTTAAGCTGGGAGTCCTAGGGGGACCCCAGGCCCCCTGTAATGTCTCAGAATGTTCCCAATGAAATAGGTAGGCCTGTAATTGTTCTTGGCCTATCTTGGCCTATCCATGGCACAGAGGAGCACAAATGAAACTGCAGGGCACCCTGACTTTGTAGTGTTTTCCAAACCAGAAGTGTTCTACTAGAACTGGTGTGAAGGGACCAACTCAGACAAAATGCTAGTGGCAACAGCCTTCTTTGTGAATCACATCAGCATGATAAAAAAATGTGTGCAGACATAAGCAAATGCTTTGTCCTTTTTTAATTCCCTCATTCCCTACATTTCGACAGAGAACAGAACAATAGCTAGCACATGCCTTTAAATGATGTGTATCTAGGAGATTATACTGGTGCCCAGAAAACGCGTAAAGTGTGGATCCGTTCATACTGTCAGTCTAATACTCCGTGACCCTTTTCACCGTGGAGGACAGAGACTTAATAGGGAGTAGGGTAAAAGAAGTAGGGCACTGCTTTACAGGACTCGGTACTCTAGGGCTCCTACTCAGGATCGGGGCCTGATATGTAGCTGAGTATTTATATAGAGTATGTTAAAGCCTGCAAAAAGACCGGGCGAGCAGGACAAGGCTACTAAATGCAGGGCCGCTAATGGAGAAGCGAGTACTAAGCAGGGAGGCCTGGACACCTCGGAATGTGACGCAGCCGGACGTGGGCGGGGCTTATGACACTGCATCAGCACTTCTGCTCCGTGCACGTTTCACCCCTCAGCTCTGTGGCGGAAGTGTCGACCCTCACGTATCTCGTGCTTTGAGCATTTGAACCTTCCGAGCAGACAGGAGGGCAGACGGAGAAGAGATGGCCTAGAATTGTAACTGAACGACCTCTACAAACCCTGGTAAATATATCACCGCGTTTCTGGCTCTATGTGTTCCGCACATGCGGTTTAAACTCATTTTCAGACGCGTTAAGAAATCTTTTCATTCAGTCTTTCTTCTCCGTGGTGGTTAATGTTAGCCGCTAGCGCTTGACTTGCAGCCATCATGCTAACGCTAACGGGTCTTCAAATGGGGACACGAAGCTCAGAGACCGCGGTTTGAGCTGAGATACTGGGGCCAGGAAGGCCGCTTAATCTACAGCTTAGCCTTTTTTTTGACGGAGACCGCTATTTATGCTAGTCGTGCTGAATGTGGAGCAGCTAGCAGAGCTGCTTCTGGTGTGTGCTGCTCATTGCTGCATATGCTGTCACTCTGAGAATATGGCTGATGGCGAGAATGAACTTCTTTTGGTTGCTGTGAAATAATAACCTTAGAACAATAGAGCGAGCATCAGGACATTACCCGTGTGACTTCTCATTTCTGACTGTAGTGTATTAAAGCTTTTTCTTCCGTATTGTTGTGCCCATGCACGAACCCCCCTCTAAGCCCCTAATGTCATTAATGCCAGCTCTGACTTGCTCTACTTGCTGTGATATTTGCTAGTGATCGGATTTATGGTTGGGTTTTTGGTATCTGTGAACTTTATTTCGTTTTAAGGTTCAATTTTAGAGTAGTAGTGCTGCTACTACTACTACTGCTGATGATAGGCTAATAATACTAATAAAGACCATGATAATAGTGATTTTTGGGGATAATATTAACAATAATACATTTTATTTATTATATCTATTTTTGCTAGTTTGTTAAAATTAGTCTCTTGACTATCTATGAATTATGGTGTCTGTGTTTTAAAATATACCTTGCCTAAAGGTTTTATGAAAAATAATTGTGTTCCTGTAAATAACGTTTTCGCTGGTATCTTAAAGAAGCAACAAAGATTTTAAAAATGTAAAATGATCAACATACTCCAAGGAAATAACTTTTTTTTTTTTTTTTGTCTCAGAGACTCTAAGATATGTCAGTGTGTTGTGTTAGAGAGATGCCTGTTGTCCTGCCCTGTAATACCAATTGGTGATAGTGAGTCACTGCAACATCAAGTTGAATCAGTCCATGAACATGAGAGGATGAAGTAGCAGCACTCGTGTCCTGACAGCCTTTTCTAACCTCTCGCCCATTATAACCATTATACCATTTATACCATTATAACGACCACTGCCCGCCTTCGGCAAGAGTCCACGTTCAGTGGTAAAACAGAGGAAGTGATAAGTAGAAGCAAAACAGGAGTTAGCATTGACACTGCTTTCCACCACTGGAGACGCCCTCAGAGAGTAAAGGGATGATATTTGAATGTGTTTTTGTTTGTTTGTCTGTTTTTGCGTTTACTAAAATCCCTGTGTTTTGCTTGGAGGATTGTGGCTCTTAACTGATTGGCACTAAACCCATTTCTCCCCTCAGAGTTCTTTGCAAAGTACGGTTTAGTGGGAACAATGGTGAAGTATTTCAGCTGTGTGGGACTTCTTAAAGGAACATGGGACCAAGTGTCTATAGCATTTTGGCAAAGATACCCTAACCCTTACAGGTAAAATCTACTGTTTCTCTAAATTACACCTGTTGAATAATCCTAGTTTTAGCGCTGGGTCTGAATTTGATAAACACTTAAGGAATGTTTAAGGAGTATTGTTTGATTTGTAGCACATGTCAGGAAAGGTCTTCCTGCCCTGTGTAATCCTCTGTACCTCCTCTTTTCAGTAATCATGTTTTGACTGAAGACATAGTGTTTCGGGAGGTGACTCCCGATAACCGCCTCATTTCTAGGCGGCTCTTGACCAAAACCAGCAGACTGCCTCGCTGGGCAGAGAAGTTCTTGCCTGGTCACAAAGCTCGTAAGGCCTACATCATTGAGGACTCGGTAGTGGATCCCAAGGACAGAACCATGGTCACTCTCACATGGAATATCAGCCATGCACGCCTCATGGTGAGCTGTGCCTAATCTCATCCTAATCCTCCTGCCATCGCAGTTAAACTCTCTGGATTTAGCGATGTTGTTGTTTTTCTGTCATTGTAAGTGATGTGGGATTGTATAGTGATGATGATAAAAGGTATTCGCTTGTTTACTGTAATTGATTGAGGGAGGTGGGGCTTGATATCCGCCAGTTGACTGCAGTTGTTGGTAGACTAATGCTCTAATCTTAGGATTAGGATTAGCTCTGACTTTAGTAATACTGGTTGTACACAATACTTGTTGAATTCTAGTGTGCAGCATTTTTGTCATTTGAGCTGCTGTTTTTGCAGAACAGAAAACTAGGTCACTACCGACTTTGCAGTGTAACCGGGGTTTTGACCTTGAATTACTTGGTCATCAGATAATGATTATCTAGGTGCCCTGCACTTGAATGGTAGTCGTAGTAGTACAGTAGTCAGAAAAACTGGTCCTTTAAGCCCCTGAAAAACTACCAACCTTGACTTCTACCAGTCTCTTGGACAGAAAACCAAAGTTCTAAACATCTGACCTGGAGAAATTCGCTGAAGGAATTTTTTTCTCTCTCTAGTCCGTGGAGGAGCGCTGTTTGTACAGAGTGAATCCCGACAATAGCAACTGGACAGAGATCAAGAGAGAGGCTTGGATCTCATCCAGCCTGTATGGCCTCTCCAGAGCTGTTCAGGTTAGTGGACCAAAGAGCATTCATCTCTACAGCAACACGGGGAAAGTCGTGGAGGTTTTGAGTAACACCGCAAGAAGCTTCTTGCATTTTGTGCTACGTTATATTGCAATGCTGAGATAACCTATAAAGTTACCAGCAGGGGCTAAAAATAGCACAGCCAATACTGGCTGGCGGTGAGGGTGTACGTCTTGTGGTGTGTTGACAGCTGAACAGCTGTTTAGTCTGTGCTTAAATTGCTTCAGTTAACCTCCAGCATTACTTGGCAACAGCACACATTTTGCGTTTCTCTAAATGGCCTCTGTTTTTGTCAACTCCTCAGGAATTTGGCCTGGCCAGATTTAGGAGCAGTGTCACAAAGAGTATGAAAGGATTCGAGTACATCTTGGCCAAAATGCAAGGTAAGAATACGGCAGGTCTTTAAGGTCTTAAGTCATTTGGATCAGGGAGTGTGATTAATTTTAATGGGTGGGCTGTAATTCCATCTCCTGCTAAGCTGCATTTAATTATTATGCAGGTGAAACGCCCACACGATCACTGGCGGAGACGGCAACTGAAAGGGCAAGAGAGACGGCGCTTGCTGCTAAGGAGAAGGCCAAAGATCTGGCCTCTCAAGCACAGAAGAAACAATACGTATGAAATGGAGACGGACAGTTGGCATTGTTTTCCTAAGTCTGTGCCTAATTTCACCAAATCTATCTAAAAAGGGTCGTTCCAGTTCTCGGGGTGGCCGGTGGTCTTGTTTTTAACTAATTCAAGTCTGTTCCAGCAACTCTCCAGCTGCTGGACCACTTACCCCTGCTTCTTCACGCCTCCAAACCCCCCCATACCCATTCCCACCTTGGATTTGTGTGCTCTTCCACCTTTTAGGCCTAAAGAGGTTTGGACTAGGTCATAGATGCGTCATCCTCTCATGCTTTGTGTAGCATAAGCATATGAAATGTGTTGCGTCTACAAATGCAGACTTTTGCGTATTTTAAAACATTTCTGTTAACTCGTTGTTGTGATTTTGTTCATGATGAAGGATAGGGTCTTGTAATCCTGTTCCACTAGGATCAAAGAGCCTCTAGGATCAACCATCTTCTCCTTCTGATCTGCTGTATACAGTTCCTTTATTGCTTCAAATTGAAGTGATATGAGTGTTGATGGGTCCATGTTTCTAGCAGCCATTGCCTAGACGAAATCCAAACACTGCACCAGTGTTCCAACGTTTGAAAGTATGGAAGAAAGGATTGCAGTGGAAGGCGGTGTCTGTAAATAAGCTTGAAATAATTTACTGGTAAACAAAACATAATTATTAACTAAATGAACATCTGCAAAGCTCTTACTTCAGTAGCATTTGCTTACTGTCAATAAATGTTTTCTATCCGACACTGTATGTTCTGTTTTCTTTATTTAAACATATGATAAATAATATAACTCTCTTAATGCAAGGAAATGGTATCCAAAATGGAAATGAACATTCGCAACGCTTTTTATTTATTCATACCTCATGAGATGTTCAGAAAATCAAAATCAAAAAGTATCCAATTTAAAGTGGACATAGAGTGGTGCTTGAAGATTTGTGGACCAGATGGTTTTCTGGAAATATAGGACCTTCAACATAAGACAAGCCCTATAAGTAGATAAGTAGAAATACTATCCAATTAAACAAACAAAAATAGAACATTAGACTCTGTCATTTAATTATTGAGAAAAAATAATTCAATATCACAAATCTGTGCGTGGCAAAAGATATGTGGACCTTAGCTGTTGGTATCCGGTGTGAGCCCCCTGGGAATGGAGGAATTTTAGTTCGTTCCTCCATACAAAATGGCTTCAGCTGTGGGATGTTGCTCGATTTGCCTGCTTTAAGTGCTTCCAAAACAGTATGGGATGAAGGTCAAAACATAGACTTGGCCATTCCAAAACATTAACCTTCCCTTTTTTTTTAAAAACCATTTTTGGCCAGACAGCTTGTGTGCTTAGGTTTGTTGTTTTGTTTCATGACCCGTGTTCTCCCTGTGTTCAGTTCACAGACGGATGACCTGACATTTTAATTTGGGGTTCCCTGGTGTAGTTCAGAACAAGTAATGGCAGTGGTCTCGAAATATCTCTATCTGTAGATAATCTCTTTGACTGTGGATGGTGGAGTCTTAAGCCTCAGCATCTTGTTTTCTCGGGTCTTCAGAAAATCTCTTTTGTTCATGCCTTGATGAGCTCCCACAAGCCTTTATAACAAAGAGCTGAGTATAATAGATCATACATGGTGCCCACACACCATTAATGGACACCGGACTCTAATTTCACCATCAAATCAACTACTCATCCTAGAGGTTTATATACATTTGCCACTCACAGAAATACAACATATGTAATTTCCTCAATACGTTAATGACCAACTATAATTTTTGTCTCATTTGTTTGTTTTATCTCTATACACTTTTAGGACATATTTTAAAAACTTATGGTTAAGGTCATATTTATACAGAAATATTTACATTTCCGAACGGTTCACAAGCTTACAAACTTCACCACTTTCACATGGTTTTATTATGATAGTGACTTTATTACTATTGTTTATGACCAAATCAGGTGTGTTAAGATTCAAATCATGGGTTCTCAATTTTTTTAATTTAATTTTGTGATGCATCTGTTAACTGTGGGGCTTTCTTAGACATAGCACTGCTATTGTTCAGATTATAATGGACATAGGGTTTCTATAGTTTGAATGGAATTTCATTTCAGCAGGCTCACGTCACGGATTTGTTCTATACAAGACAAAATGAATCACACACTGCTACTGTGGACATAAACTGATAAGTTGAATTAAATACATAAAATATTTATTTGTACAAAAGGTTTACATTGATAAAAAAATGCTACATATGAGTACACAGGAGAGATAAATACAAAAGGTGGTGTTCCAATGACGTACAAAAAGTTCATAAGGCATTTGGTGTTCACAATCACATATACAGTGTACTATTTAGCTGTGTACATTTACACTGGATAACTGTACAAATGTAAAAATACAAGCATGACTGTTAAAGTACATTATTAGCATTAGTTGCATAAATGACTTGCGTTTCAGCAGAAGGTTTGCTGTTATGTCCAACGTATGTTGCTACTTTAAACATATGGCGCTGCACATACAGGTGTGGTAAAAAGAGGCTTAATTATAGAAACACTCGTTTGAAGTGAACCCTAGCTACTACGTCTAAAATGGGGAAATATTACTATTGCTCTACATTTTCATCTAGAATACATTTTATACGTTTATAGCCCAAAGTGGCCTTGAGTCTTTTAGGAGAATTGATCCGAATGGCATCAAAATTAGCTCAATGACAATTAGTGGACCATACTAAGGTCGTCAAACTTCCGTTTTAACAAGATTTCTACAGTAATAAATCTTAAAGGAGGACTTAACCCAAAACTGAAGAAATGCCAGTAAGGGCCAGTTAGCATTATGCACACCTTTAAGCTTTAAGCTATTTGCAAACTTTTCCAACTAACTAGTTAAGAATATTAAGTGTTTAAAATTGAACTTGGCAAAGGTTTTTTTTTTCACTTTTTAGGAGATACAATTTTAAAAAGTCTTGCTGTGTAAACTGTGAATAAGCCTCCATGAGTACTGTACATCTTCCAGGACAGAGAAGCTTTAAAAACACTGATAAAACGCATGGACATGATCTGCGATTTCATCAAACAACTTGCAATCCTAGAAGGAATGCCCTGAATAGGAACAAAACGATGTAAGTGCTGAGGCAGCTGCTCTGTGCAACGTATCGAGATAAGGGAAAAGGATAAAATAGTTAAATAAGTGAAAGATGTAAGTGCAAGCAAGTCTATACTGCAGGCTGACCCTGAAATTAAGCCAACAAGCTTGAAGGGAGACGGCTGACAAGTGCAATGGAATTGGAGGCTTAATAAAGAAGAAAGACCATGTCCATGCTGTTGCACCTCCATTAAATCAACAGTGTGTCTGTCTAGAGCACCATGTCATTATTTCATTAAAAACAAAAATAAAAATCACCAAAAATTCCAGTCATGCTTGCAAAAGCCTGAGTGTGATGGTTTAAAAATGGCAGCAGAGTGTTTCTGTGGCAAGACACCAGATATTTTTGGTTTGAGGCCGTTTTTGCTCTTCCTGGGCCTCACATGATACCGTTTTTGGAATGTTTCTGAATCCATACTAGCAGCTTTATGTTCGTCATAACCAGGCATGATCAGGAGTGGAGTAACTATGGTCAACTTCAGTTTGCGTCGTCCCCAGACCGTCAGACTCCAAAGTCCACACCATGCTCTCAACATCAATTTCAACATCCTCTATAATAGAAAAGAAGACACAACTCGTTAGTACTGCTTCATTGCCTTCACTTAGCTCGGAGAAACATCAGTTTTTGACATTTGCAGAAAAAAAAATGTATATATTGATTGTAAGTTATTTCAAATGTTGCTAAATATGCTATTATTACAATTAATTTACACCTAAATAACAATCCTGTGAGCTTACTGATGGAGCACTTACCTCTGTCTGAATCAGATCTCTCTGAGCTCACAGCTGAGCCCAGGCTGTCGTTGCGCATCCTCTCTGTGCCACCCTGCAGCTGCTGCAGCCGAACACGCAGCTCCTGCTGCTCCCAGCGCAGTCGGTCCTTAAGCAGTTCGGCACGCTCATCCTGCTCCTGCAGCTTCTGCAAACACAGCCACCTGGATGAGCTCTGTTCTACTGTAAAATTGCAGGTGACTGCACTGTACTGTTACACACCCTGCTATGTATTAGTTTAAATTATACCATTTAGTTAAAAATATTTGAGCTGACTGATAATATTTTCCACAAAATATTTTTACATTGTAACATACAGAAAGCTAATGTGTTTTTCTTCAGTTCATATGCGGCAGAAGCAAGTAAATCAAAACAAAGCATAACTAATTTACTGTCTTTTAGTTTACTTTAGTTGCAAACAATTAACTCAAAACACAATTCAAGACAATTCAAAAACTTTGTGAGAGGATTAGGGGTAAACTCTCCTCCTTGGTGTGAAGAGTAAAACAGAGGTCCTTATTTTACTTGTGATAGTAAATAGTGATCAATACTGACTGTCCATGGTAAAACTGCAGATGCTGGAAATGTAAACAATCATGCTGTGTTTCTCTGGCCATTCAGCATGGGCTTACACTAACAGCGGAGGTCATATTTACATTGATGTAATTTTGTAGAAACGTATTGCTGTTATTTGCTGCAGATGCCACAATAATGTTAAGGTTATGTGTATCATTTAAAGAAACACTTAAACCGCCCGTTCTGAGCATGGCTGTTTAGACCAGGTGAGAAGCAAGATGTAGTGCTGGACCGTTGTTATATTTTGACCAAAGCATGTCCAAGATATTTTTATATTTTAAGGCCCCATAGAACTGTGTTAACGTGTGAACAACTTTGAGCTAGCTCTCTCTCTTAGCTTCTCAATTTAGTGCTTCTTCAAGACATATTGAGCCCAAAATGCTAAAATCTCAATATTCTATATATGGGTTTGGAAACTGAGTATTAAACCAACTCCATGTTACATTTGCTATTAAAATCTATTTCTGTCTAATCAAACGTATGAGTGCAGCTGCTCCAGCAGACAGCATCCTGGTTACAAGATGTAAATTGTTAGATATGCAGTTATACCCGTTGGACCACCTTAGCCCTCCGTGCCAGCATGACATGGTTGTAGGCGTAAGCACAACCACGCCTGCTGCACCACTGGTTTCAACCACACTCCACTGCCTTCTGAGTGCACCTGTTTCTAATTAACGCAATAACTTTTATCTACATATAACACATCCCACTCATCAGTCCATCATGAAGTCCGACCATAATGGTTGCACATGCAGTCCTTTGTTTAAGGTCCTGGTTTTCTGTAAATGCTGCTTTTTTTAAATTGCATCTCTGGATGGTATTCTGGTTTGTTCGTTGTGTGAAGTACAGCTTCCATGCACTTGCATCCTCTCCTCGACTTCCCAACACCCCCCCCGTGTATCTATGTGTATAACGTTGAACTACCTTGGTCTTAATTTGTTAGGTAACAGACAAATTAGACAGATGCTGTCTAATGACAACAGTGTTTTTGGCATGAATTGTTCATAGTACTTAAACCTGACCATATGCTACATCATACAGCAGACAGGTATTAGGTTAAGCAGTATGATGAAGCGTATGGTTAAGGTTTTAGGATGAGTCCAACATTCCGAACACAAAAGCGCCCCAGATGTCTTAAAACTCTTTCATTTGTTTGATGAGTAGACATTCATGAGAACACACGGGCACAACAAACACAGAGAGTAGGACCTCATCATTGTGGCAAGAACTTCTTTAGCCATCAGTTTCCTAAACAGCTTTCCCCACAGTGGAGCTTGGGATGCCAAATATATAACTGTTGAAACTGCACTAAGTGCCCTCACTGATAGTGATCCGCAGTATGTATAGTCCTATAGCTTTTAGCTTGATAGTTAATAATACTGCTGCCGTTACTGACCGTCCCATTTAGGTTTCTCATACTGCACAACACTGTTTTTATTTCTATTTTTGTATTATTATGTGTATCTGTGCTGTTCTTTTTGTGAAACCGCTACTGGCTGCTAAATTTTCTTCGGGATCAATAAAGTATCTATCTATCTATCTATCTATCTCCTGTGGATTCATGGGCATTACCTACCCATATCTCTTTTTTTTAACTCATCTTTCACACACTTTAAAGAGTCTTTATTGATCTTCTTACCTTTATGTGCAGTTGTGCCCTTCTAAGTAGGTTCAACGTGGTGTTCCTCGTTGAGTCAGAGGACAACGGGACCTGCTGCTTTAACTGCTCCAAGTAGTGTCGCAGCTGAGCTCGCCTGCAATCGAAAATATGAATTTCCTTTTCAAAAAATAGTATCATACCTGAGTGCAGTATGCTGTAAACCACCCAGTGGAACTGAAAATAGACTAAGGAAGTAAGTCATACCTGTGCTTTTCCAATTCATTGTGAACTGACCTGAAACAGTAGAAAGAAGAGAAATGTTTCCTAACAAATTAAGACCAAGGTAGTTCAACGTTATACACATAGATACACTGTTATTACACCTTCACTTAGATATCATATAATTACAAAGTAATAAATGACATTTTGTTATGTATATATTCTAAAATGACCAATGAACTACAATTAAGATTTGAAAAGTAAAAATACTGAATTTAAATTTAACAACAAAGTTTTTTGCTACAGGTGCTCTAAGCTGCATGATGTCATTTTCTGCCCTTGATAAGTACTTGTACTCTAATCCAAAACAACGTTTACAGGCGTTGACATAGTTTAGACTGTTTCCTCAGTGTTCTTGCCACCACTTGTTTGACAAAGCAGTTAAGAGTAGTTTGGGATGAAATGCTTAATTCTAGAGAAAGTAAGAAATGTTCTGTGGTGGTGATAGAAACCAGACATTTACCTCTAAAAGTTCCCTCACATGAATACAATGCCTGACGTCTGAGACGCTGAGTGCTTTAATACATCCACCCAATAATCTGATCATAACAGCATTTCTACAGTTATCTTATTATTCAAGTGGTCATGTAAACAGCATTCTAATTTTTTTGAAAAACAGATTAAGGCCTAGAAGTGGATTATAATCCTGAATTAATCGGAAATCAGATTTCTTTTTAGGTTTCCCTGTTTCTGCATGGCAAAAACAAAGCACACTAACTGAAATAAGCAAGCAACGTTTAATACAGCAAGCAAGAGATGACAACAAAACACTTTAAAGTGATGCTAAGATCAACTACATGCTTGACTAAATTAAATATTGTCCATGTTATTTTTTTAAGCACCTAAAAGAAGAATTACATTACGTTTACATCACATCTTATTTACTGGAGACCTGGAGTTTCCCCATTATCTGATTACTCAAGTACTCAATGATTTTACAGGAGCTGTGTAATCAAACTATTTTAGCCCATTCATGCTGGAGTGATACATAAAATATGTTCTGAGACAAAACAGTATCCAAAGAAAACCTAATTCTTTAATATCATTTCATCACAGTCCAAGGAACACATCTCCAAAATACTATGTTTACAGGGGAAGGCAAATAGGTTATTTACTTTTAATACTAGTTACTACTAATTAGTATTATTAATACTAGTTAATAATAGTTAATGTGGAAAGGTTTTATTCCAAATGATTTAGTGCTGTTATATTGGTTCAGTCCTCATGAAGGACAGCAGCCTGTTAAAAAGATGTAGAAAAATAAACACCGACAAAAGTGATACAAGTTTTTCTGTGGACAGCAATGTCTTTCGGTCTGTGTGTGTCTATATATCAAAACCTTTGTGTATATATATCATAAAGTTAGAAAGAAAGAGTGTGTTATCTAAATATATGCCTTAGCCGAAAGGTCCGTTTCGTCGCTGACACCGAGAACAATACCGGTATAGGCGGTCTAGGAGCTAAACCGTCGCGCCGTATCGTGAAAGGAGCCGGCGCATGAACTCACCTGCTGCTTCCCGGTGAAGCTCTTCTATTTTTCTGTCTGCTCCGTTTTTCTGTCGCTTTGCTGCTGTAAAATGGAAGTGCAGAGGCGTAGCCATGTTCAGCTTCTGAGAGAGAGAGACAGACAGAGAGAGAGATGAAGTTATGAGCAGGACAGACAGGCTCCCACACAAATCATCACCAATAAACACATACACACTCTTATGTAACATTACTAACGTCTGTTTAGTTGTTTTGGTGACACCCCGAGGTTAGTCAGAAATCTAGTCAGTCGGGACGCAGCTAGCTAGCAACGTCTGCCGTTTAGTTTTTGACGAAGATGAGGTTGTTGTTCGAATTTTCCTGTTCCACCTTAAATGGTGCAGCAGTTACATTCTGCAGCCTGAGGCAGTTACATTCTGGCGCCTGTACCTTTTAAGGTGTAACGGGAATATTCGACTAGGAAGCTAACTTCAGGCTCGTTTGTTGTTGTTATTGTCATTTTTGGCGCCACCGGTTTCAGCTCCCTAATACTACGACTCCTCATATCATCTACAAGTAGCTATAAAGGAGAATAACTGCGGAAAATATAAATTAATAAAACTAAAATGGTACCGTTTACGGTTAAAACGCTGCTCGCGCTGAATCTCCGCAACTGCATTTTCAAATGTACCGCCACTTCGCGCCTTTGTGTACAATGGGGGGCTCGAATGTAGGTCAATGTAGTCAAACACAATATAATCACGGCCGCGACCACTTTGCTCTACTTTCTGGCGAGAAATGAAAACTTGAAGAACTCCAGGGCTGCTGAAAAAACATATGGGTACTTTTTCGCCTCAAAAGCTGCACACAATCTGTTGTAAACTTGACGGTCTGCAGCGGCGGCTGCTCTCCTTTCTGGGACACAGGGGACAGAAATAACACTGCCGAAGTCCAGCCTTACCTCTCTCCTTTCTATCCAAGTATTCGGCAGCTTGCAGGAGAACTTGAATGTTGCAGGTGTTCACCTCCATAGTAGAAATTGAAGTTAGCTAGCCACTGCCGAAACGAGCCAACACCCGTAAAGCTCTGTGTGTGCGTGTATTGTGCAAATGAACAGAATTTGGCAGCTCCAGCTGCCACGTAATATGCGTCAGTTTCGTCACGCCCCCCACGACCGGGCCGCTCCCATGTTTTGCACTGTTCTCATGCATTGCTTTATGTTGCTTTACATGCGCTTTCTATTTACACTGAATTAAAGTTCTATATTCGACGACAGAGATTTCCAAAAGCTAAAAGGAGAAAAGCATGTGAGCGTTTTCTTTTGGTTGAATTTCAGGGTCGTTTTAAGGACAGCCCATGTGAATTTATGGCTGCACTATAATCAGCGAAAGAGTACGGAGTCCTTAACTGACATGGCGATTAGTTTTATTAGCCTTAAATTAATATCTTATGGCCAAGAACTAATATATAGAAGACACAAGCTAAGTTTTTCTTACGAGTGCGGAGCTACTAACGTGACAAGATTTATTTTATAATACTGGGGGGCCTCGAATAAATATATATTGAGGTCAATAATTAGTATTTCGTGGCCACAAGTTATTAAATTGAGACCACAAAATAGGTTTCTTATAAGAGTTCGGAGCGACTAATGGGCCGGGATTTATTTAATAATAAGAGGGGCCTTGAATGAATATATATCAAGGCCAATAATACTGTTGCCACAAGTTATTATATTGAGACCATAAGATAAGTTTCTTATCGGAGTCACTAATGTGACGTGATTTATTTAATAATAAGGGGGCATTGAATGAATATATTTGAGCCCAATAATTAATAGTTTAGTTTCTTATAAAAGTTTGGCGCTACTTATTTAATTTATATTTTTTTAATTCATATATTGAGGCTAAGAGTTAATATACTGAGGCCACAGGTTGCCATACTGAGGTGAAAGTTTATCATTCAAGTTCAGAGCCCCTAATGTGACATGTAATTATTTTTTAATAAGAGAGGCCTTGAATTAACATATATTGAGGCCACAATCTAGGTTTCTTATAAGAGTTCAGAGCCTTAATGTGGCATGTTGTTATTAATAAGAGGGGCCTTAAATGAATACATTAGAGGCACAAGTTTTTCATAAAAGTTCGAAGATTCGTGATTCATTTTTAATGTATTAAATTCATACCCCACACATTCCACTGCAAATAAATACATCTTGGCAAGTAATTCTGAATGTTGTTGTTATTATTATTTATCATCATTTTTATTTTATTATTTATTATCATTTTTTAAATTCTCGTAAGCTTAATTTTCATCGTTTTCAACGTAAATCGGCACACGTTTGAGAAAAGAATTACAGGACTTTGTAAACGTACTGTGGCATCCTGAAAGAGTTGTGCCTATCTGGTCACGAGACTTTTATTTTGAAATAATCTTCTAGGTAGGCGGACGAATGCTCCTTTTAATCTAAAAGTATGGATCCGGTATTCGAAAACGTGTTATGGTTTCGTTTTGGGCATGGACATGTGTACATACATTTGGCGAATTAAACTAAAACTAACTAATCTTTTAATAGGTGCGATGTTCAGGCTTTTGTTTTTGGTCGCTGGGGCGAGAGCGCAAGCGGAAGTAGCTCGATGACGTGATGTTGTTATGTATACCAGCTGATGTCTGATGGGCAGAGAGCGGTGGAGCTGTGACACGGAGGGAATAAAGAGACAAGGAGATAAACATTCGGTGCCTTCCTGCCTTTCTTTTTGCTCGCTTACATTTTGAACGAACCTGTCACGCTACAAAAATGGCGTCCAGATGATGAGCTCGACTGCCTACGTCGTGTTTGAGCCTTATGCTGTGCAGGCAGGGCCACAACAACAAACTGGCCTTCTGCGCTGCGCTTCATGAGTAAAGTTAGCGCGGTAGCGGGCTTGACAGCGACCATTAGCACACATTAGACCTAGGGGCTAGTGGAAATGCTCGAAACCAAAAGAGCCAACACTAAGCCACAAACCAAATAGTGGTGTCAACAAACCGCAACACGGTCGGCTGGTGGTTGTTCGAAGTTTGTTAACCAGAGATCCACTCAGAGCTGACTGCCTGACGGAGCTGCATATTAACGTTGGCCTCCAATGTCACACAGCGGAGTCCTTGCCAAAACATAAACAGAGTAACCCAGTGCACTTACAAGAGCACGCTTTGCAGGAAACTATGTGGTTAAAACTGTTCTTCTTGCTTCTTTACTTTTTTGTTTTGTTCGTCCTGGCACGGTTTTTCGAGGCCGTTGTCTGGTATGAAACCGGCATCTTTGCAACGCAGCTCGTGGATCCGGTGACGCTGAGTTTCAAGAAGTTGAAAACCATTCTTGAGTGCAGGGGTTTAGGCTACTCTGGTCTGGCCGAGAAACGAGATGTCAGAGAGTTGGTCGAAAACTCGGGTAAGATATTTCAAGCCTTCGTTTTGAACACCTTGGTGAAAAGGAAATGTTCTAATATGTTAATAGCAGTCTGGAGTTAAGAATCTAACATCAGTCCCCTGTTTTTAATTTGATCTAGGAGAACTGATGCAAGGGGAGCTCTATTCTGCATTAAAAAATGAAAAAGAGCAAGCAGGATCTGATTCCAGCACCACTTTCAACGGGGAGATGCACTTTTATGAGTTAGTGGAAGACACTAAGGATGGCATCTGGTTGGTCCAGGTACATATTATTCTGCTAAATGTTAAAATGTGGCTCATTTTTATCTTCCCTGTCTCAGTTTCTGTCATTTGAATCCAAAGTCAAGCCTTTTCTGTAACTTTGTCACATCTCCATCCACTGGAGATGTGTTATTGTTATATTCCCTGGACGTTCGCCATGCTGCTCATATATATTTTAAACATCAAAAACAGCTTGCCCTACAAAATTGCCAGTTGGATATAATGTAATGCACGTTGCTTCGCTGAGGTAACTTAAACATTAATGGAAAAATCAATTCGATGTTAGCCAGGACCGCGGCATTAATGGATGGTTTGCGGGAAGTGGATGGGCATTCGTGACACATAGTGATCATGGACTGTGCTGTTTGCAAGTTATTTGCATGCTGCTTTAAATAGAATGTTATTTTCTGTTTGTGCAGGTGATAGCTCAAGACAGAAATCCACTGCTGAGCACAGCCAACTGGGGCAAAATGGTACAGAAAGTTTCTCAGTTTGGTATTCGCACTGGCACTTTCAATTGCTCCAGCGACTCAAGGTGCGGAATTGCATCTATTGGACGAGTTTTTATTATGCCATTTATATAAACATAGATTCTAGGAACTATTGTGTTTATAAACTCATAACAATTCATTTTTTCCCCACCCTTCTGTCAGGTATTGCCATAAACGTGGTTGGATGAAGTCCACCCTCATCATGTCAGTGCCCCAGACTTATGCCTCCAAAGGAAAGGTCATGCTCAAAGAGTACAATGGTAGACGCATTGAGACGGAACACATCTTCAAATGGATGACAGCACATGTTGCCTCCCGCATTAAAACCATCCGTTTCTCACAGCAGTTGATGGATGATTGGTATCAGAGAGACAAGCAGCCTGTAAAGATGTTCTTATTTGCCAAACTGCTTCAGCCCCCTGCCTTCTTCTCTGCCCTAAGCATCAAATTCACAGGGCGCATAGAGTTCATTTTCGTTGATGTGCGCAACTGGGACAATGCCACCTGTCTGGAGGAGATTGGAGTGCAACAGATGCCCTCATATATCCTCAAAACACCAGAAGGTATCTACAGATATGGCAACAGCACTGGAGAATACATTTCCTTGCATGCCATGGACACGTTCCTGCGGTCTGTTCAGCCAGAGGTCAATGATCTATTTGTTTTAAGCCTGGTCATGGTTAATCTCATGGCCTGGATGGACCTTTTCATAACCCAAGGAGCCACTATTAAGCGCTTTGTTGTTCTAATCAGCACACTGGGGACCTATAATTCCTTACTAATTATCTCTTGGCTTCCCATCCTTGGATTCCTTCAGCTGCCATACTTGGACAACTTTTATGAGTACAGTCTTAAGTTATTGCGTTATGCTGATACCACCACCATTGCCTCTTGGGTCAGGGCGGATTGGACCTTCTACTCCTCACACCCAGCTCTTTTTTTGAGCACCTACTTAGCCCATGGCCTACTCATAGACTACTTTGAGAAGAAGAGGAGATGTGGCAATGATGACCAAAATGCAAACAATCTGGAGTGGTTGTCCAGCCTGTGGGATTGGTACACAAGTTACTTGGTACACCCTATTGCCTCCTTTCAGAACTTTCCAAACGAGTCGGACTGGGATGATGATCCTAACTTTCTTTTAGAGAGGTTGGCATTCCCAGACCTCTGGCTTCGCCCACTCGTTCCCATCGACTACATTAAAAACCTGCCCACCTGGAGGTTCAAGTGCATACAGCCAGAGGGCACTGTCTTAGAGGACCAAGATAAGCCGCCAGACAAGATGGCGCACCCGTCTAAGGAACCAGGTAGTGACCAGCAAAAACATAATTACAGCTCAGAGAATACACACACTAATGGTGGGTGTTTGACTGGGATGATGCCAGAAGAGTCCTGTTCGCCAGGAGAGGAACAGGAGACCGATTGGTCCCAGTGGCCCTGCGGCATGCTTCACTGCACGGAATGCGTTGTATGTTTGGAAAACTTTGAAACTGAATGCCTTGTCATGGGCCTGCCGTGTGGCCATGTTTTTCACCAGCAGTGCATCGTTGTCTGGCTAGCAGGCGGACGACACTGCTGTCCAGTGTGTCGGTGGCCATCCTATAAGAAGAGACCAGCCAGACAACCTTATGCAGATTATCCTTCAGAACCAGAATAGCATATGCCATTGGCTGCAGATCTGCTTCCTGCACTTAACTTATAAAGTACTTGATGTGTCCATTGTTAGTCTGTAGACCTGTAGATCCATGTTGTTGGCTCCTGTTTTTGTTTCTGGTGGTTTGAACCTGCATTACAGAATAGGCATTACTGAATATAGGCCTTGTGGACGTATTAAGCCTAGGCATGGACTAAATATTACAGTTAACTCAATGGATTAGACATTTTAGTCCGTGTTGAAAGCTTAATTTGTATCCAGAGGCTAAAACTGGCCTAAAGCAAACCTACTTTTCCTAACATGATTTGAATTTTTTTCTGAAAAAAAAAAAGAGATGTGAATTGGAATCAGGTGCCTAGAGGGTAGATCGGAAAGTGTTAACTGGCATGAGTAACCAGAATGATGAGGCATTGCCATGCTTGAGGCGAATAAATGTCATAAATGACAAATTTCTTTGTAGCTCTTATAAAGTCTGGTGGCCAGATGAAGGTACAAACTGCATATGTCTTCTGTATCAGAGTTCCATATACATGTTTAATGTGTCGTCAACCTATAAATGTGACAAAACTGTAAAAGTTTCTCAACTTGACCAGGCATACACTACATCTTATCACACTGGACCTAAGCAGGCTCCACGACATGTGGTTAAACACAACTGTGACGGAGGTCCTTTCAAAATTGGGGTTTGATCTCACAGGTAAGAGTAAATTAAATTATATAGAATAAGTCATATGACTGATTCCACTGTATGCACTGACCTTAAGTGATATTTGAAGGTACATGTGGGAATGTTAGGAGAGAAGAAATATGGCATTGTGGCATCATTGCATCAATAAACATTACCTAGAAGGCGAGAACAGAGGAAAGATCCATTATTATTTGTTTTTGCATTAATGTTAGATAAATGGAGACATCTTTGACTGTATAGCTACCAAATAGCAAACAAGGATTTATCAGACAATTTAAAGTGCTTAACTTCAGCTTGACATGCAAGTAGACTACACCAACTCAACCAATACTCGCATAAGGAAGGGCATCTGAGCATTTAGGATGTTTCCTTATATATTGAGTTGTGTAGTTGTGGACTGTTTCGTAACCCTGGTCCTGGGGGCCCACTGACCTGCACTTTTTAGTGTTTTACTAGCACCAAAATGTGGACCAGGGCTGAGAAATCTTGACATGGTGTATCCCCAGCCGAAGTGTTAAGCTAAATAGGGCATCTTTAAATTGATTTAAGTCATGTAAACGTCTGGACATGAGGATCTGCTATTTAATCTATTCAACACAAATAACAATACAAATACCTTAAACTTCAAATGGTCTTGCACCCCACACAAAATACTGACTGACATTGACCTGCTAAAGCCAGGAGCTCCATTTCTGATAAAATTGCTTATTTGTTGAAGCATGACACTTTCTTTGTCCCGGACCGGAATTGCTGCATTATAATAACACTATTAATGACCTTATCCAAGTGACTTACTCCAGCTGTCTGTGTGCATTTGAAGCATAAATCAGAGCTCCGGTCTGCCGTGTTGTTCAGTTCATTAAAGTTTCATTTTCACATGGGTCTTGTGGTTTGTGATTCAGTTTTATGCAATGTACTGTCCTTCACAGAAGTCCTGAGCAATTTTAGTTTAAAGCCATTTAACTATTCCCAGTTTCCAAAAAGCATGGTGGGGTTAGAACCATCCTCAATGGTAGAGTGTTCAGTGTGATCCTCACACTGCCGTTTAATAATGTTTGTTCCGAGATGCTTTTGGGGAAAGCAGCCCTGGATAGTAAGTGAATACAAATAAACAGTACATGGTGATTATAAGTGGGTGAGTGTGTCAGTTCCTGCTACTTTAAGTAACTGTCCACAAAATAATCAAACTTTGATTTAATTTGGGAACTCCACTGATTTTACCAAAGTTCTACATAATTAAGTGTTTGAGATGTAAACAAAGCCAGTGGTTTATCGTGAAATCCTATGTTCTAGAGAAACTTGCAGACTCAGAATTGATCACTGATGGTGAGACGAACCAGACGTATGTGTTTAATGCCTCAGGTGGTTTTGATAGTAAATAAAAGGGCAATGTTTGTTTGGTTGCTCCTACAATGGAAAATAAATCAGAGTATGTTTCTATACAGTTAACCATTTCATGTCAAACCACACCCAGGGGGATACATTTAGATGATAAATGGATATATGAATGCCAAACCGCTTTGAATGATTAACATATCAAGGACTGAATTACTCCCCTGTAAACCAAACCAGGTGATCTAATGAAATTTAATGACTGGAGAGCAACAAGGGGTCAGGAACCAGTTGTGTGGACTTTTAAATGTGTTCTTGTAACCAAGATATTGATACTGGTTTCTGTTAACCAGTCAACACACACGTACTGATAAGTGTCCTGTGTTATCTGCAAAGCTCTGGTGTGGCTGACAACTTTATACACCTGCTCAACAGGTGATTATGCAGGTAAGATTGGACAGCAGTTTTTGTGACTGTCTACGACCTGTACATGGTATGCTCTTAAAAAAAGATGGCCCCGCAAGGGTGCTTTAGCTTTAATACAGCAGTCCTAAATAATAATAATAATAATAACAACTTTATTTATAAAGTACATTCATACATAGTGTGCATCCCAAAGTGGTGCACAATAGAAAAGACAATCAATAAAAACCTGTAAAATAGAAAATAAAACAAATTTAAAATAACAATTCCAGTAAAAACTTGTTTAAAACACAAATATGTAACACAAAATAACTAATACTAACATATATAATATAATAATAACATAAAAAATTTAATAAAATTACATAAAAGTCAATACATATGAAATAGTGGGTTTTAAATTTTAGCTTAAACAGCACTGGACTGTCTAACTGCCAAAGGCAATTTCACTCCATTGTTTCAAAGCATGGTAGTTAAATGATGCTTCTCCATCTTTCCTGTGCTGAACCTCAAGGATTTTAACAGACCAATGTTTGCAGACCCGAGATCACGCATTGAAGCACACAGAAACAGATAGGCAGTCTGTAATACACTCCAGTGCTGAGCCATGTAGGGCTTTAAAATCCAATCACAGAAATATAAAATCTATCCTAAATGATACTGGTAACCAATGCAAATCTCTTAAAACAGGAGATTTTATAACATTGCATTTTATAAACATAGATTTTTTGGAAGTCCATCTAAAATAGAGATACAGTAATCAGTCCTGCATGTTACAAATGCATGGACAGTATTATCAGCAACACTCTGTGATAAAAGCAAAATTATAAAGTAATAGAAGGATTCTATAAATGATGTGTAGAATTATTAAGTAATAGAAGGATTCTATAAATGATGTGTAGAATTATTAAGTAATAGAAGGATTCTATAAATGATGTGTAGAATTATTAAGTAATAGAAGGTTTCCATAAATGATGTGTAGAATTATTAAGTAATAGAAGGTTTCTATAAATGATGTGTAGAATTATTAAGTAATAGAAGGATTCTATAAATGATGTGTAGAATTATTAAGTAATAGAAGGTTTCTATAATTGATGTGTAGAATTATTAAGTAATAGAAGGATTCTATAAATGATGTGTAGAATTATTAAGTAATAGAAGGTTTCTATAATTGATGTGTAGAATTATTAAGTAATAGAAGGATTCTATAAATGATGTGTAGAATTATTAAGTAATAGAAGGTTTCCATAAATGATGTGTAGAATTATTAAGTAATAGAAGGTTTCTATAAATGATGTGTAGAATTATTAAGTAATAGAAGGATTCTATAAATGATGGGAAGAATTATTAAGTGATAGAATTCTATTAGCATTATTTAATAGGAAGTGCAGGAGAGAGCATGAACACTCGAGGAACCATTTGCATGGTGAAATGGCCTGTTAGATATATGGAGTAACAAGCAGTATATAGTTTTATATAGCTCCAAAAGCATTCTGCTATTATGATGTCAAGCTTGTAAAAAGAACGCTGGTGCTATATGGACTGATTTTTTCAGAAAGGTGTATACCTTTGAAGAGTCTAAGCATGCAGATAGTTGTTTGAGCATGCTTCTATACAGAACAACATGACATAAGAACTCCTGAAGTGCCTTACTTTGTAAGAGTGTTGTGTATATTGCTGATTGACTTGTTATTGGTCTGTGTTTAAAGTTATAACACCCCTGTGTTTACTAAGGGTTTGTAGTGGATGAGGAAGATAACAACAAGACCTCTATTGTTTTATTTCTAAAGGAACTAAAGGAAAACAAAAAAGTCTTTCTCTTAGTTTTTTTTTATCTTAGATAAACACTTACTGAATAAATGGGAGCATAATTATAGATGAGTAATATTTAGAAAGAGAAAATTCTTGAGAAAGAGTCATCTAGACATAAACTACTTTTTCTTGCATGCACGCCTTTAAGCACATCAGTGTAATATGAAGGTGGCATGAACGTGACACACAGTGGTTCGGGTCTACTACGCATGCGCGGCCTCTCCGTCACTCGGTGAAACGGCGCTGGGAGTGAACGCGCAGTGCTACTGAGGGTTCATCACTTTTATAATGTTTTGCTGAGCTGTCTTGTGAATCTGTAGCTTAAAACCGATACGAAACGGAGGAACGGCCACGATGCTGCGTGTGTGCTGGAAAGGTGCAAATGCAGCGGCGCGGGTAAGCTTTGTTCAGGAACCGCAGAAGTCGCTGGCTAGCCGGAGAGCTAAACTCGCCAGAGCGGTCATTCAGTGACCCACAGAACAGGCCCGCTAGGTTTCTTCCTCCAGTTACAAGTTTATAAATGGCACTGATTACATGTGTATCTTGTGCACCTCGCATTATGTTGTTTATGGTTTGACAGCGTAAACACGTTGGCTTTGCGTCGCTGAATTGTGTGTCATTTGGAGCGGCTAAAGGTGTAGCTGCTAGCTGGGACACTTTGAGTGCTACGTAAACGGCGTAAATCTAAGCATGGAAGGGCGGGTGTTCCTGATTGGTTGATTGAAGGCTGGGCCGGCAAATGAAATGGCAGGTTGAAGTGAGGGGCATCTGCCTCCACCAATAGGAACCTCTCATTGTACCGTGACGTTGCTTTGGGCGGGCGGGGCATGATTCATGTTTTCCGTCATCCATTCATGAACGAGTAACTAAAAAAAACGTTGGTGCAGTGTTTAAAGTTTGCTGCTAATATAGAATTTCGTTCGTTTGGTCAGATTTCATGTTTGTGAAATCGAGTGAATGAGTAACTGGGGCGTCCTTTATTGGTAATGCTGTATCGGGAGGAGACCTGTTTTTGTCCATGATGAGGACGTGACCTTGCCAAGATAAAAGTTCGCTTAAGTTTTCCGCGCAGGATAAGTGAAAGTCTTCGTGGCGTTTACGTGCAAAATATTCAAAGTCGCACATGATTTCCAGAAATATAAACGCGAACTTATTAACTGACCTGCCCCACGTCCTCCGTCATCATCACTTTTCCTCAGCGTAGTGATGAATCCTGTCTTTACGTATTACCTCCAGTACAGTGTACAGACCATCACAGGCTAATCACCATTGTTGATCAAGAATCCGATCAAATTAGCTATATGGGCTTGATCATGGGAAAGACATGCTAACAGAATTCAGTGGTGACTGGATTATTAATGTTGATACTGATCAAATTATTTTAAAAGGGATTATTGATCATAACTTGAAGGTGAATGGATAAAAGTAAGCAAAACATCAGAACATTTCAGAAACACAGACCAGGCAAATGAAGATGCGCTGTCTGTTACATTAATTTCTTATTTTATTACATTATTGTTGTATGACCAGGGTGGGGCACAATACACTGGAAAAGTAGTAAATGTTGTAAAGATGAACTGCACAGTCCTAAATGTATTCAGGAGTATAGTCTGTTACTCAGCATACAAAGTAACGTATTCAGAGTATATTTAGAGTCCATACGCATGATGAGGCACAGTGGAAAATCTGCTTTGCTTAATTATTTTCATACACTATGTATGTGTGTGTGTATGTGTATGCATGTATATCTTACAACATATATTGTAAGAGCAGCAGGTGGAACTTCATGTATGTGTATGCAAATGGATTTGTCTGCTCAGGCTTGAGCAGCACCTTCAGCCTTTGTAAAGAAGTCCTCCTTTAGAATTTGTCCAACAAGCATGCTACACACTGATTACACCATACACCTGCAGATATATGCAGTGTTATTTTATGTTTGTCATTGTTATTTGTTCATTTGCTGGGTATATATTCTAAAACTCTGTTTAAGGATTTTAATCTGGTAGGGTAGAAAATGTGAGGCCTTAGCCTGAACATGTTTTTGTTTTTCTCTGTTTATTTAGTCTTAACTTGGTGCTATTTTATGGATGATGGTTCTTATTGTTTACATTTCAGAAATGCCTTTGTGGGAAGATAGCAGCCCACCCCCTGCAGCACTGCCGTCGCTACACTTCAGCTGGGAACTCCGGGTAGGGATGGATAAGCAGTATGCTAAAAGGCACACATAATTACATAAACAGCAGAACTCAATATCTTTGCTTTGTTGGGATCTTGGCTGTTATTCTGACAGGTTGTGTACAGGACCAGACTTAGTGGCACCTCTCAAAAAGCTATGGTTAAGGAATAAAAACCAAATACAGGTGCCCTTATTGAGTAATCTAATACTAGTGCAGCATTACTTTCCCGGGATGATAGCACAGTGTCTTTTCTTGTAATGCTTAGTGAGTGATCTGAGGCTGTTCCTTTGTTCAGAATATCTCCAGATTGTTTTTTGATGAGAGTTTTAATCTGTGCTTGTGAAAACACTCCACCAGTTTAAGTCACAAGCCGTTTGTCTTTTATGTGTGTTTTAATGCCATATACTGGTTTATAAATACAGTATTTGTGTATTGCAGGTCTGCAGCAGGTAAGATTGTGGCTGCCAGTCTTCTGACAGTCGGTGGAGGGTTAGGTGGTACAATCTTGTACGCCAAATGGGACCCCAAATTCAGGGCAAACATTGAGAAGAGTGTTCCCTATTCTGACCAACTGTTCGAAATGACGCTTGGGCCCCCTCCACCACCATTTGTTCCTTTGCAAAAGAAACCGGTAAGATGCAAAATCTGTTTATGTATGCATGTATACGAAACTCAGAATTGTCTTGCATGTTTCCCAGAGCATATCCTCCATGTATTCTGAGCTAGCTTGCACTTTTTCATTCTAGAGATGAGACTCTGGGGTGAATGTACAGTAGCTGGAGATGGTTTTAAATAGGTCATTATGTATGTGTGTTAGGTTAAGGTTGAACCACTACAGATATCTTCGGTGTCTGAAACCTCAAAGGACTCAAAGCAACCCAAAGCAAAAGGCAAAACTAAGGACAAGCAGACGGAGTCAGCACCTGTAGAACCCAAGCCTTCTATAGAAGAAACCCCAACTCAGTCATCACAGACCATTGAGGGTGAGTATATGTGAGGCTGTCCACAGGCATACACTAGATAGATCAAAATATTATTCCCAAAAGAAAGGGAAGTACAGAGGTAAAGCTGCAACAATAAGGACTGCACTCAAGACTTTTAGGCACACAGGAATATTAAATTAAATAAAATTTTTATTTGGGCTGTAAATGGTTTTTGCATATTACTGTAACTGAAAAAAATCATGTCTGTCATTGTGTTGAACTTCTCTTCACCATCCTGCTGCTAGATACTGTTATCATTCAATACCTGCTTTGGCTAATCAGTACTTCATTATGTTAAATCACGTATGGTGGTGGTGGCTGGAGGTGTTTAGGAAAAATCTGGAACAAACAAGCTCATAAGATGCCAGCAGCTTTTGGTTTATCCCATTCTTAAAATGAAGTTGCATGAAGAAATTAATGTGCTTAGGTACTTAAGACTTTTTCTCAGTGTAGTGTGTGTGTGTGTGTGTGTGTGTGTGTATATATATATATAAATCCATAAAGATGTTGAGAATGGTTTTTAAAAAAATGATTTATTTTGTTTGATTTGTTTTTTAATGTTCAAATAAGTAATTACAGGTGAGGTAATAGACAAAGAATCACAAATCTGCATGCTTCATACTTTAAATCTTATACTGGCCAAGATGTCTATCAGGTTTGAGGGCAGTTTTGTGGAACTGAATTTATAGATATGTAATTGTGTTCATGTAACTCTGTGAGGGGAGCGTTTGATTGGGTTGTACTCTCTGCTTTATGAGCTTGGACGTGGGCGTGTCTATATTAGTATATAGTTTCATGGCTCAGTTTTGTTTTAGGTGGGGCTATTTGGGGGAATACCTGCTTTCTCTTTCTATACATGCAGCGGGTCTGAACTGCATATTTCACCATAGCGCTCTTAAACCCATAGACACATTGATTTCATTTGATTTCCTAACAGAGTTTGATCAGTAACAAATCAGTGATCCAGGATGTGTTCTGTTTTCTGTTCCATACTCTAATGCACATTGACTCTGATTGCTATTTGGATCATGGTTTTCTATGCAATTATTCTGCTTTTACAGTCATTAAAATTCACTGAGGAAATAATTAATCCTTCACAGGTGTAGTGATTCGGCATGACCATTTACCTGCCTCATCAGAGAAAATCTTTTCATCTAATCTATACATTTTAAGAAGTAATCTATGAAAATGGACAAGTGTACTAATAAAATTCAGTTCTTAGGGTGCCACAGCCACGTAAACATTTTATCATAAACAAACTTTTTTTTTTTTCTACCTCATTCCAGTTCAGCAGGTGTGTGTTTTTACATAGTTTAAAAATGTCACGATAAACGGACGAACGTTACTGCTGGTAAGCTACAGGCAGTGTGGACAGGAAGTCTAGGCAGCAGCCCACCATAGGTTTATGTTGATGTATGCATACAGCTTACACACTGCTAACTTCTGGGGCTATAGCTTTACATGATTTGGTAGCTTTATTAGCATTGAAGTACAAAATGAAACCTAGGACATTAAACGTGTCCTGCCTGATCAGCTGTCTTTGGGTCAAGCATAAGAATTGTACACATTTAATGTTCCACCAAAGAGCTGCTTAAAGTGGGGGAACAAACTTCAAAGATGACAACAGCTCATGTGAACAGCAGGTGCTCCTTATGACGCTGAGATTTCTGCGTCAGCCTCACCCGCCCTGACGCAGGTTCCACTGTTGTTACAGAGGCCTCAGTCGAGGCAGCCCATATCATTTCAGCCATGAGTGAGGTGCAGTCTGTGCCCGCCCCGGGTACTAGCCACGAACCAGCAGCCGCCGAGTCAGAAGCCCAGACCTCTTCACCCGCCCAGCCTGCGGCAGGTTAGAGCTGCATTGCAGGGAGCTGTGCTCCAGCCCTTCGGCAACTGGTCCAGGACCAGTGAGCAAGCTCAAATACTTGTCATGCTTAGATGTGAGCTGCTCCTGGATCAGTTGATCAGTACGCATCCCTGCTGCCTGCCTCGCCACGTGTTTGAGATTCTTCATCCCGACGGTGCCCTTTTGTTTGAATCATCTGTCTCTCTGGCTACAGGACGTTTGTGTTTTTGTCTAACTCATTACTAACCCACTCAAACCTTTCTTCCTTTGCATGATCAATTCACGTTTCTCCATTAGCTAAACCCCAACTCATCCGCTTCGCATCACAAACTAATTTTGCGTACATGTTATGGGATTTTATTTATTTTTTTGGTAGTGTTATGTATTTAGTTTTTTTTATTTGCATGTCTCATGGTGTGAAGCAGGGGAGATTTGGACAAGTCAGCTATCATATGTTTATAGCTATGTTTAACTTGTGATTGTAGGTGAAGAACGCTTCCTCGAACCTGCCCTGAAAGAACGGCCTGTGGAGGAGGTGTCTGCCCGCTTAGCTCAGCAGGACCAG
Organism: Prochilodus magdalenae; assembly: GCA_024036415.1. NCBI lineage: Eukaryota > Metazoa > Chordata > Actinopteri > Characiformes > Prochilodontidae > Prochilodus > Prochilodus magdalenae. Next base: position 1,084,992 of record JAMWET010007338.1, on the reverse strand, counting down.
GCAGAAAAGGACGCTCTGGCTGGTAAGTATCTGAGAGATCTTCAGACATGTACACTTGTATCACAACCCACAATATTTCCAGTTGTTTCCAGGGGTTGTTACTTTAACACAATAAGGTCAGTAGGCGGGAGCCACGTATTTGCAGTTTGACCTCAGACTTCTCCTTCAAACAATACCATTAGCTTACAAGCTGTTGAATGTTGTTGCACCCTACCAAAAAGTCTGCATTATTTAGGGAAGTTCTGCATGTAAATGATATTAATGAGGTACTGGTCCGCTGTCGCTTGATTGCACGCACTGATTCATCATTTGTGCTCAAATCTCTGCTGGTTTCCAAGTTGTAGAGAAGTTTCCGGAATCAGGCGCAGGATTCTTTATATCTCATTAAGATTGAATCCCATCTTGCTTGCTTTACATTTCTTTAACCCATATGTCATGAGGACTCCCACTGAACTGGGATTATATGGGTGGTGGATCAGACACAGCAGTATTGCTATATTAGAGCTCAAGGTTTTTTTAAATCTCTGGTGTGTGATCCACCATGTAGTGCACACACATGTTAACATGCTACCGCATGTCAGTGTCACTGCTGTGCTGAGAATGATCCACCACCTAAATAACCTGCTTGGTGGTGCTGCTGTGGGGGTCCTGGCTGGTGTAGTTCACTATACATGTGACTACATGTAGGTGTTTTCTTGGAAGCTAGAAATTTTGCACCCAGAATATAAAATTTGGGTACAGGCAAATGACATTGGAGTAAAGAGCAGTCTGAAAAAGGAATCGCTCTAGGATTGGCTTTGCCATGTTAACTAAAGGCGTAAATCTGGTCTTGTGCACTGTGTAGATACGCAGCGGTGATTATTTGTATGAAGCATATACCTCAAGTGGGGAGGATTTCTCATTAAAGCATTTATCATAAGAATAGTCATCTCAGTCATTTATATGGCTTTCAAAAACAATGCCTGGTTTATGACCTTTTAAACAGAGAGTTGTGGGTGAAATGCTGCGTGTATGTTTCCAGTTTTGTCAGCTAACCTGGAGGAAGCTTTGGGGATCTCAGCCAAGTTCACCCTGCAGGCCATTGGAGCACAAGAGGTAGCGCTCTCTGCCATTGACACACATACCCAGAAGCTCAGAGAGGCCATGGACTCAGAGGTGAGCTCTCTTTCTCGCTAATTGCCTGTTTGGGCTGTGTGCCAAATTATATTTGTGTCGATATTGTGATATAAGTTTTCATGATAAATATATTGTTACGAGCACCAGAGAGATTGCATTAAAAGCTAATGAGCTCTTCTGTGTACAGGGATTCAACCCAACCCTTGGGTTTAGGTAACCCTACCATTAGGCTAAACAGCCAGTCATTTAGCACACGTGTGCTCAGCTCAAAAACTACTCCATCTTAAACTAGGAGCTTATACAATTACAAATAAAGATGTGGAAATAAGATGCTGTTCAAAGGTTTAGGCTTATTGACATTGGACTGACATTGGAATACATAAAAAGAAGTTATGCTAGTGTCCTGGAACGTCTTGTCTTTCAAGTAATTATTTTGACGCAGTAAAAAAGATTAATTAAGACTTGTAGTGTCCAGAGCTCTGAAATAAGCGGCAGATGATTATGAAATGAGTAAGAAAGTAGCACAGTGTGCATAATTAGTGTATAATAAAAGATTTTCAGATGCCTTTATAAAGAAAAAGTACATAACCACAGTATGTAATTCACAGTAATTGATGACTCATAATTCCTGAAATATGGTCTGAAGATCGGACCATGTACTAATTGTTCAGTTATTTGAAAATTCCAGTTCCTAAGTTTAATGCAATAGAGCCTTTAATGTAGTATTTGCTATATTTCACTCTCTAATGGCAGCAGTTCTGTGTGTGCATGTTCAGGATCCTCCAGATAAAAAGTCAACTCAGTGGAGGGAGCTGGAGGATGCACTGAGTGAACGAAGCCGCTCTGTGGACCAGGCTGAACAGGCTCTACTCCAGGCTAAGTAAGCCCAAGAATTAAGGGATGCTGACTTAACAGGATCCTTTACTCACATTACTGACATTGCTAATAGCAAATTTGAGCAAGTTAATGAGTTTATTGGAGACCGGCAAGGTTTATGACCACATTAGCAGTAGCACAGTATTTGGTTACAAGACACTGTTGAACAACTGCAATGCTCCCAATGTGGTGGTACTTGTCATGCACTCTAATAATTCTCCTTATCCATTGTGGATTTTCATCCCGGATAGTACTATTGGAACTCCTGAATACTAAGTTTAAGTTTCAGAAGAGGAGCTCTTTCTTTATTGTGTCCCACTGGCCCATAAACAAAGCGGCACCATTCCTGTCGTCACTATAGAGAGGAGGTTTTTGATAGGAAGAGAGATAAGAGTGTCGTTTTTGTAACCCTTGTGTGTTTTGCTTAATTAGAGAACAGCTTGAGAAGCTTAGATTCGTGATCAACAGTGCCAAGGACTCCAAAATTGAAGCAGCAAGACCCCAAATTCTGGCTGCAGAGGAAAACTTGCACAGTATGATTGTGGATTTGGACAAAGTCGTAACCAAAGTAAGTGCCGGAATCAGGTCGAGTAATATTCTTAGAGGCTGAAAAATCCTATAAACAATGCACCTCAGTGGAACCTGAGTCTCTATGCCACTTTAGCTTTAGCACATACCCTTGCATACCCAAATAATCTCTTATTGTATTGTTACTAGTACGTCTTGTGTGTTTGCACTATGTGTATATTTGCACGTCGCAGTTTGTAGAAACACAATCTCGTTCAGCTGTGCACTCCTGTTGTAAAGTCTGGATGACAAAGTTCACTTTTACTTTGACTTTGATATTGTCTCCAGGTATCAAATTTATCCTGACTGTTACTGAAATGTTATTAAATACTAGTGCTAGTAATATTAAAAATATATCTGCATAGGGCATACGAGAGACCTTGTTCCCCACTAGAATGCAAGTGGAGCTCTAAACTGTAAGCTACACCTGAACATGTCTCTATCTCCCTTTCAGGTGCAGACGGCCCAGTCTGAGGCGAAGATCATGTCTCAGTACAGTGAGCTGGTGAATGAGGCCAAGGCTCAGTTTCAGAGAGAGCTGAGCAGCATCACTCCTGAAGTCCAAGCAAACTGGAAGGGTCTCAGTAAGCTCCTACACATCTGCTTTTATCTGCTCTACATCAATAATAATACAACATGATATTTGAATAGCACTTTTCAAGCACCCGAAGATGCTTACACCTGTAATAAAGCCATAAACAAACAAAAACACAGAAGCAGACGGAGAAGAGGATGGGATAAAGTTGTAAGGAGAGGCTGAGATTAGCTCAGTGGTAAGTTGTAAGGTAGAAGGAAGACATGGAGATTTTATTTAAACATGGAAAGAGAGTTAGACTGCCGGACAGATAGTGGAAGAGAGTTTCAGATGAGCAAAAGTAGAAGGCTGGATGGAGGAATGGTTAACAAATCACCTGAAAATGAGCAGAAAGGAAGGAAAAGAGGAGATGATCAGAAAAAGGAAGAATACAGTGTTCACCCCTTGCTGTGATGCCAGCCCTCAAAGCTTTCAGTTGTTTAGACTATCTTAAAGCCAAAATATTTTAAACTGTTAAATTATTTTGCCAAAAGGTTCTTTTCATACCACGAACATCAAGCTGAATGTTAAAATAAAATTTAGCCCAAAGATCAGCAATTGGCTGTTAGAATTAGAAAATAAATAAATAATTGACAGAAAAAAGTGAATAATAAACTAATGCTAAATTAACCTACACAGACTTTATACTTCCAAATAACTTTTAATTAAATGAGCAAGAATGAGCAGATACAGAGTCTCAATAGCACTAAAATAACCACCTGCTGAACGTTAAAGGAGCCGTTTTGCTGAGAAAAACAGTAAACATTACAATTGAAATTTTTGTAAATATTTAAATATTATTTAAATTAAATCTTACATTTTTATTTTGGCAAAACTTTCTCTTCATACCAAGAACATTAAGTCTTCAAAGATGAGCAATTGAGTTGTTTTATATTTATCAACATTTATGGTATTTTTTTTTATTTTTTTTTTTTTAAACTTAATTGAAAAGCAACAGTGAAAATGCTAAATGGTAAGTTAGGTGTTTGATTTTCATGTATGACATCTTTCAGTTAAAAGATGGACTAGATCATGTAGCAAAATAAGTGTCAGCATGAGTTGTGCTGGATTTGCACAAGGTTTGGTAACATGCTGAACTTTTAACTGAGGCCAAGTGTTAGTTTTTAGGGTGGAGCGTCCTTTTTTGTATATCAGTTGACCTAGAAAGGCTTGAAAATGAGAATGCTTGAGAAATCGGATCAGATTCTCTTTTGAGTCTGACAGAGGAGTGTATAAAAAAAAAAAAAAAAAAAAAAAATTCAGATTTTTAAAAATTTTTGCACACCTTTTAAACAAAATCTAGTCTGGGTTTAGCTTTGTTCACTTGCTGACCCAAAGCTTCTGTACCACATCCCTTATCTGCATTCAAAGCTACAGGACCATTTGGTATGAACTATTCAGTCTGGAGTAATTCTCTACACTTCTCTTTTCAGCAGGGAAGCTCAGTCCTGATGACCTGAACTCTTTAATCGCTCATGCTCACCGCCGCATTGACCAGTTGAACCGTGAGCTGGCTGAGCAGCGAGTGCGTGAGCAGATGCGCATTGAGGCAGCACTGGAACAGCAGAAGCTGGAGCACCAGAGAGCAGTGGAGCAAGCTGTGGGCACCGCGCTACAACACAATCGCGAGAATTTGAGACTCGAGCAGGAAAAGAAAGTAGGACTATGATTTAATAACTTGTATGCCATAACTTAGCCCTATTAGTAGCAATATAAACATCATAATGCTGTAATAATTTCTAATAAATCTGATTTATAAGATGATGGGTCTTTGTTTTAGGTGCAGGAAGCACGGGAGGTTATGGAGGCGGAAATGAGGACTCAGCTGCGCAGGCAAGCAGCTGCACACACTGACCACCTGCGAGATGTGCTGAAGGTGCAGGAGCTGGAGCTGCGAGAGGAGGCACTGGAGGTATTTAATTAAGGGCTGTTTAGAAAATTTAGAGTCTCCATTTAACATTTAACGTCAACTATTAGTTTTTTTATGATCACATGGGGTGGATAAATCTGTTAAGGGAGGATGCATTCCCCTAGACATGCACTTGTCCCTTGATAATTTATTGCCAGTTTGCGTGTGAAAGGTAAGGTAAAAAGGTGAGTGAGGCAGATGAATCCGGAATGCACTAATGGTGGTGTCAAACTGCCCTCTTCTGTAGAATCTGAACAGCAAACTGATGGAGCAGGAGACAAACTACCGTCGTGTGACCCAGGAGCAGCTGGATGCCTTCACTATGGACATGAACTCTGCCTATGCAAGACTTAAGGGCATTGAGGAGGCCATAGACAGTGAGTTTGCATCTTCGTAGCACTGTTTGTCTCATCTCATGCTGGTTTTTGAAGAAGGTCTTTCAACTATAATGGACATGTTTATGAACTTTATGATTGACTTTGATTAATATAGTCATTTCTGATTCCTGAATGTGTTGTCCCAGTAGTGCTCGGATAAAAATACAATGTGCTATCTCTTTTTCTCAGGTCATGTCGTAGCTGAGGAAGAGGCCCGCAAGGCCCACCAGCTGTGGTTATCCGTCGAGGGGCTGAACTACACCCTTAAAACAGCAGCTGCCGATTCACCCACCGAGCCTTTAGAAGGTGCTGTTCGTGCCATTAAGGAGAGTTGTGCAGACAACGAGTTTGCCCAGGCTCTGGCCACGGCGCTGCCTGAAGAATCTTTGAGCCGTGGGGTCTACAGCGAGGCTTCCCTACGAGCACGCTTCTACGATGTTCGGCACCTGGCGAGGCGTGTGGCGCTGATAGATGAAACACGTAACAGCTTGTACCAGTACTTCCTGTCCTACCTGCAGTCCGTCCTCCTCTTTGAAAAGGAGCAGGAGGCACCACCTGCTAAGCTGGCACCACAAGACCTCGACACTTTCAAGCTGCTTGCCTACGCCACCTACAGCATCGAGCGTGGCGACCTGGAGCTGGCTGCCAAGTTTGTCAATCAGCTGCGTGGCGAGTCTCGCCGTGTAGCTCAGGACTGGCTTAATGAAGCCCGGCTCACATTGGAAACAAAACAGGTGGTCAGCCTCTTGTCAGCATATGCCAATGCAGTAGGTTTAGGCACCACCCAGGCTCCTTAAGCGCCCCATATTGACAGAGTTGTAAAAAAAAAAAAAAAAAATGAAAGAGGACTGCTGCCTGTCTGCTCTTAACAGCAACCTGCCGTTCCTCAGATTAATTTATACATAACGTGGCACGCTAGCCAAGGTGGTTTTGTTTTTGTTTTTTTATTTGTTCAAAGCACTTTTGCAAGAAGGATATGCCCTGAAAAATTATTTTTAAGTGGCCTACCACCCTAGCATCATGCTCAATGTCTGTGTACCTCTTGCAAGTCTAAGGTAACTGTTGGCAGTGGCACTCCAGTCTCACTCACAGAAACCCCCTCTCTTTCATTATGAGTGTGTTGAACAGACACAAAGCCTTTTGGCTCAGTTGTTAGCCTGTCTGAAAGTAGTCCGTTTACTGTTTCAAGATTCACACGTGTTAACGCTTCAGGTTCTGTACGCTGGTTGTTTATTAACCAGATGTTTGGGAATAATCAAATCCATTTTGTGATGCTTTGATTCTGCCCATCAATATTGGCGATCAATAAATCATCGATGTTAAGTCAGATTCCAGTTTAGCATGTTTTCATTTCCCTCTTGCTAGTTTAACACTGAACAATAAAGCATGTGTGTTCTAACTGATGTTAGCCCTGCATACACCTACTCATTTTATTCAACATTTAATTTAAAAAAAAAAAGAAAAAGAGTCAGTTTCTGGTGAATTTTAATATTATTTATTGACACTTGTGCAATGACCCATAATCCTCTTCTTTTTAATCAAACATATCTGTGGAAGATTCCAGATCCGATAAGATATTCCTGATGATGAGAAACAGATACCAACCTATTCACTACATGCATGTATTTCAATGTAGGATGTAAATTATTTGATTATTTTCTTACACAATTAAGATATTTCTCTAAAAATAAATAAAAACAACTTACCTCTGCTCCTCAGTCAAATCAAAGTCCTGTTGTATGCTCTCTATTAGACTTCGGGTGACTGGCAGGCAAAAGCCAGCTGAAGTCTGCACTAGCTCTACAGCCTGTTGGGCATTGTTGCTTGCCTTTATGGATGCCAAGAACTGATGCATAAGGCTCTCACTGTAAACAGCAATGCAGATCTTTCAGTTTCCACAAGAGGCTCATATAACTAAAGCTACATCATCAACAAGATTTAACCTAGAAAGGCCCACATCATGGAAAACTGAATTTCACTCCCTTTTACAAATGAAGCCAAGTCTCAAAACATACCACACCCTGGTCTACACAGTGCATAAATGGCAAAAAACAACACGTTTAAAGATTCAGTTTCTGTTATCACCATTATGTCCTTCCATGCAAGCTGATGTTATATTAAGCTCAGACTGGTTTTTAAATGAGGGACCATGAAGGGCAGATGTCAGGCACTGGAACAGCCTGTTTAACTCAAATGGATTATGAGAGGTTGGAAAATGATCATGTAATAATGAATTAGGAGCGTTTTGGTACATAAACCCACAGACATGACGAATGTGTCTCACAGAGGGGCAAAAAAAAAAAAAATGGGTCCTTTCAATGCAACGAATATACCAAGCTATTACACACTGAACAACACAGATTCATCAGCTTAGACTAGAGTCATACTTACGATGGAACTCTGTTGTTGAGTTTAAAGAGCTGTAGCATCTCCCTATATGAAAAGAATCACACGCCCACATTAGACAAATCTTCCACTCATAATAGAGCTGTTGAATTATGCTCAGTGTAGGTCTCACCAGGCCTGCTGTGTCTTTTCAGCTTCCAGTAGAACGGAGGTGATGCTGCTGAGGGAGCTGGCTGACCAATTCAGCGGCACCCTGCGGTCAGACTGCATGTACAGAGCCTTCACTTCTAGAGCACAGTCTGCAAACGACTGCTGCACCTGCACAGTACAGTAAAGGTTAAGTCTCTAATCATGGTCTTAGAATAAACACGCTTTTAGTATTAGGCTCTTTTAAACCAATGGTTTAATACGTAGCATTACAGTTCCACCAAATTTTACTAGGAATCCTTTTTTAAAAAGCGCAAGGCAGACAACTGCACCTAAGAGCTGTAATTTAGTTCAGGACTACATGTGAGAAATTGCCCTGCTCTGGTGGTGTTCCTACTGAAGTTGTACCTCTGGACTTTGTTTCTCACGGGCCATGAGGGAAAGCATCTCCTCCACCAGCTCTGTTTTATTGTCATGGCCCATCCGCTTGATATCTGGAAAGCAGACAATAATCTATAGTCAGACTGGGATAGGGGAAAAGGGTCTTTTCTGCCTACCATCTAGTGTTCATTTCAATACTGTTTTTATAAGCCCATGTCCACATAGCCTTGAACAGGAACTGTTGGGGAAATTTGTCCAGAAAGCACTGAACTTGACACAGTTCAAACTCGGAAATAACATCTGGCAAATAAGCAGCAGCAGTAGTAGTAAGCTATATGGGTGCAGGAAAACAATGAAATAATGGTGAAGCTGTATCAATTCTCTAAAACGTATCAAATTTAAATCAATTTGTAGTTAAAGATTTGTGGCAGAAAATACGATTTTTTTTTTGCTGAGGTATCACTCGGAAGTAGTGCCCACCTTTCCATATTTGAGGAATGAGGTCCAACCGGTTGTCAGTGTCGAGTGCCTGAAGCAAATCTCTCATTCCTTGAGAATTGGGATAGTATAGCTGTAACAGAACAAAAATTAAATCAACTTTGGTTTATCAACAGTAAGTGAGTAATTGGATTTCTGCCATTATCCTTCTGTACTTACTGAGGGAATGAGTTCTTTGTACCATTTCAGCACCACATCGATGTGCTCCATCATGCAGAGTAAGTTGAAGAATCGCCCGCTGCAACAGTGAGACTGTTTATGTCTCCATAGAACATATTCAACTGATATACAGTACAGGCTATCAACTCTGTTCTGATGCATTAATGTAACTAGTCTTTAGTCTGAGGAGAACTCGTTTATTCTGACTACTGCTAGCTCTTAGTGGTATCTGAGCTATAGGCTAAAGCATCCACTGACTGTCAAAGTCTGAGGACATTTAGCTTTAAACTGTTAACTGATTTTAAAGCTGTCCTATGTACGTTTTGGGGTCTTGCATGCTTCCAATGAGGTCGTACTCACTAGTAAATGCTCTGGTAGTAGGAATCTCCCAGTAGTTTCCAGTTCTCCCCCACACCAAGCAGGGTGTGCACTCTGTAAGCCTGTTCTATGTCCTTAGTGGCCAGACACTTCAGGAACAGAAGAAACCATCAGGATTAAATCTCTGCACAAGCTAGAGTGTGTAAGAAAGCTGGGCGGTCCAACAGTAACACATGTTTAATAATAAAAATATATACTCACAATTCTCATGGCATCCTTGAAGAACTGAACTGCAAAGCAACATAATACTTAATGACTCTAATCCACAATTACTGAGATTTTGCCATGTTACATCACTAGGACTCTTTTAATAACTCTAAAATCAGGCTACAGTCAATGTATAAAACTTAAAACCATGTTACTGCAAAGCTTGCATGGTCCGTCAATCAGCAGTAAGAGGGTGTGTATTTAAACTAAGGACAATAAAATTGTACCAGCTTAGATCATACCATCATCTGGGTCCTGGGCAGTGAAACTCTTTCCTGATATCTCGCTCAACACTTCCTGAAGAATCTCCGTATACCCTTGAGCTGAGGTGGCTGCAGACCAGACAAAAGACCAGACTCAGACAACCAGAACGATACTGATTCAGTCATATACAGAACCAAGCAAACCTCAGTGAATATATCGTCCCTAATCTTGCAAACATTCTTTTCCCAATCCTAATTTGATTTTGATTTTTCAAAATTAATAAAAGTTTTTTTTTTTACTTTATCAGTATAGTTTAATCCTTAAAACATCTTAATCACCACATAAAAGGTTAATTAGTTGAAAGTCTGCCCTCATTAAAGTGATCTGATCTGTGTTCCCAGGTGAAACCGGTCCAAACAGCTTCATTAGAAGATTAATATTTCTAGTTTTTATAGAAAGTTACTTTATAGAAAGTATTAACTGTCGTCAAGTAAAACAGGTGTTTGTTACACCCCATGTTTCTCATTCATTTTGCTGGAAGGGTGAAGACTAGTATGTGCATTCTTTGAGACATGTGACGCCACTTGCCACATATTTCCAAACTGCAAATCCTGTTATTGCTACTGTCAGCTAACAGATGCCCAGAGAGAGGACAATTATATTCTCCAGCAACAGTAACATGCGTACAATAATGCTTTTTTGCAAGCAAATAATAATAATGACAATAATAATAATAATGTTAATAATCAAAATGTGTTTACCTGCTTTATAGAAGATGCCAAGGATGTGATCATAGGTGGCCAAACTGGGGGCTAAATTGAGAGAGACATGTAGTTACACACACTCATTTACACTTCATGAAGCACAGCACTGCTGAAACACTATCAGCAACCAATTTATCATTCACTAATAAATGAGAAAATGTTCTCGTTTATTTTTTTTCAATTAAACACTGCAATTATAAGACTGTGATAACTTCAGCACTGTTGTTGGGCACACTGATAAAAGTGTGGTCAGTATCCTTCTCAAATCAGCAGTGTTATAGTACAAACTTTCAACAACAACAGGAGTCCTAGGAGTGCTACAGCAGTGCTGTAAAACCATTATGAAGTGGTACATGCTGCATCAGCGGTCAAGTTACCATATTCTAATAAGCAGGAAAATGTAATTATGTTCAGTCAAACACTGAAGTTACACTGGTTGTTGGGTGCATTGATAAAGGTGCAGTCCTCGTCTTAAACCAGTTGAATGAAAAACAGTAAATAATCATCATCCCGATATCCCATCTCTTTGTTAATCTCCGTTTGGTAAAACCTGAATATTCCAAACTGAAATCGCTGTGTGTAGTGCACACATACCGATGCCAAGCGCCTTCATCTCATTGATTACTGGGAAGGCTTGCGTTCTGGCCAGTGAGCCGCAGCGCCGCAGAGCCTTCAGTACAGAGTTAAATGTCAGTAGGTCTGGCTTCACCTTCTGCTCAGCCATCTGCTTCAGCAAGTCCTATAAACACATACACAGTGAGTACCTCAGGTGCAGAGGGGGACCTCAATGCTGCTCCTGAAATCAAAATAAACTTACAACAATCAGGTCCCATTTTTCAGTGTATTTCTCCTTCACTTCTGGCGCAGCATTGATGAGGGCATTGAAGATGTGCACGTCACCTAAAAGATGAAAGCATGAAAAACATCTAAAGCTAACAATCCTCGTTTGAGCCTTTAGCCTTTAAACTGCAGAGTTTAATTCTTGAGTCTTATCAATGTATTGCTTGCCATACTGGTCATGCAGATACTACTATTGCACACTGTTGGTGGCAGTGGATAGAAAAAGGGATGCACCAGTGACATGAAGGATCTAAGAGAGCTACATAAACCATGAAGAAGAAGAAGAGAACTGACGGATTGTGCGTCAGTGACCCAACAGCCACAACTGTGGACTTTCAGTGAACAGTGGGGAGTCATCCTGTTAACGTAGGCACCACTGAAAGCTGGCTGCAATCTGCAGGACTACATGCACGCAAAGCATTACAACGACTGCCCTTAACATCACGTCGATGTCACCAAAGATGTCAGACTGTCAGGGGGTGACTCAGAATGGCAGCGGGTCATCTTCAGTGAGGAGTCCCAGTTTTGTCTTGGTGGAGACGACCAATAAATGTGTGTGGAAGCACCGTGTTCAGCACCAAGATGAACGGTTAACTGTCACACATATCCAGATGTAAAATTTGCAGGACATGTGTGAGAGTATTCAAGCTGCATGTGATGCCACACTGAGAGACACAACTTCTGTACATGTAGCATAATAAATATAATTTATATCAGTCTAAATTCATCATCATCATTTATTGTTCCAGGTAATCTTTAGCTTCCTCTGAATAGAACTGCAACCATTTTCACACACACACACACACACACACACACACACACACACACACACACACACAATAATAGTCATTTTGAGGATGTCTCCCTACCAGTCAGTCGATTGTTCAGCAAGTCTGTGTAAGTGTCAAATGCCTTGGTGTAAGCACCATGCTGTGGATTTAAAACACACAATCAAACTCTCCGTAATCAGTTCAGTACTGAAAAAAATGACATCAATGCTGTGACCGAACACCTGACCCTTACCTTCACCATACCCCGAATCAGCGCACCATACGATCGTCTGTTACGTTCCGGCATCATGTTAAAGATCCTCTCTGCATTATTGTTCTCCCTGTCAGTTATTAGAGATTTACTGTATTGAGTTTGGCATGTCACAGTTAGGCATGTCCAGGTTACTTTATGTTGACTAATGCAGGAGAACCCACCTCCACACAAGCCTCAGTAAATCGGAGGCTCTTTGTGGCATGCCCTTTCTTCTTTTCACATCCTCTTGCTCCTCCCCCTGCAATACACAAACAACTAAATTACATTCATATAGGAAACCACGTTAATAATGGAAATACTCAAAAACAATGCTACACAGCAAGGTCCGGTGGCACTGTTACTGGGAAAGAAAGTGTGACTTACATGAAATTCCAGATCACAATGAGACCAGTACAAGGTGGAAATGATGTGGAAATCCCTGTTCTGGCAAAGTCGTGTCCACATATTGCCTCATATTTCTATTTATTTGTTAAAATCAGTTGCTTACCGTACCAAGGTTAAAAGGTCAGTGTGTCCACAGGTGTCAGCATGCCAGACTACTTAAGACCTCACTTGCAGCAACTTTATTCTAAAAAGCTGTGCAACATTTGGATTTTACTGGCACACAGTGCCTCAGGAGTTTGGAGAAGGAAGTGATTTTTTTTCTCCAATTTTACCCATTTCCTAAACTAGACACAAGAAGTGCCATACAATGTGGATTACTCTGTGTGGAACACCACATCACCAATTAAACACAATGCGCACAGCTGGTTTGTGGCTATATTACCAAACAAGTCTGTCTGTCTATCAAGTATTACTTCATTATATGTCCCAAAAACGATTAATGAGATGAAATTCATTTGAAGAAAGTCACAAGTTTAAAAACAGGCATATAGCTGCGAGCGTATTATCATTTCATGTTCCACCTTAAATATCGTATCAGTAACATTCAGATGTCTGTATTGGCACTTGTAACTGATGCACTATATACAGTGGTACTGAAATTCTTGAGACAACCATACAATTCAACAGATATCCTTATACATCACATCATATACATAATTCTACCCATCCAAAACAAAGGCGGGGAGAGGGCTGTCGCTAATTCAGTGCATCTTGTTAGATGGGGACTATAAACATGTTACATATCCGCTGTGGTGATAGGCTTTTACTTACAATGATTTGTTTTGTGAAAGGGGTGTAGATTATTAGAACAGCTGCGTTTTTCTCCACATCTCAGCTGTCAAATATGAGCCCAGTTTTTTCGTCTCCTCTGGGCAGAACCTGTGTCTGTGCTGAGTGGATGCCTTCCTTATAGTTTTTGTTTGCTGTGCTACAAAGAGGGAAGCTGTAAGCCATTTTTGAGCTCATTTGCATAACAAAGTTTGTCCAGATGGGGAGAAAGCAGCAGAGTGAGCAGGGTGAGCATCAGCTGTTTTTTGTTTCACTTTGGTTAATTTTTTTCTCATTACCCAAACATAGTAAACCACAACATGTTCCAGTGACAGACTGTCTATAACTCACCGCACAACTTGAATATTGTTGGCAAGTAAAAAGCGAATGAAGGCAACATCAAGCATAGCACCAAACATGCTGCTGTTACATCAGTTTACCCAGCAACAAACATGCCTTGACCAACATCGACCATCTTTGAGTTTTTTTATTTTGCCAAACTAATTCCATTAAACTGAAAATATGACCCCAGGTGGGCTTGGCATTACAGAAGGTGATGTTGTATTGAGACGAAAGAAGGAACATCCAAATTAAATCATATGTCAGGGACCTGGAGAGTGCACAAAAGCCTGCCCAAGGAACAGGAAACAGCTGACTCTGCTCCAAGTGGATGTTCAGAATTAGCGAGGAGTGGATAGGGGCTTATAGTGATGGCTTTCCGAGGGCTGTACAGCTTCATCTAGCTGGCAGCGACAACCATAACTGAAGACGCTGAAGTCAACCGTTCGTAAAAACAAGAGATAATAAAACGACTTGGCATCACAAAGAGATGCTAGGTTTTGATGTATTGCATAGCAGGCAGTCTTTTTGGCTCTGCCGCTAATGGCTTTACTTGAGTCGAGTCGTTATCAAGTGTCTTCGCTTTCTTTAACCTTAATGCATGCTGCACTGCAAAAGCTCCCATGGCTTTGATCTGCCCCACTGGCATCGAGACATGCCAGGCTGCTTTGTCTCCTATAATCTAGGTGGGGTGAAATGTTTTTCAAAAGCTTCTCATTGTCCAAGCTCTTTGCTGAGGTGTTGAGAGCTGGAGAGGTTGTTCATATTCCACAGAAGTGATAAGGCTCTGAAAAGGTCTCAGTCTCTGCCGGTTCCCCAGGGGACAGCAACCGCTCCCTTCCGCCATTGAGATGATCCCTATCACTGCAGACTGACTGAGACCACAGTGGCCAGGCTCCACCAATGCAGCAAAGCCAGTGGCTGGAGCTAAACCAGCAATCTCACATAGCGGACAATAGTGATACAAGTAATGATCATGAGTTATGATTATTATGCCAAATGATAATCAATTACACTATTAATTATTATGCAGACTATAACTACAACTGAACCATTAGGCCTTTAAAACAATAGAGGGCCAGTGCTGTGTGTAGCATGTGGAGTGAATTTCTCCCCAATCAAATGTTTTCCAGAGGCTCCTGCAGGATGTATTAAAAGTTGTACTTATCACCACTCATTATGCTTTTAACCAAAAACCAAACTCCAGATGTTGTTATAGATCCCCAGACTTGCAGTGATGTGTTCCACCATGCTTGACAGACGGTTGCAGTAACGGCTTTTTCTAGAGTCTTTTTACGACTGTTTTGGATTCATACATACTGCACTCTGTTGCTTCCAAAATCTAAAATCTCGCTGATCCATGAACTCATTATTCCTAAGACCTATGACATAGTCCACATTACAGACATCCAGTTTTGATGTTATAGTACATTTGTTGTATTTTTCTCAGTAAAGGCTTTTTCACAGCTAAATATGTATTGCTAGGTTGTTTAGTGGAGAGTTGGACAGAAAGAGAATGGTTTTCTAAAAGATGAAAGCTTTGTTTTCCCCTGTATATCTAACATATCCTCCTCCTCTCCAAAGTTTCTCCTTTAGCCTTTTTAGTTGCACATGAGAGAGAAATCTACAAGGTGGCTAATCTGAGTTAGGTTGGGTAGTGTGTTTTCACACTAGAGCTATTTTCCAGGGAACACTCTTGCTCTGCAAGTTTGACACATTTGGTCAAGTGTGACAGCTGTTTTTGAGCCATAAGTGGTCCAGAGAACTGATCTATGGTCCTCCTGAAATCAGTGGTCTGAGGTTTACTTCCAACAAACTCTGGTGTGATCTGCTGGGTGTGTGGAAGCTATCCGCTCCCGGTGCCATGTGTTGATTTGATTTCATTTTGTAACGTGACTCCTGTGACTTTTCCCATTACTTCCTCTTTCATGTTTCAGGATGGCGGGAAACGGATTGCTGTGCGCAACAAGTGCTGTTCTTTGCTGCTTGAGGGTTTGTAGCACAGAAAAATCATAAATATGCAGAAAATGGATAAAGCTAATGCCTACCACTTCATAATCCTGCACACAGAAAAGTGACATATGGAATTAAGCACAGTTAGGACGTTCTTTTGTGTGAAAGTAGTCGGCGATAATGAGCCTCTCCCCTTAACGAGCCCAGAGTCGGTTCTGGGTACAGACTCAAGTATTTGAGACAAGTCTGAAAACGTACTTAGTGTCTCTTTTGAAGTGTAACATAGTGACTAGTGTGGGAAGAGCTTTGGTTTGGAGGACACAGCTGTAACTCGTTTTTAAGATTGGAAGGATGGAAGAGTTTAAGTGTCAGTAGGATGTACATAAGTAAAGAGTGGAACAACTAAATACAGATTTAATGTTTAATGTTATGCCTGGTGTTGAAGTAATTTGCTGTGACGTTTCCTGCTTTAATCCCTGATTAAAGAAAAATATTTAGTTGTTGTTTTGACTGAAATTAAACAAATGAATAGCTTCTGGCTTGCACTGTACCGTATATGACTTGTCAGCTTTTTAAAATAAACAACATTGTCTAATCAACCTTACCAAATCAGTGCAGGCCTAGAAAACATATTGAGAGCACCTAAGCAACTCCAGGTGAACAATGTGGAAATATATGAGCACTGTCAGGGAAAAGAAGATTATGGTCAGTCTTGAGGCTAGCTGCTCCTGTGCTTTCCCAGATGGTCAGAGAGGGCAGATTACAGCCGAATCATGACAAAAGATCAGTTAGAGAATCACCCTTCCTCAGATTAAGCTGTTAGCCTGCCTCTAAAGCATAAGCTGGGGTAACACGCTAAGATTAACAAGCCATCCAGTGGAACAGGGATTAGGTCTGCCCCAGAGATTACCAAGAGTTCTTTACCAAATCCAGGTCTTTGTCTTGACACTTGGCACACAACACTGCAGACAAACACAACGACTACTTCCATAGCACACTCCTAGCTTATTAGTGAAAGAACCAACTTTCCAATGCATTATTTCTAACTGAGGGAAAAGATGCATGCTAGTGATCAACCACTTAATGCATCAATAATGAATTCATTCTTTAACCAGATACAAACTTCTTCCAAAGCATGATGCGTTTATTCCTGGCGTAACATTGGAGCCTGCTGGCTTCTGCAGCTCTGATATGACTAGGTGTGCCAAGACAGGCTGTGACCAGAGTTGGTATTCAGGGCTGTTATCAATGAGCTTTTCACAAGAGCAGCACGGGGCTCTGGCGCAGCTGGCAGCAGCAAAGCCCCAAGACATAGAAGCCTTCTGAGAGAGAAAGACATGTATAGGGGTCTTTAGAGAGAGGAAGAGAGACAGAGGCCCACAGAGAGAGAGACCTAGCTACTAGGTTTACTGAGAAACCATAGTTTTTCCCCATGTCTGACATTGTTGGGAAGTGGATGGTTAGTGGGTGATGGGGCAGCAGAGTACCTTAAAGTAAAATGGAAATACAGCTGCTCCTTACCTTGTTTTCACATTTCTTATGAGTGGCTGTTTTGCATACTGCAAATGACAGACAGAACAAAATGTACAGGTTTAGCATGATGAAGAGCATTGCCACAGAAGGATCCTAATCAAAGTTCTAATCAAAGTTACCTGTTTCTTAAATTATGCTTTTCCAAGCCATTCTTTTATTTCTGCGTTCTAATTTAAGAGCAGCCAATGTATCTAAACATTGCTCAGAAATCAATAAAATAATCTTACAAATGCAGCAAGACTTACCTCGGCAGAAGGAGCCCAGGCTCTCTATACTCTGCTTACACACCCCACACTGACGCTTCTTTTTGAAGGTCTTTTCTTTAAAGGCATGGGGCTCGCCCTTCAGCGCCTGCAGAAAACGGAAAACCCATTAGAGATCTAAGCAATCTACAAGACACTCTTTCACCTGTGGACTGTACTCCGTTTTCTCTGACTGTATCCATTACCATCTCTCATTTTTACTTGTACCTCTTAAATAGGACTCGTTAATGCTTTCCCTGTCTTTGTGCAGAGAGTCTCATCTTTCAAAGTCAAGCAGGAGGACAAAACCTTTGCGTAATGGAGTTAATCTCACTGTGACACACCTTGTCTTAAGACAAGCTACTGGAGAACATAGAGATCACATGTAGCAACTGGTCCACTCCTGTGATCCCTGAAGTCCTGTTCTGATCATTTTACACATAAGCTGCCTATTAAACATTTGGAGGACTCCTTGCCTTCTGTTGAGTGTAACATTTGCGGAAAAGTTTCAGCTTCATGTTCATCAGTGGCTCTACATCGTTATAAAGAGTTGGTAATGATTTGGAAGATTTCCTTCTCATACTATTGTTAAAAGCACATACAGATTTTTTTTGCTTTAAGAATAATCGTTCTTAATTAAAAAAATTATATAAAAATAAGTTCAGTATTTAAGACCTTATTGCAAATTGACGTAGAAAATATGATGTCTATTAAAAATACATCATACTACTTTTTATTTCCTTATAGCAGCTGGAAATCATGAAAACCGGCTGATATCAATACTGTGTCAATACACTACGTAATGTTTGGGGATTCTGAGACCTCTCTGGCAGTACATTTTGTAATGTCATGTGTGTTTTGGGCACCCTGTGTGTGTGTGTGTTGCGAGTGCACTGAAAGGGCATTCAAAGATAACTTGTATGTCGAAACCCCTTATAAGGATGTAAGTGAATTAACTACAACTGTCACTTTATCTTCATCAGTACAATTTGGGAGCACTGATCATCTATTTGTATTAAACTTCTTTACAGCCAAACTGACCGGTGCAGATTTTCATGCCAATCTGATGATTACATTACACACATAAGCACATTTCTAGTACGCTGTATCAACCAAACGTGTGATACAATGATTATGTACTCTTTAATGAGGCAAACTGGTATTTGAAATCTGTTTTTAAATGAAATACCTATTTAAATATCATAAATAAAATGCGGCACTGAAAGTAAGAGGTAACTGGCTGTTTAGCACAATGACTCATGGATAATTATGCTTTTACTTCTTGGTAAAACTGTAGCAGCAGCGTTCGGATGCATTGTGAGTGCAGTTACCTGGCTTATGCTATTTATATCATAAAACTGCAACAAAGATCCGCCAGAAGAAAAACATTAAACTGGCCGATTTCATGTTTTAAGCAAAAGTCTGTATCCCTAGGTAGAATGTGACCCAACAACGAGCTGTGTTTGAGCTCGTGCATGTGACACTATTATGTAAAGACATAGAACATGGTTTAAAAATATCTCCCACAAAATCAAACACAAGCATGTGAAAAAGCTAGGCGTCCCCAAACATTTAACAGGCAATGTACTGTTCTTTAGTAGGACAGAGATAAAAATCACACATAGAAAGTGACCACAGGGACATTTGACCAGCTTTCTTTAAGACTAGTGTGTGTTGAGTAGCATATTTGCTGTCTCTATTAAGGAGGATAATGTAGCTTTGTGCTGGGCTGTGTGTTTTTCCTTTTGGCAGCAGAGGCACAGGGAGCTCATTTCCACTCTCCTCTCCCTCCAGCACTGGGCACTGTTTGGACAGCTGGCGAGAGATGCAGTGCATGCCCACTCGATGCCATACAGCTCCGTATTGTACACACTCTGGCATCATCTCTCACTCTGACACACACACACACACACACACACACACACACACAAAGACACTGTAATACCGAATGTTTTTCATTGACCAACAGCACTGTCCAAAAGTCCCCGACTTTTTATTTATTTAATTTTCAATCACATGGCCATTAAGTACAAGTTATTAATTTTCAGTGGCAGGAATAAAAACTGAAAACATATATTTAAGAGAAAATTACATAATTTACAAAAACTAAACAAAATCTTCATAAGTTCAGTATTTAATGTTTCCAGTATTCAGTGCTGCTGTTGTGTTTTTTTCTTCTTTTCGGTACACTTGTTTTCAGTTCTTCAGAGAAATCTGCTTTTTATGATCCAAGTAATTCCAAACACTTTTAGTGATGTTAGGGTCTGCACTCTAGGTTGGTCGATCTGTTCCTCTCACAGCAGTAGGATGGACAGAAACACCTGTGGACCTTTTCAGGTCTGTAGTAAGAGTGGAGCTTGATTTTCTCCTCTCAGATATGATAGCTTATACAGCAGTGCTGTTTATCTGGTGGTCACAGTTTTGGTGGTCTGGCAGGTCTTGCATGGTTTTAGGTTGTCTTTTTTCACATCTTTTAATCATGTTTTGTACTCAAATTTTAGAAACTTTAGTTCCACTGTATTAAGAAGCCTTTTTGAAGCCTAGGGGTATAATGAAATCTAGACCCCCAACCACAATACTACTGTCCATGGAACCTCAATACTGCCCCACCCTAGAATCATTACAGTTTGATTTGTTGGTATAGGTTCCACAATACTGCAGGAACCAAAACTAAACCTTTCTGCTACCTTAGTTTTACAAATAAAAGCTGCTGGAGACTTGGGTTGCTACCACTGATCTAAATACAGTACATGGGCACCAGCACACACCAACAAATCGCATGCTCATACCTCATTCAGAAAATCCAAATCAAGATCTAAGACTACTCTAGAAGATATAACAGTAACAAGAGGAACCATTAACACTAAACGTGACCACTACCTTTAAAGGCCCCTGTGAAAGCTGATTTCAAGAGCAAGATCAAACAAGCATTCAGGCATGGTTCCAGATTTCAAGCAGGATGCTAATTTCCTCTTCAGTCATTTGCTGCTTGCCCTCTCCTCAAACCAGTTGGCTAGTATCGTATCTCCTGTAAAGCTATGTGTGATATCTATGGTAGTTAATAAAGGGTTAGGGACCCTGCATTCACTCTTAATTTAAGGGAGCAGCTATGGCCAATCCCAGCACCCTCCCTCAACTCTGTCTAACCCCAGTTGGTAGATGGGTTAGTGTAAATGTGGTATACAGTGATGTTCTGTTGATACAGTGATGTTTCTTGCTTTGCCTTAGGATGATACAAAACAAGGCAGATAATGCCAGTCTTTCATTAAATGTTAGTTGTTGACCATTTTGCAATTTTTGATTAATAATTTAAATGACTTAATTTTGTTTTTTGTATGCAAATATTTAGTCTAGCTCCATATCTTTAGCTATTTAGTTAGCTTTCAGTTTCTGTAGTTGTACCTGCGATTAAACAGAGAGCAGCCCTGCTTTCACAACCCCCTACTACTCCTACACTCTAATCACCTGATGCGGCAACAGAGTGAGGAGGAGCAGACGGATACATTTTATCCACCAGAAAGCGGAAATTACGTCTCTCACCCATCTTAGGGAAGGCAACAAATTACACAAATGCGGATATGTTTGCAGGCACAACCTCTGTATATATAATAAAAGACACAAAAGCATCTCAAAGTTGACCCGAGTGGTTTATAGGATTACTAATGAATATAATAAAAGGCAGATCCAGCAGTTGGTCATTAACTTGAAATATTTATGGAACTTAAACATCCAGGCATGTTGTCTGGCACGTTGCATTAGCAAACATGGCAGCCCGAGACCATACTGAAAGACGTTACTTCTGTATGTGTAGCTCAATAAGTATTACCCATATCAGTCTACATTTATCATAAGTTACTGTTTCTGATCATCTTTATCTTCCTTCAAAATAGCATTGGAATCCGACACTTCCTTCTAGGTGCATCTATTTTTTGATGATAAGTGTAGGCTGTAGGTACAGTTCCATGCTGCTTTATATATTAGCAGCTTCACAGCCCTTGTAAGGTTTCAGTGCTCTATAACAGGGTTTAATAAACTCCAGTCTGGACTATGAATAGTCCTGGCAAATATTTTTAAAAAATTGACATCTGACAAACGAACATATCTTGATCGGGAAATGGATTGGTAAAAAGCTTTTTAATATATTATCATGATAATACAGTAAACAGTGATAAAAGGTTACATAACTATCATTACACATGTTTTAATATTAGGCACATACTAGGTCTAGTTGTGACGTAAACGTATGCACAGGCGGAACAAATTGTTGTCAGGTTAAATAATTGCAATTAGACAATTATGTGGGTGTGGCAATTATGTTAAGTGTGACAGGTCTAGCACAGACACAGACTGGAAGAGATAAGTGCATTGGACCTTAGGGCCTTGTAACAACATAACAAGAAAACAACACAGAAATGCAGATTTAATCCAAACTGTTGCTCCATTACTCAATACACTCCGGACAGGACACAGTGTTATAGAATGTCCCATGACAACTGTTAGGTGTTATGTTGTAAATTTCACACTTGTATCTCCACCCATGGCATAAAAAGCCTCTTTCTGACTTATCAAGTCTTATCAAACCAGGAGAGTGATATTAGTGAAATGTATACAAGTTAGACTCAGTGAGGGAGTAAGAAAAAGGGAGTCAAGAAGAAAAGAAAAGTTTATGGGGAAAGACCCTCCCAGATCATGTCAATAGGTCTGGCTGACACTGCTTCTCTCGCAGTTGTACTAAACCAGCCATCTTATAATCTTAAGGACTATTCCTGTTTTACTTATCCTCTTTCTTTTCTACTAAAAACCTTTTATTCCTATGTCCTATGTTTACAAGATATTCATTCTGTTCTAATTTCTAACTTTACAGCCAAAGCTTAAAAACACAAACCCCAACATCAAATCTGCTAAAAATATCAGAATATAAATTTAATTAGTTGCACAAAAATCTTGTTACAATTTCATGAACCAACCAACAGAAATGGCCCATAACAAGTTAAAATGCTTTTTCATTTTATTGTGAAATGACCATTTTGGAGATACAACATTTGCATGCAGCAGAGTTTGCATGGAAAAAACAGCAAAAATATTCATAACATTAACCCTCATCAATAATTACGGAAACCTGCAACTACCGTAGCTGCAAGCGACACCATTTACTGTCTTGTGCTAACCGAATCCCACAAGCTCTTGCTGATTGAAGTCTGAACTGCCTAAGTAAATATG
Organism: Prochilodus magdalenae; assembly: GCA_024036415.1. NCBI lineage: Eukaryota > Metazoa > Chordata > Actinopteri > Characiformes > Prochilodontidae > Prochilodus > Prochilodus magdalenae. Next base: position 1,062,166 of record JAMWET010007338.1, on the reverse strand, counting down.
AAAAAAGCCTCTTACCTTCAACCTGATTGCCCACAAGGGTCAGCGCCCCACTGGAAAAACGATTTATGCGTAAACAGCCTATGCTACCTACACTAGCCACCCCTACCACTTGTGCACTCTAGTCTCCTGTACTAAACTCGTAAGGTGTGACTAGATGACCCCATAACAGGCTCCCCTACTGCCCAGCCAACAGGGTGTTGACAGCAGGGTAGCCTGGGCAGGGACTGCTCCTTGGGTATGGAGCACAGACAAGGAGGGCCTGTTCACTTAATTTTAGCCACCCAGAGCCAGAGGCTCTCCAGTCAAAAGATGGCCTTTGAGAGTGAGGACCCTCCCTTTCTCGCTCCACTTCAAGCTCAAATGAAAGAACAGAGGAAGGATTGAAGGCAGGGGTGGACAATCTTGACACACACACATACACACAGAAATAGACACCATGTGCTGGCAAACACGCACACTTAAACTGCAGAATGGAAATACATGTGTACAACAATGTGAAAGTGTCTTAACAGAACCTATACATTTGCTCTTCAATACCTCCAACCAACCTTAACTCCATTAGTGCAGAGACGTGATGAGTCTACTTGGAATAATATAGTAACTCAAGGTGTCAATGTGACCATCCTGTGGAAGGACAAGAACTTGCATTTCCCCCAAGAGAGCTCCACTGGTACGTCAAGGCTTAAAGACCACGTGAGGAACATCCTTGCTTTACGCCTGTCAGTTAGGAGATTAGCAAATGACAGGAGCTAATCCTTCAGAGATGAGCTCTGATACCATGGAATGCTGGTGGGATTGGCAGACAATGAAATCAAGGAAAACACAGAAATCCTTTCTTTCTCCTAGTGCAGGTCCCAAACCCCAGACCTGGAGTATACATGGCCTGCATGCTTTTTTCCTGTTAACATAACTCATCCAGCTAATCAGCCAATTGACAAACCCTTCCTGAGTTGAAGTGGGTGTATTAGAGCAGGGAAAGGAATACTCTACACTAAAGTGCAGGACAGGCACATTTTATAATCTTAATGGCTCCTAAATGGTTCTTGGCGTGGACAAACAGGAAACACCTAATTGGTATAGAACATTTATATTAAGTGGAGTTTCTTTAAACCTTAATAATGTTCATCACAATGGGGGTAACTCATTTACAAAGACATTTTTTAAAAGAATAATCCATTGAAGGGTTTTTCATTTTCAGCGTCTGGATACCAAAGATGCAACAGCATCAGTCAACTGATTAATGTCAGTTTCGAGCACTTCACGTTTGTTTTAATGGCTCAGGTAACTGACAAAATAAAAAACTAACAACCTTGTGTTAGGTTGATCAGGAGGATCTCCTTTCCAACCACCCAATAAACCATCTACTGTTTTATTTTCCTATGCATTGACCTGCTGAAATCAATAGTTTGAAAAGACATAGCAAAAAGAAAATCAAGGCATCAATTATAAACATGTTGATGTTAGTCAGGATTGCTGCGACTGCTACATTTTAATTTTAAAAATTTAATTTTAGTTTAAAATTAGTCATCTCAAGTGAATTTTTGCTTTAAGTAGGTTTTTAGTGACTGAAGCCTAATGGCACTTTTCTACCACATGGTACAGCTCAACTGGACTAAACTTACCTTTGGTATAAGACATTTCCTTTAACCTGTTATTGTAAGCCTCAATGTAGCTGGTCATCATAGTGATGCTGCACAAAACTGCCGTTATGTGAGGGTGCTGTGTTCGTAAGAGGTTGACGGCAGCAAGACTGCAGGAAAAATAAGATGACGAGATGATTCTGGTTGTTCAAATCCGATGCCCTGCTTAGAGCATCGAGATGATACCAAGAATAGTACCAATTACCACATTTGCCTAATGAAAAACCACAAAGGCGGGTACAGCTGAGCTAGTACAACGTTAGAGTACACTGTCTTAGTAGGATAGTATGAGAGTTCAACACAGTCTGTGGATCCTAAGCTCTTGCATGCCTGTGGTCCTCTTATATATGTCCCCCCTTTCATTATCACCAAAACTTGTTTAGTGGGCGATATCCAAGAGTATGTATGTGTGTACCCCATTCCAGCTTCATTGAATCAATGTGTCCCAACAGGGTGGGACAGGCAGAAGAAGGAACTGCCTGAATGTGTGTGTGTTGGTGCGATGGATTGAATTGGCCTGTATGTACGTGTGGAGGGTGGGACAGGCAGTAGGGGAACAGAGACTGCCTGTTCCAGAGATGAGGTCAGCACAGCACTATTACAAGCTTCCTGCCCTCGCCTCTCCTCCTTCTCGACATATCGTCCACGTTTCCATGGAGCTGGTTCTTCAGAACCTCTGCCGCAGAATGGACACTACAAGCAAGTTTCCTCTGCAAGAGGGAAAAGCCTTTCTGTTTTTTTTCAATGGAAAATAATCAGTCTAATGGCATTTTGTTTGTTTGTGCTATCAGTCCTTAATGCTTTTTGTGCAATGTGCAGGGGGAACTTATGGAAATGTGATGCTCTGAGTTTCATTTCAACCCCACTTTGTTATTATGACTAATTATCATCTTACAGGTGTATACAAGAAGTCAAGTCATGGTCAAGAGGTTAAGTAATGTAATTTGTAAGGGATTTGACTGGCCAATTTGCAGTACCTGTGTAACCTGGTGGATCACTGACATAGTGGTGGTGTGTGTTGTGCTTGTGTGAGTCCCTTAGACACAGCAGTGCTGCTGGAGTTCATAAACACCTCAGTGTCACTGCTGGACTGAGAATAGGCAACCAACCAATACGATCCAGCCAACAGCATCCTGTGGACAACCTCTTGTGCTCACTGATGAAGGACTAGAGGATGACCAACAGAAACTATGCAGCAGTAGAGAACCTATCGTCTCTGACCAGGTAGACCAGCAAGGTAGGAGTGTCTTAATAGAGTGGACAGTGAGTGGACACACCAACATGTCATTGCCACTGCAGTGCTGAGAACGACCCACCACCAAAATAATAATTTCTTTGTCGTGTTGTCGTCTTGTGTGGGTCCTTACCACAAACAGGGTGAAAGGGGACAAACAAAGTATACAGAGTCATTGTAATTGTAGAACTACACTGCTCAAAAAAATAAAGGGAACACTTTTTAATGAGAGTATAGCATCAAATCAGTTCAACTTCAGGGATATTGATCTGGTCAGTTAAGTAGTAGGGAGGGCCGTTAATCAATTTCAGCTGCTTTGGTGTTAATGAAATTAACAACAGGTGCAGTAGAGGAGCAACAATGAGACAACCCCCAAAACAGGAATGGTTTAAACGGACTAGGTCATTGACATTTTGTCCCCCCTCATCTTTTCTGACGGATTTTTCACTAGTTTTGCAGTCGACTTGGGTCAGCGTCACGACTAGTACCATGGTGCATTACCTGGACCCTACAGAGGTTGCACAGGTAGTCCAACTACTGAAGGATGGCACATCAGTATGTGCCATTGCCACAAGGTTTGCTGTGTCTCCCAGCACTTAGGAGTACGGTGGAGGTTCCAGGAGACAGGCAGTTATTCTAGGAGAGTTGGACAAGGCTGCAGAAGGTCCTTAACCCCTCAGCAGGACCGGTATCTGCTCCTTTGTGGAACAAAGGCGGAACAAGATGAGCACTGCCAGAGCCCTACTGCTGTGAATGTGTCTGACCAAACAATCAGAAACAGGCCTCATGAGGGCGGCCTGAGGGCCTGACGTCCTGTAGTGGGCCCTGTGCTCATTGACCAGCACCGTAGAGCTCGATTGACATTTGCCACAGAACACCAGAATTGGCAGATACGCCACAGACGCCTTGTGCTTTTCACAGATGAGAGCAGGTGTCACCTGAGCACATGTGACAGATGTGACAGTGCTCTGGAGACGCCGTGGAGAATGTTATGCCGCCTGCAGCATCATTCAGCATGACTGGTTTGGTGGTGGGTCAGTGATGGTCTGGGGAGGCATATCCCTGGAAGGACGCACAGACCTCTACAGGCTAGACAACGGCACCCTGACTGCTATTAGGTATCAGGATGAAATCGGACCTGTTGTCAGACCCCACGCTGGTGCAGTGGGTCCTGGGTTCTTCCTGGTGCACAACAATGCCCGGCCTCATGTGGCGAGAGTATGCAGGCAGTTCTTGGAGAATGGACGAGCCTGCTGCATCATTTTTTCGCTTTGAATTCAACCCTCTGTAGGATGAGCATTTTCATTTCCATCAAACGATGTGGCATCCTTTCGTTCCTAACACATTACTCAGTCTATATGAGGAAAGATATTCTGCATGTTTTTTTTTCCATTGAGATCTGATGTGTTTTCAAAGTGTTCCCTTTATTTTTTTGAGCAGTGTACAAAGTATTGCTATATGATATGTGAAGCTAATGTATTGGAAAATGTCTGTAGATACAAGGTAGTTGTACATACTAAAGTGGGCAGTAAGTGATATGGTGCATATGGTTGTGTGCATTTTATGACAACGTTCTAAAAATAAGATTAAAAAATTATTGCAGTGTATTGCATCAGAAATCGTGTGTAATGATGCATATTGTCTGGTTTCTGCCAATACATAGCCATAGTACCTTCAGGTATTTAATTTTCTTTCTCCTTCTATGTGGCCATTTAAATGCTTTAAAATTACGACAGTTCTGTATACATGGGTAAAAAGGTAAAAGAACTGCAAGATCTCCATTTTAGCAGTTAACCCTGTCACCAAAAAAAACACAGGTGATAATGTCTGTTAGCAGGATAAGTTATTACATTGCCATGAGGTCAATTAGCAAATTATGCAATTTGCATCAAAAAATATTACTTAGCAGGCTTATACATGACATTGGATTAAAATCACAGATGTCATCGGCAATCATTCAAATTACAATACCTTCCAGGAGGGAAGTAATCCATTTTAAATAGGACTTTTATCTGTTACTGCCCATCTGCATTCCCTGTAGCTAGCATGTTAGTCCACTTATCTCCTGCATATAATTACCTACTTTAAGGACAAAGCCACATTTTTGGCAAAAAAACAAACAGTTTGCAGACTATGTGTCTGTTTCAACATACAATTGCACAATTACCATACATTTTGATGCCTAATCTGCAAGTAAATCTGCCAACTGCGAGCACCGAAAGACAATATTGTGAAAGGGCACTGAAATTAGTCTCTTATCCATCCGCTGTCTCTCTGCAGTGGAAGTTTGCAAGGTCCCTGACTCAGCTAACAGAGCTGTCAAACAGCATGCACACTAATCATGCAATAGTCTATTAGTGGCTGGTCTTTATTAAGGAAGAAGTTAAAACGACACAATGTTATCGGCTTACCGAATATAACATTCTAGCTTTCCTGAAAATCCTGAGAGAGACTGGAGACCTTGAAACTACAGGATATGCACAGGAAGAAAATGTAAATCACACAGAGCTCTGGACACATACGCAGTTGCACAATCAGGAGCTCACGTGCTTGAAAAACACACATGTACAGACATTTTTCCAGGCTATTGTTCATAACATCCTATTACTCATCTAGAACTCCAAGGTTTTCCATCCACGTGTCAGGTGAACCATATTAGCAGTCAGAATCTCTTACGTCAAAGCTAAAAGCGTTGTTTCCTCTTTTACCACCCAAAAAGCCACCTGATTGGTCAACTGCTTCAGACGTTGCTGAGGTCTCAGGCTGTATCTGTGCAACAAGATGAGGACCAGCTGGTAGTGGTAGTGTAAATGATGATAATATTTTTCCAATTCAAGCTGTGTCGTAAGTGTGTATGAGACACCCATTCTTATTCTAATTTCCAGTTTCACCACAGATGATGTAACAGTTGCGTTCAGGGGCATGTAACCGTGCCAGGATGTAACGGCTGCTCCATTCAATGTGGTATGGTGATATTTACCATTTAATGAAAAAAAAGGCCAAAAAATCCCAGAATAATAATTTTTAAAAAATCAAATAAAAATCTACATCTAAAAGTCTAAGAATACAATGATATACACTCCTCATCAGAAGAACAGTTCAAGAATAGCTGCAGCCAGACTGAAACAGACAGCTGGAATGAAACTCGGTGGGTAGGTTTGGCATTGTGAGACATGTAAATGATGCGCAAGACTGCGGGGGTGTCATGTCATGGAGTGACTCAGAACAGCAGCGGGTCATCCTTAGTGACAAATCCCACTTTCGTCTGGGTGTAGACGACCAACAAATTCGTGTGTAGATGCACTGTGGTCACAGCGTCATACTTCCAGAAGGCCTGGTGTCACTCCACCTCCAACTCTACTGCAAAATCTGCAGGAACTGTGTATGAAAATTCAAGCTACATGGGACACCATTAGAAACCTCCATGCCGAGACGTCTGGCATGCTGCTTTAGCAAACATGGCTGCTTGCCACCATACTAAGAGACACCACATCTGTATGTATAGCTAAAGAAATATTGCCTATATCAGTCTAAATTTATAATCAGTTGTTGTTCCCGGTAAGCTTAATGTTCTGATAATGAGTGTACATTAAAACTGACATAAACTGTTGGCCATTCTACCCACTACAATAATTACAGATTTCCTCTATTTTAAGCTAGATGTTTCACAGAAATGTATCAGATACAGTACTTTTTCTGACTTATATCTGGTCCACTCTTATCTGCTGATATCACCACAATATTGATCATTTCAAGATACAGTGTATTAAGGATGTAGCATTCCTAATGCTTCCAGGACATCAATGTGGTTAGCGTCTTTCCTCATTTATATTTAATTTAAAATACAATGACACTACAGAGTTGTGATCCCGTGTCGAGAAGTATATCATGGTCTGGATGTATTGTTACATTCCTCTTTCTTTAACAAGTAAGCATAATGGACTTTAGTGTTATGCGATCACCATGACTGCTTCATACGACAGCAATTTTCACCTCTTTGTGTATAAAGCGCCACTATGTGATCACTGTAGTTATCACAATTGCTGCTATCACTGCGTGCCTGCTCTTTCAGTATGTGTATTTCTCTTGGGTAAACAGCTGTCTTCTTGAGCCAGAGAGGTTCTCATGTTTAGAGCTGGTGTGAGTGTGGTGTGCACAGCTGGATATGAGCAGAGACAGTTCAGGCAATCCTGTCACAGAGTTCAGTGAACTTGTCCAAGACACACACAGCCATAGTTTATAGAGCTGAGAGAGATAGGAGGAGAGAGAGATAGAGAGAGAGAGATTGAGAGAGAGAGAGAGATTACAGTAAAGAACGAAAGCTTCCATCAAATCCTAGTGCTATGTTTCTGTAGTAAACCAGAAACAAATTTCACCAGGACTCCAAACCACCACCTGCAGCAAACGCAATCAGTTCTAACAGTAATTGGCAAGCAAGTGCTGAATCTTATCGGCTGTTTACTTTGTCATTACTTGGTTGTAAGCATGCTGACAAGGAGACACAAATATGCAATTACTGTATCCGAAAGTGAGGCACAACCACACAGAGGGTAACACGTAATATGGACGTTTATATATAATCTTATTGTTACTGTCCAAAGACAATCTCCAAATGCCAACTTTACAGGAGAGGGCAAATACTTAATTTAACTTTAATGTAAGCAAATGCCACCAGTCTTTTTTCCAACCAGTTTGGGAACATTTCTGTTGGTCCATTCATCATGACACTTTCACACAATGTAATAGGAAGTTGTTGTGTTCAAATGATGCACAAGGGTAAAAAAATAGTAATACACGGTTTTCTTAGGACAGTGACGATGTGCAAACATTTGGGCATCCATGGTCAAGTGATACATTGTTTTCTTTCTGTATGACAATAACGCATCTGGAGATAATTACAAATGTCACTTTGAGTCCTCTCATGGACAGCTGTACATGTGCAGTAGTTGATGAGATCAAGAATACAGAATCTGACCCCCCTTTAGATGCACAGGAGTCACACAGGCATATGAGCCAAGCTCCTTCTTATAGCTAGACGAAGACCCATAGTTGTTGGAGTGTGATGTCGTGAAATAAAGTGTTATGCAGTTCACATAAGTTTGGAAGTCTAAACCAGTTGGAAGGCTGGAAGTCTAATCCACTTCAAATAACACAAGACTGAACTTAATTTGTTTTGTTTAACATTGTTTTAGTGACTGTTACTACTACTTCAGATGTAGTCCTTAAATTTGTTACTCAGATGTCAGTTGCACTTTAACTTAATTGGCTGAATTGCTCACAGAGTGCTGGAAAAAATTTATGTTATAAATGTGCTGGAAACAATATTATGTTTTCACTTGTAACAGAGATGTGCAGGGAGCTTTTGCTTTAAAATGATTTAACATTAACTGCATGTGTCTGGTAGGGCCCTGCTCTCCCCTAATCCCCAATAAGAACCGCTACCTGTACTATTGAGTTACAGCACTATACTGTCAGGTGATTGTACTGGGATTTCATTCAGATGAACATTCTATGCATCATCAGTACTACTAGCTGTAACGGCCGAGTGTTTGTATACATACTGTGGATTCTGTAGTGCCAAAATTCTCCAACCCTTACAAAACATCCACTGCACTTTCAAGGAGTCATTTGAAGAACCAGCTGACGCATTTCAGGAGCTCCCTGTGCGCTCTAGTGCTGGCTAACTGACAAATTCCAGGAGGGTCAGTTTCCTTCAATCCCCCTTTTCTCATTAAGTGTAGGCCTACACTTAATTAAAACAGCAATGAAATAGCTGGCAGAGGAGTTAGCACATGACGAACCATTTAGCTTCTCTACAAAATGGGAAGGAGGCTCTAACAGTTAGTTATTTTCCTACATTCTTATGTTTTTCTTCCTTTCACTCCTTCAGTGAAACATTTTACTAATGTATAGCGCCAGGCCTAGACTGCCCACAGTCATTTCCAGCCCGCTTTTATCTGTCTGCCTTATTCAGCTGGGAAGGACTGCAAAGGCTTTTACCTAAATCTGGGATTCATATCTATGTGGGGCGACTGGTGGGGCTTCGAGCAGTATCTGATGCAGGTGTAACAGATGTCTGGTCTGCAGTTCTTATGCATACTAGCTACTGTGTGAGATTGATGCCATTATCAGAGATCTTTTCCTGGATAATCAAGGAGATGCCACTCGTGCCAAAGCAAACTAACCGAGGAAACACATTATAGCTTTAAATGTGTTCTCATTTGCCTGCAGATGAACCTTCTTTCCCCGACTTTTAGAGGACCTACATATAGAGTACTGTATAAGTGTGAGAAATGATATATATGATTTTTGTATTTATCCTAATGTTGTATAGTGTTGGTACTGGCATAAAACACTTACTGCAGTGATGAATAGCTTTGAAACGTTTTCATGACAGCCTAAGACTTTCCACAGTGCTGTACGAGCCTCAACTGTTTTAACTTTCTTTCCACCCATTTCAGTCTACGTGGAGAGATTTCTCAAAATTTTAGCATAATTAAATGATTAAGATGTAAACAAGGTCATTGGGAGTGGGTTGATGTGAAATGTTCCTTTCTAGAGTTACTCAGGTTTGTTCACAGTGGTGGTGACAGGAACATCTGGAGTGTTTTACTGAGTTCACTCACAGAACGCTATAACATGAAATGATTATGAATATGTTGTATCATGCCTGAGTTTTTTTTTATTTTTTATTCTGCAGTAGCTCTAATATTTTATAATATATCTCTAAAATTGATAAAGGTTTTTGGCCTAAAACATTTTTTCCCCAAATCCATTCATAATGGAGGGGTGCACTGCACAGACAAAAACATACCCAGCAGAACCTTTTTTTCATCCACCTTGTTTACATCTAACACATAAAAACCCAGATGGCACGTGTGGAATCACTGGTGGTAATGATTAGTGAATAAAATGCCAGTATTTGCATTAAAGATGTTGTGACCCCTGAATTTCATCACCAGCACTGTAAAGAAAGTCTGAGTTGATAAGTTTCTTTGCAATGAACCATTTTATATCAAACCATTCTAAATGACTTTGTTCACACGCTTACCAACTGTGTTACACAGGATTTTCATGGGGAAACAGTGAGTGGAATTCCCCTTTAAATGTTTCTTAGGTGCCTGATTATACTGTCTGCATATTAACCTTCTGTCCCACCGCTTAGGCCACATGCTGGAAGGAGCAAAGTCAATGAGTGATCACAACCTTGAATTCAGAGCTTTGCTGCAGTCTTTCCTCTTTGGTTCTAACTAGGCTCTTGCCCAAAAACCCTACACCCACCCCTCAGGTAGTCCAGATCCTGTGTGTGGGGTCATGGATTTACCCTTTCTGTTCCCACTGTCTGTGAGGAATAAAGCGTGTCTCCATTGAGGCGTTTAATAACCTGTGACGCAGTAACTATTAGTGACACTGTGGGAATGGGAATAGAAGGGGGGCAAAAGTCATATGATTAGTCCCTTTCCCCCCTTCCCATAATCTGAGGACCAAAACTTGGCAAAATCTAGAACCACCAACTTTTGGATGCACCTCACTACTTCTCTCCACATCTTCTTACCATAACCCATATCTTGTTTTTCCAGTGGTCCCTGTCAGACTTGATTACGAGAGTAATAAAAGTTTTTAAGGGGTATTTTAGTTCTGCTTATGTAAGTTAAGCCATACTTGGTTGAACAGGGAGCCGAATGTATTGGCAAAAGGTCAGGTTACGCCATTTCTGACGTGCTTCTTCTATTTTGCCATGAGCCGTGCCAGAGAACATGGAAAACGTGGACAGGAGCAGAAGCAATCTGTATGAGTTGGAGGCAGGCAGTGCCCCCTTCATATCAAACTGACCAAAAGTCGACCCCTACAGCGGTGTTCCTTCAATTCTGTATACAGGATTAATGCAAGACTAAAAGCAGAAGTTATTAACCAACTGAGCGCCAAATCTCTCCAGTCTCTCCAAAGCAGATGTGGGGGACTGTGGCGCAGCAGCAGTCACTGCCAGCAGGATGCTAGAAGTAATCTAGGCAACTTCAGTTACAGTATACCAGACATAAGAACACTGAACTGACAGCCTGTGTTCACGCTGTGAACGTTTTGAACTACTAGGATATTTAGAGAGCAAATAAACCCGTCCACTTCTGGTCTCAAAACTTTATAACATAAAATCCCCCGTCTTACCTTACTCATTTTGTCCCACAGAATTCCACGTGTTCTAAACTGGAAAAAAAATCCCTTTTTACTGAAGGCACTACATGTCCAGTGAGGTGCCGAACAGGCTGCTCTGGATGTTTTCTTTACTTTCTCTCAGCTCTGTGGTTGTGGGAGGAGCCACGCAGGAAAGGCGCTGTGGAATGTGCTACAGGAAGCTGGCGTTTTGATTGGCTGCACGGCGAAAAAGGGGCCGAGAACTCGCTTCTGATTGGTTAGAACAGAAAACCGGGCTGCATCTTAAGTAATTAGCGTAACGCAGTTCTGTGACACTTCGTCCTTCTAAGATGTTTTAATCTAATAACTACACCCGGCTATTAAATAGATGAAACGATCCAATCGTCCAATCTATCTATCTATTACAATAAATACGCCCCAGAAAAGAAATCCTTTACAACAAACGACCGTAGGGATTCCCAAATGACTCTATAATGTTTCTACAAATTGTAATATTGCATTATTTGTATTTATTTATTGACTGGTATATTATTGCAGTTTCACTGGACATGTTGTTGTATAGGTAAATAATTCGTTTAAAAAGCTTGTTGTCATCCTTCCACAATTTTAAGAAAAGGTGAACATCAAAAGGGGTCAGGTGCCCAAAATATGATGACTTCGTATATTAATAAATAAATGATTACATAACGCTCTATTGGGAGACACTGGCTAATAACCAACAAGCAGTAATATCCAACATTTACGTGATATAAAATAGACGTTTGTGTACGTTATATAGCCCAAACATTAGATATTCCCCAGTAATAACCTGAATCAGCACAATGACTAAAAGTACGACTGCGACCTCGAGTGGTAGAGTTTGACATTGCAACGCCTTTTCTCTAGTTCAGTGGTTTCCTGTCCTGCTCATTAAGTGCATTTTTTTCAAGTGCTTAAAAAGGTCTATAGTAATCTAATACCATGATAATAGCTGATGGATGGATTGAGTGATTGAGTAAGTGAGCAGGGAAATCAATACCGTATACAGTGCAGTGTAGGACTAAGTTATTCCAGGAGCAAGACTGGAAAACACTCCTCCACTGCACTTCAGTTCATCATTCTATGTTCACGTTCTTCCTTTCTACACTCAAAACATGCTGTAATCCCAAGTATGGTTTGGCAACAGTGAAGAAAGAACTGTTTGGCTAATAAAGACTTTCTGAAATGTTTCCAATAAACAACACAGAGCAAACTCATCAACAGACAAATAATTAGATCAGGAATGCAGTTATCATCCATTTCTGATGCACTTCCAAACAAACAGTCCGCAGCGGATGTAGCACAAATGCCAAGAGACAGAAAGTGACTGGTTTAGAGGAAACAACTTGCAGTATTCCTGATAAAACCTTGTGAAAATTATATATATATATATATATATATAAGAATTAAAGAGGAATGGCATCAATGTTTCTGCATAATTCAGTTTTTTTTTTTTTTTAGATGTAAACATGTAAACAAAGACAACCAGTTGATTGACTGAAATGGTACTTGAGACTTGCTGACTTTTTATTTACAGATGTTGGTGATTGAAACCAGAGGTCATAAGGTTTAGAACACAAATATACACATTTTATGTATAGTCCAAAGTCACTAGGGAGGGTTATGCAGGTATAATACCTCTTTGCCATGGATTTAAAAAAAGCCTTCTCTTAAAACTGTCACAGAGCAGTGTCTCAGGCATCAGGCAGTGTATTCATAACCTGTTTGTGTAATAGCTTTATGTGAAAGAGCTTTTAGATGTTTGGTTCCCATCGCCGCCACTGTAAACAATCCAGAGTCTGTGCGTTTCTCTAAAATGTAGCATTTCACATTCACCGCTCTGACTGGCTTTGTTTTCAGTCTGTTTAGAGTTTTGTGGATATCGCATTTAGGGAACAGACTGGGGGTGGAATATGCAGCTATTTATACATTTACCATCTCAGGTTTCTTCACAGTGGTGGTAAAGGAACCAGAAGTCCCCATGCCTACACAAATATGTATTTATCTAATCCAGCCCACCAGAGAACCTACACATGCTGTAATGTTGATAGTGGTCCATCTGAACAGTACATTTTTGCCTTATAAAACCTGCATGTTCCACTACATAAAACAGAATACAATAGAATCTCTTCTGTCATTATACTTGTGTACAACAAAATTTTGTCACACTCTCCATGATAAAAAACAACACAAAGGATCAGTTATTTACAATTAATTAAAATATTTACATATAAATAGTTCACTCAGTGGGAAAATAGGAGCAAATGACAGTAACAGTTGCAATATAGATAATAAATGAATAAATTTTAAATGTGTTGAAGCGACTAAATGAGCAAAATATACAGAATGTACAAGATGACATTATAATGAATGTTTTAAAATGTATTAAAAACCATTTCTTAAATCTATCATAGGACAATGTCGCTGGAGTCAGAGAGTGTATTCATTGCCATTTCATGTAATAGGATTCGGTAATGGGGCTTTTAGAGGCATGAAATTCCACCACTGTGAACAATTCTGATTCAGTAAGTATCTCTAGAATAGGTACTTCTCACATAAAACTGCTCCCAATAACTTATATTTACATCTTGACTTTTAAATGATGCATCATTCCCCTTTAAATTATGTGCATATCTGCTTATTATAGGCCTAGTCCAACACGCACACAACAGTTTCAATGTTTCAGAATCATCTAGCCCAACTGTATAGCAGTTTCCCATAGCCGTTACACAAGTAACCCATTGTAAATGTGTTGAACGGAGCTCAGAAGTATCAAATGCTCAAATGTGCCGCAAGTCATTTTCTTCTGGTGAAGCAAATAACCACAAGAGTCTGTAGAGGCTGGATTTCCTCTAGGAGTCAGCCAGTTTGTCGTACATGGGTTAAATTAGACTCGGACCACTGATATTCCACTGTTTTGTACTGCATCCAAATAGCTGGAATACAGATATTTGGATGCGAAACAAAGTAAATTATCTGCACATACATCATCTAGACAAACCTCAGTCTCTTCTGGAGAGTCTGGAGAACATCAGCCTCTACTGCCATATGCCAACACTAAGCCTGGGTAAATAAAGAGCCATGATCTAACTAACGTAGGAATTGTGTAAATATTCCTCCAAATCTCTCCTCTAATTTAGCAGAAGCATGTTTAGATCAGAGATGGATGAAGTACAAAGCCATGTACTTGAGTTAAAGTAAAATATTTCTCCAGTAGAAGTTCCCGAATGTATTTACAAGTATTTGTTTGTAAGTACAAAAGTATTTACATTCAAATGTACTTCAGCATGGAAAGTAAAAGCAGCCTGGTGTATTATGGCTCTAATATTCTATTATCCTGTTTTGGAACAAGATTCGTGCTAAATCAATTTATTTTTGAGTAGAGTTGGAGAAACAGGTCCTAACACAGTAGTCCACAAGCACTTTCAGGCATTTGAGTGCCCATGCAAAAGTTTGCATGGCCCTGGTCAAAAGGCTTGTTGTTTTGGTGTTCTAAGCTAAACATATGTGAACACATCCTCTACAGAGAACTCACTGTTTACGCATGTTTTAATGCACAATTACTGTGTATTTCCTGAACATACTGGAAAAATTACGTGTGTCCTGTGCAACAATTAATACACTTTATATTTTTTTCCAGTAGTAAAGCAACATTACATAATGTAGTAATACCAGTAACATCTCATGCTGACTGTGCTTCAAACCCCAACAAGTGAATGAATCTCAAGAACAGGCTGAAAGGAGGCTAACAAAATATGCAAATAATCAGATGGACTACAGTGTGTAATTGTAGAACTACAAAGTGCACCTATATGGTAGGTGGAGCTGATAAAATGGACAAAGAGTGTTGATACAAGGAGGTATATTAAATAAAGTGGCTGGTCTGTGTGTGAAAACAATTCAAAGTGGACCAATTTTTCAGTTTTCTTTCCATATGGGATGAGGACTTAGTGGTTTGTTTTAAAACTTTAACAATGTTTTCATACCACATTAAACAACACACCACAAAAAAGCAGGGAAATGTGCTTTTTAATGATGGGCAAAATATGGCGCATACCACTTCCCCTAGCAGAACAGATGTAATCAATGCAGAACGAGGCATGAAAGTTAACCAGGGTACAAAGGGCCCTCGGGCCAGGGAGTGAGGGATGGCAAAGAGAGGGAGAGAGAGAATATGAGTGCAGTGGTTCATGTGCCAAGAATGAAACAAGTCCCCATCACACTCCCACAGTCACACAGCCACGTGGATATGAACGTACACTGTTTACAGAAGCACAGCGGAGGGGAAGGGAGGGGAGAGGAGAAGAAGGGACCAGAAGAAAAAGAAGCCTTTGTATATTTGTAGGGTTTAAGAAGAATTCAGTCAAGCCACCTGCTTTTTCTAGTTGGCTTTTTTCTTTTTCTTCTATCCACACTGTAAACATAATAATAATAATAATAATAATAATAATGGGATTAATTGTGGCAAGTGAAATCATTGGAAATCTACACCAGTGTTTCTCTACCATGGTCCTGGAGGCACCCTGCCCAGCACACTTTGGCGAAGCCCCTGCTTTAACACACTCCCTGCATCTCCAAAAGGGCTTGTTAATGTGCTCATCGGTTGAATCAAGTGTGTTGGGAACAGTGAAAGCTCTGAAATGTGCAGGGCAGGGTGTCTCCAGGATCAGGGTTACGAAACACTCATCTAGATAATATCCAGTACTGTGCAAAAGTAAGAGCTTTTCATGTCTAATTTCCCCTCAAACCAGCTATTAAATGATTTAGTTTTCTGGGGATACTTACAATGGGATTATATATTAGAAAAGAATTGAAAAATGAAATCTGGAGTTCACAATCATATAAACAGTACATAACGCTTTCATCTTTGGGAGTCAAGAGAAAGTCAAGCTCCACTCTTTCTTCAAGTTTCTGTCCATCCTTACACTGGAACAGCACAGAATTATGAGTCTGAAAAGCTGGATATCCATCAAAATGCAGCCATTATGCATAGCGCCCACTGTACAACCTTCTGAAGGAAGGATTATGATCTGGGGTTGCTTCAGTTGGCCAGGTATAGGCTCAACAATGTTTTGTAGTCAGCCGACTACCTGAATGTACTGATTGACCAGGATATCTTATCAATGTAATTGATAGAATGAGGGATCATTTTCACACATGAATTAGCCCCTACAGACTCCTGACCTTAACCCAGTTAAAAGTGGGATGTGAGATATAAGACTGCAGGCAAAAACAAATACAACTCTGTTGCATAAAGTAGTGAAGAAAACCCCACAGTAATGCATTTGGCGAACAAAGCTAAAGGTGGTCCAGTTAAATATTTTGAATTATGTCTTGTCCAGGCGGAGTATATTTCATAAAACTACATCAGCTTATTTAAATAAAATGACTAAACATGAAAAAGAAAAAGAAAAAAGTTAAATGTCTAGAAAAGGTCGTTCTATTCCTACACCAGTAATGACATAGTGGATGTGACGATGCTTTAACTTGTGAATGTTTGCATTATATCATTAAAGTGTAAGAACTGGGTGTACACTGAGAACAGATCCCGCCATAGTGTTGACTCTGAACCAGGCAGTAGGCACCGCAGTTTAAGCACTAATGAGAGCTAAAGCCTCATTACTCAAACAGTGAACGCCACTATGCAACCGTAGGGGGCTGGGCCCATATTTCAGTGAAGGAGTTTCCAGCCTACAACACCTACAATCACTCATAGCAAGAAGAGGAGAAGCTCAGGCAATTTGGAAACACCTAACACTGCTCACAGTGCCTAATTTATACCGCCCTGAGGGAGGGATCTGCAGAAAATACTTGTTCTGAAAAGGTGCTGGCAACTGAGACGAGAGGACAGAGATTAAAACAACATATCTGGCAAGTGATGATGTAATGTTGACTAATGCCTCAAAGGGTCGAGACGGGAAGGTGATGGAATGCTGAAAGGATGAACAAAAACATGTAAGGAGAGGTAGGAAGAATGAAGAGAAAGAGCTTACAAGTGGAAGAAAGAGATGAACAAAGGAAAGAAAAAAAAGAGAGAGCAAAGGAGAGGAAAAAAGTGCAAAGGAGAGAAGCATAAAAAGTAAAGAAGCAGAGGAAGAGAGAGGGAGAGTGAAGCACAGAGAG
>JAMWET010007338.1:980000-1040000 GCA_024036415.1 Prochilodus magdalenae | reverse complement strand
CTACTGTTCGCACATAGCAGAAACCAAGCACTGTGGCTACAGCAATGAGGCAAAGTGTTCAAAACAAACCACATACTTTTGCACGTCATACAATAAAATACAGGAGAAGTTGTTTTTATATTCAAGCCTAATCAGGACCAGAATTAAAGGTGGTGTTTGGTAAGGGTTCTTAGTCATGTCCCTGGGCGTAGACAACAGACCACAGCAGAGCATGAAATGAGTGTGACCTCGTTAATTCAGTGTCATAGCAAGACAAGACATTTGGAGACCTTGCACATATGCGCACAGATGGAGTTTGCTTTAATTCCCAGGCCTGCATCGGAGGGTCAACTACAATTCTGTGACATCATCCAGAGGGCTAAACATTCCCACACTGTGGACCATGAGAACATGCTCTGGAGAGCGGACCATTCCACAGAGCCTCTCTCACAAACAGTTCATGTCACGTTCATTCCCACCCTGCACGTGCACACCCAGTCAACATCATTACTTAACAGCCTAGCAGAAACACATCCAAGAATCCAGCCAGCCTGGTACATGAAGTGGGATAAACGAGAATGCCTAGATTCTCAAAAGTTTAAGTTTAGAGAGCTACCGTATGCTGTAGAAACATGGTAAAAAGCCAGTGAGTAATGAAAGTGAATGTTTATAAGGATAAAGAGCACATTCCAAAACTGCACTGTTCTGCACTGAAGGTTGTGATCCATGTGAGCACATCTCTGTAGATTGCCACATTCACCCAGACACATTTAAAAAAGCAACCCGCGACTGTGGCAAAGGGCACCATCAACTTTCTTTGAAGGATGTCTTAGTCTAGCAGCACACTACATCCATTTGTGCTTTCTACATGTTTCAAGCACCTCACCTTGGTAAGCCTCATGCTGCTCTTGCTCTCTGTTCTCTCCCTCTTCAGAGTCCCCCTGACCGGTTCTGGTTCTGGCTCGGGCTCGTCCCCGCAGCAGTCCGTACCCAGAGCGCAACCCATATAGAGCCGTGGACCCTGTCGGTCCCCCCCCTCTCTTTTTCCCCTCTTTCCTTCCCTCGCTCTGCCCCTCTCTCTGCGCGTGTTTTCCCGAGCACACTGGAGCAGCTGTTTTTGTCGGCTGACTTGAGGCCCTTCCCCTTCTCCTGGCTCTCATTCAGACAAGCTCACTCACACACTCATACTCCAGTTCATACTCGCTCCCCTGTCGACCACGGGAACACACACACACGACTGCAATGATTACGTTCCCCCCTGAAACTAAACCCGTCAATGCTCACTCGTGCAGTCTCACATAAAGTTGGAGGTCTGGAGAATATTCATGTTCCCAGCCCCCATTGTTCCTAAACACACACACACAATCGTGTTCACCTTTTCACTGTGAACTGATACGTAGGTGCCCACCCATCCAAGTTGTGGGGAGAAACGTAGTTTTTAGGAATTTTTGATATCCACTGGCACTTCTGCAATAAAGTAGGAATATTATATTTAATATCACATCATACACAACATCACGTTCAGCTTCTGTCTGAAATGCTCCTATGTGTTTAAGTACCACTCCCGACATGCCCCGTGTGCTCTGATCAGGTCAGCTCACCCTATTTTGTTCTAGTTAACCGGCAGGAAGGCAAGTTCCGTCTCTGCCCCACTGCTGTTCTTACAATAGTGTTGGTCCTGCTGCAAACAGTTTGAGACAGAATCCGATCCTGAAAGTCAGGTAGAACAGGTTGGTAGCTCTGATCCGCCTTCACAAGCTATACTGGAACAGGATGCTTCAGGGGGCAGAAACTTAAACTTAAAGGCATTTCAGGTAACTGAAAAAAGCAGAGAGAGTTTCTCCCTCTCACATGTATTTAGGCTTTATAACTTTGATTGTGTGCAGGCACAAAAAGCTACATATAACACTCAAGTTGAGGAAAAAACTACAAAAGCATAATAGATCCCTTTAAAAACACTCCCAAAATAGAAAAGGCAGTGTGCCATTATTTTTAAGTTGCTTTTGTCATTTGCTTTAAAAGAAAATAGCCACATCTACATACTTTAATATTTAACATTAATACTAATATTAATGCAGCCAACAAAAAAGTCATCTCTTTTGGTTACCAATTCCTCTTTTGAATATCAAGCTATTGACTCTATACTGCATTTAAGCTGTGCAACATCATCTGCCATCCCCCATCTCTATTGAATCATGTCTAGAAGCCGCAATCATCCACCCTAAAAGATAGCAGCCATGGTCTAGGGAGGCATGAATATCCACCCAGATAAACCACAGCCTGCTAAATTCCCTTCACTAATAACAACAAACTCATAACTTTATCTTAATATGCTACTTTATCACTGACAGCTTTCATGGGATAGTTCTGTATACATCTCTGGTCTTTCTTCATCGTCTTTTCCTCCTGCCCCTTTTGTTTCTTCTCTGCTTATTTTCGTCACTGTAGACACTGATTCTTATCAACCAAAAACTTCTTCACTCCTCACCATCTCACCAGCCACAAACACCCCTCATCTTCATCTTTGAAGAAAAGGTTATAAATCATCCACACATCACAAAAACTGCCACCCTCCTGCCATATACAGGAACGTGTTCTCAACAGAGCTTTCATCGATGTGTCAAAGCTCATCCTCGCCAAGCCCCCAACTGCTGCCACTTGGACACCAACCTCTTAGCTTCTGCCAGTTTTTCTCCTCTCTTGTCAAAAACACATTCCTTGACTTCGACCAGGTCTCCTCTTTTCTCCTACAGAACAGCATTTGAGAACTATTGGTCTGCCTTCAGAAGCTCTTTTGGCCACCATGTAATTTGGCCATACTTCTGTCCACTCTGTATGGTATTGGAATGACAGAGGACTGGATGGACCTACAAGGTAACCTGGAAGGGGTGAGAAGTACAAACTGCATCAGGGCTCTCCCAGGGATCAGTGCCAGGGCCCATTTCTCTGCTCACTCTATAAAACGTCTTCACGGCCAATCTTTCACTCACAGTTTATTTTGTGCAGATGACATGCAGTGCTGTCTTCCAGATAATATCCTGATTTCTGACAGCTCCTTGTGATTCAAGCTAATCCTGAGAATCAGCTCTGTCCAGATTGGCGCTTCATCAATATTATCTCCATAGTACATCAGGTAGTTTGAGGTAATGAAGACGGACCTCACTGCTGCCTAGTCATTATCCAGTCATACGAATTTAGTCAATGTGGATCAGGAAGAAGCAGGTGTGTCCACATGCTTTGTGAAACCTTTTGAGATGCTTCAAAATACAGTTCAACTGGTCTTGCCTAACTAGACTAAACACTACAGCTCTTTTCGCCTCGACTATCACAACACGGCCGTAAGGCTCTCTTCAAATACTTGTCATATGTAGTTCCTCATTAGTGAAACAAGATTTGATTGCAGAATCTTGTAGAATCTTATGAAACCTTTGAGAAACTGTTTAAGACTCGTGAACACTTGATTATGGTCTACAATGTGCAAGTTTGGGATTCTCTTGTTCTTCTTGTATACTGTCACTGCCAAACACTCACCATACACACTGATATATGCCTCAATATATTCTTATATACATGTATGCGTCCAGATTCACGCCACCACTGTCACCCTATTTCTCTCTCTACCTTTTTTTACTTTGTATTTTGATAAACTCGACACCCTTTTCCTCCTTCTCACTCTACTATGTCACCAACTCCCTCAAAGCTCAGTCTCTGTTTCACTTATTTCCTTCATTACCATCTCATCCCATCCCTTCCTTCTCATATGGACTCCCTCTTTTGCTCACATTTCAGCCTTTATTTACACAACATCCCTTGCTTGCGGAAAGACGAACGGAGCACAGCCACTCCTGTCCAATGCAGACTGAAATGGAGAGGGAAACCGCAACAACAGCAGCTCTTGGGAAACTGGGAAAGCCACAACTTGGGTTTAGCTGGTATGCAAGCTGGCGAGGGACCTCTGGGGCTCGCACTGAGCTTAGGTTCTGTAACTGAGACTGTGAGAGCGAAGGCAGCCCCGTGCTGAACCCTCTGAGGCAACTCTGTCCTGCCCCTCTTCCCCACTACCATGGCCTCCCAGAGCGAAATAGAACAGAGAGGTGACGCACTTGTATTTGTGTTCATAAGAATGTATTAATCTATTTTATAATACTATGAAGAGCAATAGAAAATATTTTATATTTGTCCTGAATAATAAACATATAAAAATATAAATAATGAATTAATAAACTCAGTGGTGCTGGAAAAAGTGTGTGAACCATTTTTCTATATTTCTGCACAAATAACTATCAGATTTACAATAGAGAGATATGAAATTAATAAAGAGAACCCAATTCAATAAAGGAGACAAAAATATTAGACTTGGCCATTTATTTATAGAGGACATTTATCCATTTATCCAGAAGCTGTTGAAGAACAGCTTAAACACCAACACATTGGTGGCTTTTCTGACTTCAGGGCCACAATATTCCTATAAGGTTAATATTTTTACCTTTTTCACCATTCATTGGTAGAATGACTTGTGTTCACTTCCTTGCTCTGCTATGTACCTCACATTCTCTTAAGATTCAGTTCACAATCACAAGTCCTGCCCTTCAGTATTTGAACTCATTGTAACATCATTGATGGCAAACTGTCCAACCCCAGGAACACAGGAATGATACGCCATGAAACTACCACCATCATGTTTCATTAATGAGCTTAGATTGGAATGCAGCGTTTCCCTTTCTTCAGACATAGCACTCCTCATTAAATCAAAAAGGTATATTTTGGGCTCATATGTCCACATGTCTTCAGATTTGTTTAGCAAACTGCAGACAGGCAGCAATGTTCTTTTTGAAGAGCAGTGGCTTTCTTTTCACAAACCTTTCCTGCACACTACTGTCCAGTGTTCTTTGGATGGTGGGCTCATGAATATTAACATTAACCACTCTGAGGCATTTATGTACTTATAAGTTACACT
This sequence comes from Prochilodus magdalenae, assembly GCA_024036415.1. Lineage (NCBI taxonomy): Eukaryota > Metazoa > Chordata > Actinopteri > Characiformes > Prochilodontidae > Prochilodus > Prochilodus magdalenae. Next base: position 1,035,064 of record JAMWET010007338.1, on the reverse strand, counting down.
GGGTACTTTTGTGAACTCAGTCTTTACATGTCTTGCTCTTGCAGTAATCTTTATTGATCAACCACTCCTGGCAAGGATAACAATTATCTTGTTTTTTCTCCATTTGTGCACAATCTGACAGAAGGAATCAGCCGACAGGAATGAAACTTGCTGAGTAGATTTGACATTGTGAGACATGCGAATGAAATCCTGCTAGTGCCAGCACCAATGCCAGACTACATCAATCAATCAAGGTTTATTCGTCACATACATAGTCATACATGGTACAACCGGCAGTGAAATACTTTTTATGACTGCCCAGCCACATATTATTACATGTACACAGACTGTTATGACGCCACATCAGCTTCACAAAAGACTGCAATAGTGTCATGTCAGACTGTCAAGGAGTTACTCAGAAAGGCAGCGGGTCATCTTGGTAAGAAGTCCCGATTTTGTCTTGGTGGAAATGACCAACATATCTGTGTGTGGAGGTACTGTGGTCAGCGCCAAGATGAACGATTTGTTAGGTGTCACATGTCCAGAAGGCCTGGTGTCACTCCACCTCCACCCCATTACAAAATCTGCAGGAACTGTGTGGGAATATTCAAGGTGCATGGGATGGATTATTACAGGACACCATTAGGAACCTCTACAACTCCAAGACGTATGAAGGGTGCATTAGCAAAAATGTCGCCCGCCACCATACAGAGAGACACTATCTGTATGTGTAGCTCAAAATACATTAGCCATATCAGTCTACATGTAACATCATTAGTTTCTTGTTATCTTCACTTTCAAATAGCATTGCAATCTGACAATTCCTTCTGGGTGCAACTATTCTTTTAATGACTTTCTCAACAAATAAATGACCAAGTCTAATATTTTTGCCTCATTTTGTCTAAATAGATTACATCTCTGTTTTTATCTATATGTTTGGATCATATTTATGAAAAAATATAGAAAATTCTAAATGGCTCCTGAACAGTCAGGTACCACTGTGTAACATCAAGAAAGAAGTTACAACAAAACCAAAACTTTACTCAACAAGTTTGTTCATTTTGAGGCAGGAAGGATGAGGTTGTGGGGGACGGGAAGGGAGGCAGCATAGCCCATGGGGCTTTTAAACCGTACCCCTTTTAAGGCAAATTCCTCTCATGCCTGTGAAGCCCCCTCTTGCTTGCCTCCCTCCTTCTTTTCCTGTCCTCTCTCCCAGTCTCTCTAAAAGCCAACACAGAGCTGACTGCCAGCACAGCTACTAGTCTCAATGTTCCCAGGTACACAGAGACACAGTACTCCTTTAGAAACATCTCAGCACCACAAGTTATGCCAAACTTTATGATTCTACATGGAAAGTTTGTGCAAATAAACAGTCAGGTCACAGATTATGCAAGCACAAAATAAGAGAAGTTAAACTCGACAAAAACATCCGAGGAAGTATTAAATCTGACCATCAACTGCTATTGCTCACACAACTAAAAGACGAGCTGCTGATATTTCTGGTTAATCGATTCAACATGGGGACTTCTAGTCTATATCTCCAACAAGAGATATTCTCACCTGGCTTTAGAAAGGAATGAGCAATAAAAAAAATCTAATTTAAGATCAGTTGTAATATGCAAATGTGAGTAAAACAAATCTTGCTCATAAATCTCTATGCAGAACAACAGTCCACTGCGTATCACTGATCTGATCCAGCACAAATGAAATGTGTCTCACGGCACCTGCAGGGGAAGCATCAGCAGACTGAATGTGCTTTGCACGCGTAGACAAACTCATCCAGTTGCCAACAAGTCGAGCACTTCTTGGCAAGGACACTGACCTCTGCTGCCAGCTGTCTGTGCAGACATCTCTCACTATCTGGCATTGCTCTGGTGATACATTTAAAGGGAAAGAATTAGACTGCAGGAGGACAGGCAGAGAAATTTATGAAGAAAATGATTAAATGGATAACTGACTTTGGCTGAATGAAAGCAGATAAGGAAAGCATAGGAATTTGAAGAGTTTTTTTCCGGCCTCCTTTTACTGAGCTTCCTTAGCATCTCTAAAAAAAACAGGGGGCAGGAAGAGCAATGTTTTCATAGGATGAGTGAGAAATAAAAAAAAAAAAAAGGCAAAAGTCACGACTTAAAATAGAACTTACTCAACAAGCCCAAATAAGGAGACATAAACAGAGAGGCAGAGGATGACTGACCACAGTGGACACACCAACCTTAATTTTTTTTTTTAAATAAACAGTCTTGTTTATTTAAAAACAGAGTAGGCGCTCAGAGAAAGACAACACAACTGCAGACGAGAGCTGAGAAAACTGAACCTAAACAGGACATACACAATACAGCTTAAAGCTGAACTGTCTAACCAAACTGCGCTACCCTTTCAACTCTACACAGTACCTGAAACAAAAACTAATCCACCCATTAATCATTCCAGTCATCATAATTGTGCCACCTAACCTGAATATCTTAACGATGATACCTTAAATGGTAGTGTCTCAAATACCGTAATAAGAGCTTTGACAGATGCAAGACTCTTACAAAAGCATCTTACAGTAAAATCTGTATCACAAACAACGTTTAAATTATTGTGTGGCTGACACTAGGGACGCACCGACACAGCTTTTCCTGTTCTGATAGCACCAGAAGCATTTTTAAAAGAATACAGCTTATACTTCACCATGTTGGAGCGACCAGGATTTACAAACAATACTTTACTAAGCTTACTCATACAGCTTACTTTCTGACTCGCTCCATGTTCCTGTTTGTAAGACAAGTATACTAAGGTCTCGGATTCCTGCAGATCCATCTCTGGCCACTCAGGGGAGACAGAGGCCAACCAATGAGCAAGCAAGCGGCAAAGCTAACACCTGCAGCTCATGCTACTTAAGTGTGAGAGTGCCAGCCCTTGGTCGCTCAGTCGTGCACATGTCTTGTATATAATATTTTTGTCTTGTTATGTAGTCAGTGTGAAAATAGCACCCTCTTTCTCTGTTAGCTGTGATTGTGATGTCATCTTGTAACACAACCTATAGTACTTGCTTACCGGCAAGCTTGGTACATCCCCACACAACATAAAGAGCTAAAATAAGTAAAACATACCATATGCAATGCCCTGCTACAGTGTAGATTGTGACAGTATTGTGGGGGTGGCTGGGTATATTGGGAGGTGGGATTAAAGACACAGGAGCTCTAACAGAGGTGAACACAGAGCTACAGAATAAGGAAAAAAAAAACTAACATGTAAATATACTCTGGTAGACCACAAAAGCAGCGAACAGGACTTAGTTTATAGGGGGCAGTTTATAGTAATTCTTAACAAAATGTCCCTCTACGAAGATGACTTTGTGTTTATAACAATTACTCTAATGACAGTTCTTAGACATGCCTAAACTGCAGATTCTGTAGCACACCTGTGCTTTGCTTAAGGGCAGCAACACAGCATGTCTGTCCCACCAACAAGGTTAAATGAGGCTCAGAACGTATTCACTCATGTCACTCACTGTAACGTCAGTCAAATAACAAGACTGCAAGCCAGGACCATTCAAAGCTGTGTCCAGCACAGCTTCCTAGTTTACTAGTCAAGTTCATCTACTAAATCTGGCACCAATCCTCTTCTGTAAGTCAAAATATTGCTGCTGTCTACAGACAGGTTCATCGCAAAAATGATTAGTAGTAGAAGAAAAACATACTTTTAATACTACTAGTCTGCTCACTTAACTTTACATACACTGTAACAGATAACAGGTACTTTTTGTGCTTCAAATCATCTCAACATCTGAAAAGCAACAAAGGAGACAAGGTTTTGTTCTGACAGCAACAATAAGGACATCCACAAATATCCAGTAAGACTTAGTTAAATAGTAAAGGTAGAGCAACATTCAATAGCCAACATGACTATTTTAGTAGAAGACTGTATTAGTATAACCTGCAATCCGTAAACCCTAAGTCACAGCAGATATCTACAAGTTTTCTTTCTAGTCACCGACACTGACCACCTGTGAGTCTAAGAAACATCCAGTGTTCGTTAGATTATAATTTTAGAGCCCCCATAGTTTCTAAATAAGGCCATTTCCACATTTACCACAAGGCCTCCACCTAAACCAGCAGTCTGTTTGCACATATTGTAATGTTCTGGAATTGTCCAGGGTTTGGCTGTGTCTGTATTTAGGATTCTAATCTTAAGCTTGTTGGCTAAGGACAAAAACGATTGTGCCCAGATCAGGGTGTGTGCAGGACTTTAAGGAATACGGACCACGGTCTTGGCAGCATTTCACAAACAGGAAAGAATAAAATGCTGCCAAGAAATATTGTGTAACTCATAAAAATAAAAGAATATACTGTAAAAAAAAAAGAAAAGAAATGACCATATTTGGTTGTGCAAAGACATACAAAAAAAAAAAAAACTCAACACAAAACCAACAATAAAAAAACCAGACAACAACCAGAATAGAATAAAATCTTGCTACCAAAAATATTACAGAGGGTTTAAACAGGACTGTATATGGAAGCTAAAAAGTCAAAGGAAATAACATATGCATGGTCCATGTGACTTCATTCCTTCTTACATTACATTTGAAATCGAAGAGGAATGGGACACCATTCAAAACTTTTGTTTTGTTGGTTTTTCTGATCTGGTTTCCAGTAAATTTATAGGGCCAATTTATGGTATGAACAATGTAATGTCTTAGAGCAGAAACCCCTCAGCTTGGAGCAGGTCATGGTGAAAATGGGAAAATCGTCTCAACCACCAGTATTCTCTATTAGGGACGATTCCAAGTGGTGGTTTGGGGGAAACTTGGCAGATGGGTGCGTCTAAAATGCTTGGAAACCAGACTAGATATCCAGGAAGGAAAGGAACAAACGCCAATCAATTCCCACAGTTACTTCAGAAATAGAGACAGAAGTTACACTGTGCTTTAACTGAAGTGTACAAAAGGCGGACGTGACGTTAAGCTATTAATAGTGGCCCAAACAACCAAAGCGTTGGAGGAAATCAGCACCAGGACAGAGGCAGGGATGTTACTAGCAACATCCTGTGTCATGCTGACATTGTTACCCGTAGGGTAAAATAACAAAACATCTGACTGGGTTCAAATTCAAAGGCCTGACGGACCCTAGATCTGCATCCAAAATAATCGCAAAGTAAAAAAGGTCTGGCTTGGTCTTCTATCGTTAAGTAATCTTGGACTCAAATCTCAGAATGAAGCGATGTGGGATGCAGGAGCAGCACAGTGCTGAGAAAATGTTAAGAGTCGCAGCGACGGGCAGCACATTCACAGATGTTCAGGCTGAGAACACAAGGTTCCTGTTCTCATCACTGCATGCAATGGCTCCATCTGCTTTCTGTCACAGGCTGTGGCTGTTCTCAGAGCGCCGGTTAGGCTCCAGGGCTTGCTCTCTACTTACGAGACCTAAGAGGCTGGAGTTCAGGGCACATTCCTTGGCCTTGGTCCAACAGAAGGTCATGGGGTAAAGAGGATGCAAAGAGAAGATGAAGTTTTTCAAGTGTGAATCTAAAGAAGAAAAACTGCTCATATTAGGCACATAGAGTTTGACCATATAAACAAGCATCCTGCCACCCTCCCTAAAAAGTAAGAATTCCCTTGATTTTGGGGATGTGGCTTTCCATTACCCAAAACATGAACTTCACTATAAATTCCTTTCATCCATTTGTGTTGAACTTACCCTCTTTGAAAACATCTGCACAATGGGCTGATTACAGAAAGTCCACATTCCCATGAAAGAGAACATACAAGTAATTTTAATGGGAGTTGAGGATAACAAATGCCACAGAACCTTCCTTAGGCTAAGCATCAAGGTGATACACACATGTCCTTAAGTGCTTGCCCTGCTCCTTTAAAACATGTAGGCAAGCTGCAGCTGGAACTGGATACAGGCAATCTTTGATTGAAAGCAGTACACTATTGGAACCAAAGCTTTTAGAGAAAAGACAGGGCATGACCATGCGACCCTTTGTCTTCCGTCTTCAGGTTTTCATCTTTACAGAAGTGTTCACTTGATAGAACACTTTAGTTTAGACAAACTGTATGTGAATACCTGCAGAAATGATTGTGAAAGTGGCTGAATTAAAATCATAAAGCTCTTTACTCTTTAGACAATTAGCAGATATGGGGCATGCAATGGTGAGAAAAGCACGTGGTCAATTGACCATCCCTCACCTACTTAACAAAACATTACTATGGCCATGAATTCCCAGCTAGAACAAATCTTCTGGAAAGGCCATCGACAAGACTTTAGCGTGTATCTGTAACAATGAGTGGCCAGTCACTCAAAATAACATTTGTGAGGATACACAATGATGTTCAGTGAGAAGGCAGTGTGGTGCTCCAGCTGATGCTTGGTTGAGTGCATATTGATCATAGACTGTGGAAACCCATTTCATGAAGGTTCTGACTCATGGCTCTTGCTTTGTTGTTGCTTCAGTTTCATAGCAAGTGACAACAGATGGTAGGAGTTTTTAAATGCTACTCACTTCAGCATGTAGCGCTCCTGTTTGAGGAATTTGCTCAATCTACTGCTTAGTGGCGGAGCTGAACTCTATTTCACAAAAATAGCACTTACAGTTGACTGGGTCAGACCCAGCAGGGTAGAAATATCACAGACACATTTGTGGCATGTTTGGAGTTTGCCAGTGTTTGTCTATGCGCGGATAAATACTCTACTGTATGCACCTAAAACATTTACAGCATTTAGCAGACACTCAGACTCAATAACAGCAGAAGGTACAAATAACGTTGAGAGCATTGCTGAACTACTATTATTGGTATACTAGGCCAAGACAACACCTGAACCTAATGATTACCAGAAGTGCTATTATTTTGAAATAGATGCATCTATGCACAGCTCTGTCATGAAGTGGCAGGCCAAAGCCACTGACTGCTGAAGTTCTTAAAAATGGTCCATCCTCTGTTACACATGGTCATGTGGTGTCAGCTGCATACAATAATATATTACTGCTTGTTTGAATGAAGCCCCTCACTCAAGTCATCCTGAAGCTGTATACCGCTGTTAGATGAATACTTTAAAACACTGAAAATGCACATGTTCATTCTTGGAATATGTTAATTACATACACCAGCAATAAAACTAAAACTTTGAGAAATGCTAAATTATGACCAACTGGACAGTATAACTAGTTACTGAGTTACTGAACTTTTTATTCAGACTGCACACAAACCGCATTGGGTGATTTAAAAAGCATTTCTTTACCTTTTGAATGCATACTCGATAAAAGGGGCACCTTTTTTTTTTTTAATGGCTAACAAGTTATTAATTGCTCCTGTATGAATCTGAAGCGCATGATACGAAACATTTGTTCTCATGCCACAGAGGTAGCTTGATAACTGTCCATGAGAATGTCTCTGCGAGATACAAGATCCCTATCGTAATGGATAGAGTGTTTAAAAAAAAAAAAAAAAAAAAAACCCCAAAAAAAAAAAAGCTATGTTGCAGTGACAGGTTGCTAAACTAATGTATATGAAGTGGAAAGACTGGCTTTCTGGCACCCAGTTAGTAGGAAGTCATCCCTGATACAAGGCCCAGAAAACAATAAGAATAAATCTTGGGTTTAAGACATGATATCAGGCTTCTGGGATAAGCTGTTATTGAACACGTCATGCAGGCCACAGATCACTCTAAGATCACAGCTTTCAGCAAGGCCACTTCTGACACAGCTCTATCAAGGAAAATTGCAAAAACCTTGAAAAGCAACTAGACACCCACCTTTGGAACGAACCTACCTTCAACTTCCACAAGCTAGAACTAGAAATGCACACAAGGTGCGGTATGTGCTGGAACAGCTGTAACAACTGGAGCAGATTCTTTTTTTTTTAACCCCACTTATTTATTAGTTATAATCATTTTATCCAGCTTCCCATATACCCTCTTATTTAAAAACGAGTCCAGTACGTCTCCACTAGCTTTCGTTTAGTCCTGAAGGAGGTGGTTCTAATGGGGGGGAGGGGGGGGTCACTTTTCACTTTAAAGGGGCCGAGCTGGTCCTTCAGTGCTGCATGAAAAAGCTGGAGAATTAATTCATAATTCATTTTTGACCATCTTCACTTCAGTCCATCTTCCTCTCATTCTCCACTCTCCTCGGCATCTTCTCCCTGGTCGCCGTCCATTAGCAAGGCTGCGTATTTACTGGCTGAGCTGAATGTCTGTCAAAAGAGAGAAAAGATGGCTGAAATCTAACTTCCAAAAGAAAGGCTATTAAAGCTGCACTTCATGTAAATCAAAACAGTCACGCTAAATTAGAACTTTTACAGCATTAAAAACTTTTTTATAAAAAAAAATAAATAAATAAAAATAAAAAAAACTTTTGCCAAAGCTGGCTTGTTTTAATCAGAGGTAGGCAAAGGGACTAGGATGAATGTGAAACAGACAGTCTGGTGGATAAAAACAACAACAACAACAACAACAAAAAAAAAACAACAACAACAAAAAAAAAAGTGGAGTAAGGGACACTAGATAACTAAAACTAAAACTGTTCAAGGGCCTCATGGTCCACAGTATTCATCACTTTTATTTATACTTAAGATGTTGAAACATACAATTGATAAGCCTATAATATAAAAAAATAGTCAAGAGGCTTTTTACAATGTTTTAAAAAAATAATTCTGTACCCTGTGACATTTGGGGAAAAAAAAAAAAAGATTTTAGAAAGATTTTAGAAACCTTCTTCAAAGAATCTGCATATCAGCAGAAATAGGCACAGCTGTAAATGAGACACAATTATATGTGGATCTAGTACCATGAGAGTGTTATGAGCAACAAAGCAATGCTTTCAGTTTAATGATTAAAAAAAAAAAAAAAAAAAAAAGGGAGAAAATCACCAACGATATTAAAGATTTAGAGACAACACGGGAGAAGACGACAAAGATAGCAGAGTGTAACGATGATCTGGCGTTCAAGGGCCCGTTTAAATCCATCTTCAGAACACCACATATTTTGTCCAGTGCTCTCTAGACAAATCAAGCTACCCAGTTCCAGCATGTCCCATGTACAATTCACAAAATACAACCAGTCCGGCACAGCTGAAATTGCTCATGCACATACACAACGTGCAACCAAGTAAATGACCAGTTGGAACAATATTCAGACAAAAACAATCATGATCCAAATAATTCTGTCACAATTCAACTACATTCTCAAACATTTCAATACATTTTTGTTTTTCAACTATTTCAGTTGTTGGCCATTCCCAATTTCCGCAAGCATCCCATCAGTCCGGCAGTGCCACTCTTCTAAGCATATGACTTACTCCATAAAACTGGTGTTTAATTACTCAGTTCTTGCCAAATGGAAGCAGGACACACATCTGATTTTTAATCTTTTATAGCAATGGTTGTGTTAATGCTGCAAAGCACATGAGTAATTGTGGTTAAACCGATAATTAAAAAACTTGACAGCATAGGGCATATTTTAACTTCTGACTTAAACAGTGACCTAAAAAAACGCATTTGGAACACACCACTACTTTCTTGATGATTTAAAATGGCAGAGGCGACACGGCAGTGACAGACACACCTGCAACACGGGTTTGACAGTCCAAATGTTCTCAAATGGATGACACAATGGATGTTCCTGTTTGAAGCAGCTCCACTAAATATTATGTCTGTTATTTTCCTGAGGTGGAAAATTTGAACCAATTCAACTAATAAAAAAAAATGTAATGACCAAGCACAAATCACTCAGTCTGTTAGTTTACTGGTTAACTTGATCTGAGAACTTGGCAACAAAATGAAGTGAAGGTTGTCACTTGCATGTTTGAGCCACGTATTTACAAATTCTACACAAAAAAAAAAAAAAAAAAAAAAAAAAAAAAAAAAAATCAATTACATGCAATTACTATAATTTTCTAAAATTACATGTTTTTCTAAATGAGAATAAGAATAAATCAGCAAATCTTGATTTGGTTAAACTACTACAGTGAAAAGTGTGGAGCCTGTGGTTCAGGTGTAGACGTCACACAGTAGGTTTGGTCAAATTGTATACTATCTAAATTTAGGTAGCTACTACTACTATTATTTTTAAAATGTTGATTTGATAGTTACATAATGTATGAAAATACATAAAAACTATATTCACGCAGGGGTTATCCATTTCAGAATATTTGGACAAAGACAGGGCCACACCCAGAGGTAAAGATATGGGAAAACAGTCTTGGGGAGGGATCACACCCATAATGAGCCTTAGCTCAGTCACTCACAGGACTGGGAGATTCCTCATATTTCTTTGGCTCTGGTGCTGGTCTGAGATCTCGCTCTCGTCTGACGTCCTTTCTACAAGCAACGTACAACAGAGTGAGGGACAGTCTCTGCCTTTCATATATACCCATACTTTTGCTTACTAGCTGATTTTTTTTCCTGAGGCCAGATGCAACGTGCCCAGAGAAAGAGAGAGACGAAGATCTTAAAGGAACTCAAACAGCAGTCTGTAGACCTAAAAATGTTGCAATTTCTTGTCTCAAATTGACTGTGTACAATGCATGTCCTGCATATACACTATATGGCCAAAAGTACGTAGACACCTGACCATCATAACTATATGGCATGACCAAAATCATTCACATGAATATGGAGTTTCCCCCACTTCACTTTGCAGTTATAACAGCCTCCACTTCTCTTGGAAGTCTTTCTACAAGACTTTGGAGTGTGTCCCACAAGTTCTCAGTGCTTAGGTTAGGGCTCTGTGTGAGCCACTTGGAGTTCTTTATGGACTTCGCTTTGTGCACAAACGCACATTCTTACTGGAACAGAAGAGGGCTTTCCCCAAAACGTTGCCACAAAAGCAAAAACATACAATTGTCTAAAAAAAATTTGTATACTGTAGTGTTACCATTTCCCTTTACTGGAACCAAGGGGCCCAAACCCAGAAAAACAGCCCCAGACAATTACTCCTCCTCCACCAAACAATGTGGCTATAGGCCCCTACATTCTATTAGGTAGCATTCTCTTGACATTTGCCAAACCCTGATTCGTCCATCAGATCAGCTAAGCGTAATTCATTACTTTGGAGAACATATTTCCACTGTTCCAGAATACAGTGGCAGCGAGTTTCACACCACTCCAGCAGGCCCTTGGAATGGTGCATAGTAAACTCAAATCCATTTCATGAGGACAGCTTGTAGACTTTTAGAACTCAGCTGCCATGCACTGTGAGTTTGTGTGGTCTACCGCTTCATTCGAGTTCTTGTTGCACCCAGATAATTTTAATTTATAAAAGTAGCACTTAGAGTCGACTGGGGCAGGGGAGCAATGCCAATGTTTGTCTATGGAGAAACTCTGGATTTTATAATTACGAGAAATGTCCACATACTTCTGGCCATAAAATGTTTGTTCTATATGAACTAATAGTAAATGCCAATGGTGATGAACTGTGGATTACATAAAATATATGTTATTTTGGCTTTAAATAAAAAAGGATAATAATAAAATACATTTTACTTTAAAATATATTTTATTGTTATATAAATATAAATTTAGCTGGAGTTTTATTTGAGCACATAATACAGTAACCATAAGGTATTTAGTTTCAAGTTGTAGAGCTAACATAATAATCTTTTTTTCTTGCACTTGTGTAATTTGAGGGCAGCTACAAATGGACTTAGGACTCTAGAAGACAAACACCAAAGACCCAAAGCAGCAAAGAATAAATCTCTATAAATCTCTCTATAAAGAGGCGGAAAAAAGCAACAAAGAGGCAATCACAAACTCGTAGGTTACATAACCAAGACAATCAGACAGGAACTCTGCTCCTTTCTTAACCATAAGGGGTGCTACAGAGAGGCTAACCTGTCTGTTTCCTTTCGCCGATCTCGGCTGCCTGCATCCCCTCGGCCTCTCCCTGTTCCAGGACCCGAGGCCCCACCACGACCCCGCGAGGGGCCCCTGTCCCGACGCACACCATCAGCTTTGTTCTCATCTGTAAGGAGAGCCTGGCATTCAGCAGATTGGGCTATGGATGGCCATGTATTTATGGGGCTCAGTAGAGGGAATTACAGACAGCCATGAAACTAAAGTGTCCATTTAAAGGGCACAGAGACGCCATTTTAATATTAGCTTCAGCACAGGCCAACGTTGTTCACTATGAAAGCGAGGTTCTCTCAAGCTTATTTACTCAGACAGAATTTTATTTGGCAATATGATGCCTGTATCTTTCTTTTGCCTTGTTCAAGTTTAAGATGGACATGGCTATGGATAACAGGCTGGACATGTTATCCACAGGACTGCTTTTGTCTAATAAGGCCTGCAAGTATCTTAAGCCTCTGGATCTTACCTTTACCTCTTTGAGGAGCTCTCTCATCAGTTGAGCTTGTAGAACTGAAATCAAACAGGCCAAAAGGACTAGTGTCAAAGAGAGATTCTACTGCGTCAGATGTATGGGGGCTGTAAACAATCTCAACTAAATCCCTAAAAGCTACAGGAAAGGGTCAAAAAAGCCTTAGAACTGATTTACTTGTTTCAGTGGATAAGACCTGTTTTAGTTATCAGGGACTCGAATAACAGAACAATTTCACCCATTCCCTGAATGACAACTTTGCCATTTCAGTCATTTGTAGGGAAAACCTTAAAAATGCTGTGGTGAGATGGGACAAATCCGATAGCAGATACAAGTATCAGGCCGATATCAGTAGAGAATATTTACCTCAAATTCAATCCTGTAACAAATCTATCTAGAAGGATGAAAATGAAGCCACAGTACTCAATGTAATCAGATGGACATGGAATAATGTACTTTTGTTTTTCCATAACTGCACCTCCAGAACTATTCCTTTTCTTTTACGAGGGATGTCAGAGATTCACATGGTGAAATCATTATCTGCCACTCCCTTTTATTGGCAGCTAGAATGTACCAATAATCTGGTCAGTTAAAGTTGATGTCAGATCACCCCGCAAAGTTTTGCTGAACTAAAACTATAAAATGTTTCACATCCTTTGGTTAGGACCCCAAAATACTGCCGGGAAGACACTGACCTTTTAGGTGGAGCACTGCTGCTGGGGGAGACAGCAGGTTTGGCCTCATTATCACTGGAGCCTGTGCTGACAGCACTTCGCTTCGCCCAGGCATTTTCCTTGGGGGGCGGGGCTGGAACCACCTTTAGGGGAAGGGCCTCTTGTTTGGAAGGAGGGGCACTGCTTCCTGGGGATGGTGGCTCCTTGTCACGTCCACTGAAAACCTCATTCTCCAAAGAGCGCTCACTTTCCCGGCGACGGGAGCCTATCAAAGTCAAAGGTTCCGACGATTTAGACTGAGGAGCTTCTAAACCCATAAGCTATTATAACTGGTGGTTTACTGATAAGAGAAGCTGAAACCCCAAGGGAAATAATTATTATGATAGGCTAGCTATAACCATGGCTCAGAAGAAATCTGTGGCGTTTTTATGACTTTTGAAGTACCCAAACAAAGTCAAACGTAGCCACAACGCAAGAGGGGCAGCCATTCTGCGATTATTCAGGCAGATCTACTATAAAGCTATATGGTAGAATGACATTATGTCAGTAATTTAAACAGGCTACAATTAGGAGCTTATATCAGTCAGCATACTCTTATTTTTTAACAATCAAAACTACGTTCCCATCACCTAGTTGCAGTTTATTTCGTTAATGTGGTTGAAATCCTCCCTAAAACTCATGCCAATGGATTTTCAGACTGCTAAATTTTGAGTTGGGTACAGCCCTATATCATCTATCTTGATTCTTGGTATTGTTCTGCAGATCTGGCTACATGTTTACTAAATCACAATATAACTGCAACTAATCTCGTTCCAGGAAAATTATGCAAGCATCCTGCAGTATTTAGTAAAAAAAACATCTAAATTAATCAATGCATGGGTAAAATAATCCACATTAAATAATTCATAGCAGGAGCCTAATTTACCTCTGCTTGTGGTATTTCCTGTCTGTGATGACTCACTTCCTGTTCGAGAGCGCTCTGTGGGCTGGTCCTCACTTCGCCAGCTGGGATGTCTTAATGAGAGAAACAGTAGTTTTCTCCATTTGAGTAGTTAGTTATTTCACTGCCTAGCTTCTAAAAACATGGCATTTTAGCTGATTACAAAAGGATGCGCAAATACAAGTTGCGGAAACCAAAGGCCAGTAAACAATGCTGCAGATTTATGACAATACTTTCTGAAAGGACATCCTCAGCATGAAAGAACCTTATACTGGTATTCACTTTTGTACCGTTACGCTGCCCACCACTGACTACCGTCTGAAATATCATATGAACTGTCCAGAAGACAGAGACTAGTTTATTATAAGGACATGGAGAAGATAGTTATTCATGAGTCATTACTGTATAACGAGTGCCACCATAGTAAGAGTGACCACTGCTTATGAATGGCTTAAGAAATTTGGCCATGTCATTGTGTGTGTGTGTGTGAGATACCTCTCTCTGGGTTTGCGTTCAGGTCCTCTCCCCTTGTCCTCCTCCAACTGTCGCTGCAGTCTCTCCTGCTCCTTTTTCAGTCTCTCCTCCACCTCCCTCTCCTTAGATGCTGTATCCACCGGCTTGGCAGCTCCAAAAATGGATGCTGATCGGCTGGATGGAGTTGGGGTGGAGTTGCCCTGATCCTCCTCCTTGGGAACACTGCGTGGTTTCAGCTGCAACTTGGGCCTTTGAGGGGGGCCTAAGCACACACAGCATAAGGCTCTGATGTACCAAAACCGTTTACTGTTTCAGGATTCATTTACCTGCATCTAATAATAAATAATTAATAAATTAATAATAACATTACCTAAGTCACCTATATACTGCCATTTAGTTTTTCTGATAGTAAGTTGGCAAGAAAAAAAATTGTCACACAACATAAAAACATGAGCAAAATCTATTTGAACTTTTGTCGAATGAAGACATGTGTGGGACTGTCCAGTGTGTCTACACCGTGCTCACCTCTATCCTCCCGCCTCTCCTCCCATTTATCATATTTATCTTCACGGTCGCCATAGCGATCTCCATAACGTTCACCATACCGATCTCCACTGCCTCGATAGTCGTCCCGCCGGTCATCATGTTCACGGCGGAAGCCGCTGCCAAATGGCCGTCGCCCCCCACTGCGAGATTCAAAGCCTAAAAGACAAAATTTCCAAAACTAAGCAAATCAATTCTTTAATCTCCACCATGAGGCAAGAACCACTTCGGTCCACATTTTGGTTTGTCACTAAAACAGCACTTTCACCGGTCCTTAAATCTTAAACTTGGTGCAGCTGTTTTACCTCTTTCATAGTCTCTACGGTCTCGGTCATCATGGCGATCCCGATATCTGTCTCTGCCACTGTCATAGCGTTCGTCCCGTCGTGGACCATCGCGGTACCGGTCTGTCTCATGGCGATCTCGAGATCCTGAAACGGAAAGATAAATTGATTTTATTAGCAGAAACTTTAATCAACATTATAACATTAAAAACAACTACTGAACAGACAACCCAAGACCTTGCAGCATCTACAAATCTGCTGCACAAAACAAGTGCATGGTATCTGGGTGCAAATAAAACATTCCAGTTGCCCATACACAGTGAACATGTCATGTTAGTTGTTATAACAGCAGAATGTCACCAGCAAAAGTTCTCAACAATCAAACAGAGGGTTGATGTTGAATTTCCAGCATCTGACAAACCTTATACACATGCGCCAATGAATTTACTGCCCGAATAAGTCAGATTATTCACATTTGAGTAAGATACATGCCAGACCCACAAGGTGAGAACCACAGTAACAGAATCCATCCACAATAAAACTGCTTACGTTCCCCGTAGGAATCATCACGGCGTGGTCCTTCATCTGCATCAACACTCGGCCTCGCCCGCCAATCACTATCTGTCTTGTCCGGCCCCATGTCACCACCACGGTTACGGTCTCGACCGGACATCGAGCGATCGTCCCTCTCTAGGAGAGGAGCAACAGAGGCAATTTTACAGTAGTCTTTTAAATCTCTAGGTTACATTCATTTGTCTTTATTAAATACACCACACCTGCCAAACAAGAACAACTGTGTATGTTCTTATGATTTTAGGAGACATATGCCAAAATCAATCTAATCTAGCAAAAGTATTAAATAGTATTAAATAAAAAGCAACTAGTCTATCACAGGCAATTGCAATACAAGTGGACAATATATGTGTGCTATATGGAAACTGGGCACATACCTTTCTCATTAGATTGATCTGCTATGTCCACACGAATTCTACGATTCCCTAGGTTCTACAGAAAGACAAGTTCAGTTAATAAATTACACCCACTAAGTGCGGTGTAGCAGACAAACAGGGTTACAGTTTCAAAGTGGCTACGTTATCCAATGTCTAGATACACATATATGCCTATTCAGCCCACAACTGTCCAGCTCTGCCCATTCATGTAAAGATTAAAACAGGGCTTCAGTCTAGACTTTCGTTTAAATAAGTTGTAATACACAACAGACAACCAGAATGGGTTGCTTAATGACATTTTCAAGCTTAATGACAGCAACTAAAACAGCCTATAACTCTAAGGGACAAAGTTTGGATTAAAACATTTTCATACAAAAATAATCTAAATATCTGAAGCTAATAAAAATAAAAAACAAAATACAATACAGGAAGTGGGCCCGTTAAGAGTTTAGGAAGAGAATGCACCACCCAGTGGCCATACATATAAACACTAATGTGACACTAATAAGCTTTATACACTCAGCTGACATGCAGCAAACTGTTCCCTTCTCCTCTGGCTTTCTGTCTTCATTTAGGATCCAATATTAATAACAAAGTGAGGAGAGTGAAAAAATCCTTACCTCCTCATTGAGATTAAGAGCACGCAGCAGAGAGTCCACATCGTCAAACTCTGCATACCCAAAACCTTTCAGTCGCTCTGGGTTACTGGGTTCCCGTGGGAGACGGACTGCACTGATCTACAGAAAGACAGGAAAGGGAAGATCTGGCTTTACTAGTGTATTGTGTGTTGATAACTCTCTTGACTTGGTAAACTGAAAAATACATCCTAAATAATAAGTACAGTAAATGTAATAGTTCAGGGTAATTATTAGATCATGTGTTTATGCTTTGTTGTACAGAGGATGGCCATAATCATTGCATGATCGCCTAATTCAAATTATTTGTGCTGACTGCAATTATTTGAGATGAGTTTTAGTTTTTTGGACATTAGATTTCACAACAACACTAAGCCTCCGACAGCAAATTATGAATTGGATGAGCTGGGCGGTTACAATAAGGACTCTCTATAACAGAGACATTTGTGTAAGAGCACGTGTACATGCCCAACAGTACATTCCATTCTGGCCACTTTTTGACCTGTACCTGGCCTGAGGCATAGAATTAACAATGAACAAAACTAATAATATTAATCACGGTTATTTATTATAGACATATAGTATGCTTACAGTAAGCTCAAATTTATACTTGCAACTACCTCAGCACAGCATACATAACATTAAGGACACCCACTTTACAGATCTATCTAATAGACTGGCATGCCCTATACACAACATGAGAAACGGGTGATTCAAGAAACAAACGAATGAAACAGTAAGATCTAGTTTCCAATATGCAACATGCTGGCATGTAGGTATAACTACATAGTAGGAATTTTGTTTACTGGCAAGTACAGTGTTTATATCTTAGCAATAATATGATACATGTAATAATATGCTACAACATCCTATAGGAAATAATGATCAACATAAATCTACAATTCTCAGAAACAGTTGTAGAAACAAATACTGAATTTACAGTAAAATGGGTCGATTACATAATGCCATACAGTTACAACAAAAAATCTTTTTCTTCCTTTCCAAAACGGAAATAAAACGTGTCACACTGTTAATAGACAGTCAAGTTTTCTGTAATGTATATCAATTTCTGCACAGGTGAAGTTTCTGAAGTGCAACAGTCAAACCACCTCAATGTGCCGAAAAGATGTTTCACGTGTTTGACTAGCTGAGTTGCATATTAAAACTAAACAAGAACAAGGAATTAATTTAGTATATAAACAACACTGCGAACACTAATAGAAACTGTGCTAATCATTCCACTTCATCATTTTAGACCATAATTTAAGTCACATACACCAGGCTACAGTCCCAACAGGCCCCAGCACTACAGTTCAGAATTCTATAGAAAACTGCATTTACACTATCGTACTTCAATGAGGTGACTTCATTATGTGGAGTGACATTCTGTGAAACTAAAACACTGTTGTCTCCTATTTAAAATACCAATCCTAGAAAATTATGTCTTGACTCACTGGTATGGTTGATATCCATCCTATAATGAGGCTGAAGATGGTTTCCTATTCTCCCTATTCTTAAGGAAGTGTTCTAATCCACCTTCAGTGCTGCAGTTTGGTCGAGTCCCTGAATGTAGTTACAGCACCATTTATGTTTAAACTTTTTCCCTGTCAATTTCAACATGTAGTTTCCACATTTAGTTTAAGGACAAAATCATACAGCTGTAAAGAAGCCCTATCTGGCTATCTTTCACTCCGACCAAACACTTTAAAGAACAATTTAAAATGCTGGAAAAAAAAGTTTTATAAACACCTAATTCATCATTCATTCATCAGCCAATCAGCAAAACCTTAATGAGTCAAGAACAAATAGGCTCATAACACTGTTCCTGGATTTATTTCTGCATTCCCATTGCATGATTTTTAATTAACAGCAATCACTTTTTTTTGGCTTGATTGTTTTTTTTAACACACCAACTATTTGATGTGCATTTATTCAATTCTGGCAATTTTTTTTATAAAGCATGATTTAAATAAAATATGGATATGCTTGCGTGTATGTAAAACTTTATTTGTATATACCGAACGAGCCTGTATCTTGGCTTTAGGCAAATTACCTAAAACTTTAGTCTGTTAGTCTACTCATACTCTGTCACAGTACAAAAATGCAGGAACATGAATTAGTCCAGCCTGGTTTACTCCAAAGCTGAACAAGACTGACAAGTGCTGCAATATTTTTAAATCCAGTAGTATGCAGTTCACTCCAAACTGTTAAAATCAGCAACTAAGCACAGTGACTGTGTCCCTTCCATTATCGTTCACATCACAGTGGTATGGTTACCCCTTCTGTTCTAAAATGCAGTTTCACTCAACCATGCTCTCACAAAAATTCCTGGTTATGAGAGTGACATGTACATTGTGGTGGGCATGCTACCACTCCAACATTGCGGTGAGGATTTCTGCCCTGTCAGACACTGCAAAACTGAACTGAATTGCATGGAGTAACAAATTGAGAACCTGATGTTAATGCAATTTTATCAGCAACCCTAATTGACATTCTGAAAACTGTGATTCGGACTAGGCAAAAATCTAACCAAGGAAAAGCCTAAGCCAATGGAAATTTTATTAATGCAGAAATTACCTATTGGCCACAAGGATGCTAGGCATCCAAACAAAACCAATCCATAACTTACGCTTAGTCCACGGAAGAAGTCCTTGATAGAGTCCTCAGTTACATCATAAGGGAGATTGCCCAGAAAGGCAGTGTAGGGAGGGCTACGGGGAAGGCGGGAACGGTCAATATTAGGTTCACGGGCTGCGCGGGGTGCCGTTGGCAGAATAGACCTATCAATGGGGGGAGCACGATACACATCATCCTCTGTGTGCCAGGAGGTGGTTACTGTTGGAGGAGGAAGGCACATGAGAAAAGATTAGTATGGCTTTATTAACTCTTAAAAGTTTAAGCAAAAAGTACAAACTGTTACATACCGTTCTGTCTAACAAACAGTTAAACAACATATAACTGCCTCACCATATACAAGCAAAACCTTTCTAGGAATAGTAATTGGCATCTGTTTTCCCGTTATGGGTCTCACCATCTCCCTCCAAGTCATCTGTTTCATCTGCCCAGCTGGTGGGCTTTGCAGGTGGGTAACTTGGGTGAGCACTCCCTCCACTGTCCTCTGCTAAGAAGTCAGTCAGGGTAAGGGTCTTCCCCTTCTTCTTTATCTTCTTACCTGTGGAACGGCACATTGTAACATTCTTAAAGATAGGAAGTACATAACCTGTATTGATAAAAACAAGCTTACCTTTTTATTTCCAATAATAAATTAAAATATAATGGCCTTGATTTAGCAGTCACAAATAAAGCTACTAATGAATTCTAGACAAACAATACAACTCGAAACATCATGGCCCTACATTCATTTCATAATACTCCATCCCTTTGTCATATGATCATTTGTCCTCAGCCCTCACAGAAGATGGAAGAAGAATGAATAAGAATAGCTTTTCTTCCTCTGCTCTGGAGCTCACATTTACATCATCATCGCTGTATTCAGTCAAGTGGCACTTGCAACTTAGTGGACTCATATTAACATACTGGCACCAAGCTCAGGTGCCAAGATGCCAAGCCTTACACTTCAAGTGCCACTGGACAGCAGCCATTGAAATTAATAGGCAGGCTTATCCACAGCACTCTCTAGTCAGGCCTATATTTTACTCTTTATGACATCTGAACCAGGCTTTTATCTTTGGCTACTGCCAATGGAGAGGTTTTCCAGACTTGCAATTAAACAGACACATATGGAAATGAACATGACAAATGTGGTTAGCTGTGGGTTACGCCGAAGCAAAAAGAGCAAAAACTTTAACAAGCAACACAAATGCTAGATCTTAAAATGTCTTGAAATACTTGTTAAAGTAACCGTGCCATGCATGTAGAGATGCAACCATTGGTAGCAGCTTTCCTACATAGCCGGAGGAACAATTTAAAGAGCAAGATAACGGCAAGTCAATCTGATACAGGAATGATGAAATGCTAGAGAGGAATACAGCGAGCCAGAAACGAGGCTACTTCTAATCACATGGCAACACAGAGTACGGACATGTTTTGCTCCTCTGCAGTTAGGACGGTTCTACACGCCTTCCCAACTCTATTGTGACAAACTGCAAGGTCAGGACATTCCACTGTTGGGCTTTGTTGAATCAGTGTTTACTGTAGTGTGACTGGAGCCCAAAGCCAAACCTAAACAAAGAGCACAGCCCTAAAAATACATGTTATAACTTCAAAACAAAACAATGGCATGATTCAAGAAACAGGACATCACTTTCTTATTGCTTAGTAATAACATCACCTATGTCTGCTGCACCACGCAGGGCTGGGGGTGTTTAACAAAGCAACATTTCTCAGCAAGCTGGACATCTTTAGCCAAAAATGCAGTCTAGCTAATAGGAACACTTATTACTCCTTGTCCTGTGGGACCGATTTAACTGCTGGTGTTCTACAAAATCTTGCTTTGTGATCTAACACCCAGGTTACAGTGAATGCACATTTCTTTACAGGGTTGTAAATGGCACTATAAGGCCACGAGTAGACTTGATTCATGATACTGCATCCATGGTTTGGTATTCTCATATTTTGAACAAACCTCTACTGAAGAAAAACAACACCTCCAATGGAGAAGTGCTGGAATATGGTGTGGACTGGTGCTGATCTTCTGCAAACACTGGTGTTTAAACAAAGTCGTTTCATTAGTTGACATTAACAGAATGTCTATTCTCACGTATAGTCACACATCCATGACGCACATGCACGCTGTCATTGTACAGCGATTTCATGATGCATTGTTACACTCCTGCAAAGGGCTCCTTTTTTGCATTTGTCAACAGTGTGCTTGACAACAACAACAACGCTGCTTTTGCTTTCCCATTCTCTCACTGAATATGGGCTGTGGGCCAGCTCTGCAGTGTTTGTCTCAGGACAAAGGTCCTGGGCCAGCTCTGCAGGTGGATACATGCTACTTTTGCTAAGATTATGATCGAGTTAGAAAGTGAACAATACGTTGACATCTTTCACACATGCCAGCATGTTCCTAAGTTTGGGTCATAGCCACAAGTCCTAGAACAGTCCGCGTAGTGCGCACATTTTACGCCAGCCAAGTCAAGCTTATTTGTACAGTGCCTTTTACAACAGATGTTGTCACAAAGCAGCTTTACAGAAAATCTGGGTCTCAGCCCCCAACGAGCAAGCTAGAGGTGACAGTGTGGAGGAAAAGCTATCTCAGAGCAAGAGGAAGAACCTCGAGAGGAACCAAGACTCAAAAGGGGAACCCATCCTCCTCAAGTCGACATTTGCCAGCTTCCAACACATCTGACTCAACTTAGCAGCTCAAGGCGAAGAGGCAACCCCTTATGAACATACAGATGACCAAGAACAGGAGAAGCCTAGAAATACAGGTTAACTCCAGGAGCAGAAGAGGGAACCACTGCCCCAGTAAACAAGCGCCCCTCCCTCCTGAAGTCCACGTGGGGAGGGAACCTACCGTACCCCTCCCTCCACGTCTCGCCTGCACGTACACAACAACTTAAGACAACGGGTGCATCCTTTTCTGCTGCAGTCAACAGTCAACCGATTCGCAACATACATACGAGAGCGCAGCTCTTTTTCCGACCCTGTCAAAACACTCGCCCAAGTGGCCGCGCCAAAAGCTGTTCGAGCGAGCACGGAGGGAACTAAACTCCGAGGCGGAACAGCCCGCCCAGCGCCGAAATCCTCAGCACGAGCAAAGCCCATCTGACACCGTGACCTCCGAGGCCAGCCGTGCAGAAGGACGCGTTTTAAAACCGCGTATAAAAACGGTTATGTGTTCACTGATGTGCTGTCTGGGGTGTGAAGGCGAGCAGGCTAACTGAGGCTAACGCTAGTGCGCCGCCGTTTCCTACGCAGCGCGCTCAAAACGAAACGCCTCTATTAGCCGCACGCCGCTGCAAACGCGGGCTCGGCAGCTCGAGGAAGCGACCCGCCGAACGCTCCGCCATGCTCCGCTCACTCCTGACCGCCCCCCACACCGTGCTTTCCATCAGCAATTTAACCAAACCGGCCCAGACACAACCCCCCTCTAAATTCTCACCTGACGCCGCCATGATGGAGAACGAGTGCGCGTGTCACATCCCCGGATGGAGGCGTCACCCGCTTGGTGACGTAAGCACCAAGTGAAAACACGGTCCGCGTGACGTAAGGAAGATTTGACGTTGTAGAATGAATTCATTATGCTACTTGTCAAATAACAAAATGTCAAATTTCATTCTTACGCCAGTTTCCTACTGCAACAAAATACACGAGGAGTCAAAAACAAAGCACTCTATTAACGCTGATATATACGGTATGTATTACTGTATACGTCAACTTTGTATCATCAAGAATTACAGTTAGAAGAACATGCATTTCTAAATGTCTGGATTATTCAGTCCTTCCTATGTAAACAGAATCATTCAGAAAAGGCTGATCTGAAAGTGGTTGTAGAGCAACTTGCTTTTCCATTAAACACACCTGGTACCTGATAAGGGTGCTGTTTTTGGTATCAGCTTTATCACAGAACTTGTGTAGTACTTCCAAACTCTCTTTTGTTTTGCAGTCATCAGCTATACGGAGGGGATACTGCACCTGCAGTGGAAAACAAAGTAGCTGGTACCAAAAATAGTTACAGTCGAGTCAAGTTGAGCTTTACCATGTGGTGGAAAAGCGCTGACTTTACTTTTCTTTTTGGTCCTGGCAGTAGGAACCAGTGGTCATGATATCTACAACACAAATATAGTCCTTTAATTTACTATCCAAATCCGCCAGCATGAAACTTACACATCCCTTTGAGTTTTTATATGTAATGTCGATGATGGTAAAACAGTCATAAACGTATCCCTCCACTATTAATTGATTAACTTTATACCAGAACTCTCATAAACCAAAGTGTCAGGCTTTAGTAAGTGTATATCTAACCAATTCGTATAATAACCTTCTGTGGGGGAGCTTTCAGTGGTACTAAACTCTTCAGACATCCGGTTCCTATCACCACCACTGTGAACAGTTCTGCATCTTTAAGTTTCTCTAGAACAGAGCTTTTCACATCAAACCATTCTAAATGACTTTGTTTACATCTGAACCATTTAATTATTTTTGTGTTTTTTAAAAATAGTTTTTTTGGCCTTAGTGTTATTTTTTTTTTATCACCACAGCGGGCAATAAAATATATTTCAAATATTTTGGGCAATTTAGCATAAGCTAAAATGCCAGCAAGGCTGCAAACAAATTTCTTATAGGAGTATTTTTGTATGTGCACATGACTATTTCTCTAAATTAGCTCATATGTCCAACAAAGCAGCAAATGGATGCTTTGTCACTTCTGTGCAAACGTATTGTGTCTTTGGTTAAGGTAAGTGTGTGAGTAATTGGAGCTGAAAATGAATTAATTTTAAATTAATTTATCTTACTATATTAACATAATATGTTATTATATTAAAAATTATATCAATTATATTCTTAGAAAAAACACTGAAGCATTGCTTTGATCGATATAATGTTGGACAAAAAGATTAAAAAAAAAAGAAAAAAGGTCGCATTGCTGGACCCACAAATAAGGTCTTCTATTTCCAAGGCGTATGTAATGAAACCAGTGAAATAACTGCCTGAAAATAATTCTACTTTGGTGCTGCAAAGAAATTATACAACAACTAACTCACCTGTTCCCTGATGCCCCTGCTTTACTGTGGGTGGAGTAAATGATCTCTCCATTACTACTAATCTTTTCTCAACACAACGGTTGTTTGATTATGTTAACAAACCGGACTGGCAGCTAAATCCACTGAAGCAGGATGCAAGTAACTAGAATTTTACTAGTGGGCTACTTAGTTCATTTTCATTTGGTCCTTGTTAATTATGTGTTCTTTTAGGTTTGCATTAGCTGCCCTCCTAACAACAAGGCTGACTGTGCTTACTTGTAATTGTTATGGTTATGTAACTGTAATGGTTAAATAGGGAGGATTTGTAGACACCGGTCCAAGTTTGGAACTCCTGTTCTAAAAGGAATGGTGCCGTTTAAGATTGTTGCTAAATCACTCGGTGGTAAACCAAAAATTTGCAAAAAAATTTTGCTGTACCAAAATACTTGACACACACCTGCCAGGTTTGTTAATGTGGTAAAGAAGGCTGAAGTTTGAGTAGCTTGTTTTGGTATATATTAGTGAAGTATCACAGTGTCAGGTATTCTAATAGTTTAACAGGTGCCCGGGAGTGATTGCAGATGCGTTTGGTGGTTTCCTAATGGGATTTAAAGGTGTCCCACTGTGCTCTCCCATAACCGCTAAGCCATTGGCCTTTTTCAGGGGGACATCATTTCAGTGCACAAGAGTGGAACCTTGTTTATGACATTGTATTTTGGCAATGACTGTACAATAACTGATCCCTCTTCCCATTCATGATCCACAAAACACAAAATTTTCTGGTGTACTGTAAAAACAGTAAACATAATCTATTAAGATTATGGTGTTGTGCAGGGGTTTGGGGAGGCCGTCATTTCTGCTTTTATCTGAGGCTTTCCTTCAGAACGCATAGCGAGCGTCTGCACTCATGCAGAGAGGATTTGCACTGGATGATTGCCACTTTTCCCATCTCCAAATCCTGTAGCCTCCTCCATATAAGGCTATATAACCAGGTACTATTTAACATTAAACAGTATTACTTAAAACTTCAGTCATAAATCTATGACGACAGCATTAAATCTCATTGTACCTCATTGTGTAACTATACTAGGATAGCTGGCTTAAATCATATGAACATGAGTTAAAGTATAAAATTACTGAAAAAGAACATGTTGCTGGTTCTCAGTGAAAACAAGGACATGGTGTATTTACCTCAGCTACTCAATACAGCTCATAACTCAGACATTTGTAATGCTTAGGTACTTATTCTTAGTATGACCAGTAGCATCAATAATCACACAGTCAGCCCAGCAGCAAAGGAAAATACACTCCAGCTGGCCCTGATCTGACCCACATCTGGGCCTACCTGTGTAATTTCAATGGACCACAATGCAGCAGCTAGGTCTCAGAAGTGTAAGCTCACTGGGGAATGGTCAGCTGGTCATGATGCTTGGGGAAATGGTGTGCATTTTAAAGGTGGTTGGGTTCATTTCCTTAATTGATCCAGCATAAATGAAGCATGCTTGCACTTTTATTTACACTTATTCAAACCTGTGTTTGACTGAAGTGCATCTGTACCAATAGCCCTAGAAATGTTTGCTCATAGGTTTTATTGTCCAGTTCTAATTCTCTAAGCTTTTACTATTGGCTGCTACGAGCCTTGGCCCAGTTTTCCTTTTACAACATATACAAAATATACAAAGATATTTTTGACAGTGCTTAAGGTTATACAACAAGTTACAATGTCTACCTCTTAGTCCTCCTAGTCAGTCTCTCTCTTTCTCTGTCTCTGTTTCTGTCTTAGTCTCTCTCTCTGTCTCTGTCTCTGTCTCTGTTTCTGTCTCAGTCTCTCTCTCGGTCTCGGTCTCGGTCTCTGTTTCTGTCTCAGTCTCTCTCTCTGTCTCTGTCTCTGTCTCTGTCTCTGTCTCTGTCTCGGTCTCGGTCTTGGTCTTGGTCTTTGTCTCTGTTTCTGTCTTTGTCTCTGTTTCTGTCTCAGTCTCTCTCTCTGTCTCAGTCTCTCTCTCTGTCTCTGTGTTTCTCTCTTACTTTTTTCTCTCTTTCCTTCTTTCTCTTTTTCCTTTCTCTTCTTTGTTAAGCACTGGAATGACATTTCTCCGGAGCGATCACATCAGAACCCCCAGAGTAGCTAGAGGCACCTGAGCATTAGCTCCACTGTGGGTTTCCTGCCCTGTTTCTGCAGTTTATCGCCCAGCATGACCACAACCTCTACAATGACCAGCTTCTGGCTCTGATCATGAACTCTATCTATGGTTGGCTCCATCTTGCAGTTACTCCGTCCTGGACTAATCAGACTGGACCTAATAGATGTTTTAGTCTTTCTCTTCATCCGGGTTCGACCTGAGGAGGTTGGGTTCCGCCCTTGAGCCTGGTCCCTCTCGAGGTTTCTTCCTTACACAAGGGAGTTTTTCCTTGCCACTGTCGCCTCTGGCTTGCTCAAGGGGGGCTTGGACCCTCTTTACTATTTAAGAATCATGTTTGTGCAAAGATGCTTTTGGGAAACCTAACCCTCTTTTTCTGCTGTTGACACACATTCTCATATTTTAGCCGATAGAGTACTCCGGAGTACTCAGATCTGTGGGTTTAAAGCATGCTTGTAGTCAACCTGGAAATTGTATTTTACTTTGTTAGTTAATGTGCCTGGTAATATTAAATGACTAATACATAAAAATATAAAATCAATATACACTTGGTGTGAACTTTGAACACTGGTAAAAAAAAAGTGGTAACGTTTTTACCACTGAGCCTCCTACTGTCTCTCTATGATACAAATGGAATAAGTCACTTGAGCACAACAATATTTTTGCAACAGCTCGAGCACAACAACAATTTGCAGTACTTTGACTTGACACAAGTCGATTATAGTAGCTTAATTTTTTACCTTTGCCATTACTTCATTGACTTTCCTTTGAGTGTGGTGTCAGGTGACTTTAGTAACATCTGACAATGCTGAGGCTTTAGTGAAACCATTCTTAACCATGCTTATCCACACATCCGTTCAGAGCAGTTTCTTGTATGTATCATTAGAATCAGAAACCAATTTTTTTGCCATATCAGTACAGGAAGCAAACCAGGCAGTAGCTTGCAAGCCATTCTTAGACCTGTATGCAGAACCAATGGACATACAGTCACAATAATGTACATTCATTTAGATATTAATATGCAGGACATTACTTTTGACGTTTGTGGAAAGTGGCAGAAGTATTTTCTCTCAGTGTCCTAATGTAACTGCATAAAAAGTTTTCCTAAAATCATGCGGCCACATCATATGATTATAATGTTCCTACTCCAACCATCAGTTTCTCCCCACATGGCTTGCATTAGAGACCTACTCCTTAATTTAACCAAATTGGACTTGTTCAGTCAATGTATCATCTCCTGATTAAGAAGTCATGATGTATTTTGCTGCCAGGTTGACATTAAGGGCCAGTTTGCTGGACACAGATAAAGAGTATCTAGACAATTTGAAAGTGGACTCCACACTGGTGGAATTGCTATGATATTTAGAAGGAAGATAAAGGCTACCAAGAACAATAACTGATGATAAAGTTAGACAGATATGGGCAATATTTATTGTGGCTGTTGGGTCAGACAAGTACAGCCATTTAGCCCATCCGTGCTTACATCACAAGCAGTCGAGCATGAAACTTGAATTATTTGCATGTCTCTGTAAAAGTGGTTGATGATTCTAAAATGAGTATAAAGCTGCATAGAGTTCACAATTATGTCATAATAAAAGTAATATCTGCACTGCAATGCACTGGTTCCTGGACAGGTCGACAGTCCATTTCAGGCCAAGCTTTAATATTTTATATATAATATACATATTATACAGTATATATATATACACATATATGTTGTTTGTGCTACTGTAAACAATACACAGACATATATAAGCATAAGTGCACTACCTAGCAACCCCAGCAAATCACTCATAACTACAGAGAAAGGTTGTGGTCAGTTTTAATGCAAAAACAAGGTTTCAATATATGCATCTATTAGTGCTCACTCACTTAAGTGCTTTACAAAGAGATGGGTCTTCAGTCTGCGTTTGAAGACTGCGAGAGACTAGGCTGTTCGGACGGCCAGTCGGGGTTTGTTCCACCATCTATGAGCCAGGACTGAGAAGGGTCTGGGCACTTGTCTTTCATGTGTCTTCAGTGATGGCGGGTCGATTTGAAGCTCGAAGGGCTCGAGGTACAGATCGAATTCTTAACCATTGCCATAAGCTAGGGAGGCACTGGTGTATTCTTGGCTTTGTAGGCGACCATCAGAGTTTAAAATCTGATGCAGGCAGCAACAGGAAGCCAGTGCAGGGAGCGCAGTGGAGTGACGTGAGTAAACTTAGGAAGATTGAAGATGAGTCGAGCTGCTGCTTTCTGGACCAGTTGCCAGGGCGTGATGGCCCGTAGAGGAAAACCAGCCACGAGCTAGTTGCAGTAGTCTACCATACAATGAACAAACCTGAATATGGCATTTTTACAGTATTTTTGTGATATTTTTGTTTATTTATTCGCTAAGTAACAAGGGCACACAACCTTTTGCACATGGCACCATATTTCTGTAACAGATGCTGCAGTTTATTCACCACTAGATGGCACACTTGTCTGTGAAGACAAAGCCTTCACCAAACCAAAACTCTGCTGGAGCCCATATTATGCAGACTGCAGGCTGACTCAGTTGTGCTCTTTTTTTACATCTGTAAACTATCAGACAAAAAAAGCATCTGTACACCAATTTCTCAAAAGCTCAGTTCAAAGGGAAATAACCACAGATGAAAGACCTACATAAGCTTCTTTCTTTGTCAGCATGTACTAATACGGGAACATGGGGAACTGCAAATGTATTAAAGGTGCTGTTAACAGGAATTTAAAAATGTTTAAAAAAATTGGTTTCGGTTTGATGTGAAACGCTACATGTACAGACATGGAGGTTTACTGGTGGGTTTATTAAATGGTCATATTTGCAATATGGCCCCCTACGCTAATGTAACGAAATCCGAAAAGATCCTTGAGTTTCAATACAATGCAGCATTTCAGATGAAACCACCTAATGATTTTATTTACATATCATCAAATGTGATATTTTATTATAGGAAAATTTGGACAAACTGTGTGTCAAGTAAGTTTCTTTCTGCCACTACGAAACCACTCATCCAAAAAAGAGGAACAGACTGTTGAAGCTGCCATCAATTGACAATGTTGGCACGAGACCTGTCAGCCAGTTTGCGGTGATTTCCTCTTCAAACAGAGGCCTCCCTTTTCATCCCTGTCACAGAAACGTCTTTAAAAGGTATTTCAAATCACTCTTTGAAATACAAATGCCACTAAAAATGCATTAGCTTGCTTAAATGGTCTCTCAAAAAGTCCTTTCTTTAGAGAGAAACAGATTCACAGAGGCTTTTTTTCAGAAGCAGAGAACCCTTTAAACGAATTTCCTCCTCCAGGATCACAGGCCTGTTTCCTGAGTTGGGTGTGAGTGGCTCTTCAAGGCTTCCCCTTTCTGCCTCATTCTGTTTTCACCCAAATCCGAGAGTGGTAGTCATGGTGACGGCTTGCGCATGCCTGATAAGCCACTGCTGGGCAAGGCCGGAGTGCATGGGAGGACAGGGGGCGCGTCCAGACGCTCAGACGCGTCCAATATGGCAGCACTGAAGAGCCACTAGGAGGCTACCACGCTTACTCTCACACGCTTCTCACAGTGAAACCCAAGGACTTAGCAACTGCCGCTCGGCTTAAGCTTTGTTTTGACAACAGGTTGTCTGCCCTTACATTCCCAGCAGTAGCCCACATCTGCTCCTTTCTGACAGTTCATTTCAAAGGGGGAATTTTTATGCTTCAGCTGCATGCTGTCAAGCTTGCTCCTGATTTTGGTTTCATTTATTTTCCCCAGGTTGTTAGGAATCGAGACATTGCTTTCACAATCGAGACAATGCTTTCTATCACATTACATCTTTAATCTTTGAGCTGTCCTATGAGAATAACACACAGAAAGGCTGAGTATGGTGAACTGAAGGAAGTTTTATTATGCAAATACAGATCACATGTGGGCAAAACTTCTATAGATATCTTGTTACTGCTGCTTATACATGTGTTTCTCTCTCACACACAAACAAACAAGCCTATTTTCATATATGAGCGAAGCACAAATACATGGTGACATCTACAATCTGTTATGTTCAATATGCTCCTTTTCCCCCTGAGGACTTATGATGTTTATGAGGGTTATACATACCCCAAAACAGAGACACAGGTCTTGGGCCGATGTCCCTTTGGTGGAAAGTCTAATGTGACATATGTACTTATCGTCAAAAGAATAGTTGCACCCAGAAGAAAAAGTCAGACTGCAATACTATTTGAAAGAGGGATAAAAGTTACAAGGAACAATAAATTATGATAAATTTAGATGTGGGTAATATTTATAGAGCCATGTTTTCTAATGCCACATGCCAGATGGCTCTGCATGGATTTATAGAGTTTTCCTGCGTTTGTAACATAGTCCTGCATCGTGCAGTCCACTACCAATGGTGCTGGTGCTAACAGGATGACTCATGGAGAAATCCCTGCTCTCTGAATGTCTGAAAACGTGGCCACTGGGACAGTCAGGTACAACGATAAGGCCTGTCCTTGTCTATGTCACATGTGCAACAGAGAGTGGAACATAAATCATTTGCCGGTCTCATGATGTCATACCTACCCACCAAGTTTATTTCCTGAGGAAAAAACATGCAAAAATATTGTGTGTGTGCACTCTGATATACCTTGTAAAACTCGAAATACTCATGTAAAAGGTGCCAGGTATGTATTTTGACAAGACAATTCACTTCCACAAGTTCCAAAAATTCTATTTAATTTAATATATATATATGTGTGTATTTGTGTGTGTGTGTGTATGGTGTCTTACTAATCAAATGTACTGTGGTTCTGAATCTGTTCATAAGTTTTAATAGACATGATTACCGATATTTCAGGCACAGTATACCACATACTAAATATATCACATGCGGTACACATTATAGTAGCTTGTGAAACAAAAGGCTTGGTTTTGCTTTTACTTTTATTTTTAAAAGATGAATATAGCCAACCTCTCTCTCTCTCTCTCTCTCTCTCTCTCTCTCATATTCTCCCTCTCATACAAGGTTTTGATCCAGGAGCTGCTGGGTCATGGAAAATCTTCATGAAGACCAACTTGGCTCCTCTCGCTCTCTCCAGAGGCTCGCTCATTAAAGCAGACCCTGCTGCGTAGCACTGAGGTTGGCAGCTTGTTGACTGGCTTGTCAGCAGAGTGTTTGTTTTTCAGGGCGGACGATGGGAACACAGGGCCTGCTCCTGTGGGAGGCATTAGACTGATGACTGAGAGGTTATGGAAATGACACTCGGCCTACACATCAATCTGCTATCATGTTAGCTACCGCTGACCTGTCAGGCAATAATTCACTGATGTATTAAAGGACTGCTGTGTGTGTAGCCTATTATATTGCAGTCTCACCTGGTCTCTGAATGCTGCTCCCTTGTGCTGTATCAACAGCTCTTCATTAGTCTCATGACCAACAATGAAAAGCAGTGCGAGAACACATTGGGCAGTCAGAGCACACTGAGCATTTAACACTATTTTATGCCTCTTTCAGCTCATTTTTTGCCTAGTCATTGACTACTGCTCGTGGCCAAATAATAAAATGCATTTCTTATTGGGGAGCCTTCAGAGCTTTTTAAGCCTGGTTTATATACACTCAACATCAAAAGAAGTGTCTGATTGCAATGCTATTTGGAAGGAGGAGGTTTTGTGGTAGTGGAATGTTGATAGCGTGTCAAATGGCAATCCACAGATTTTCAATTGGGGATAGGCTGACCATGGTGCCTTCACCTCCATCTAGACAAAAGTGGGGCTCCTGACTGCAGAAGACCTGCTGCCATTCTGAGTTACTTCATAACAGTCTTGCCTGACACCATTGTAGTCTTTGACAATGCTGATGTGGTGTTAGCGCCATCTGTGTGCATGTAGTCCTGTGCCGTGCAGCCGTCTGCCAATGGTACTAGCACTAACAGGATGACTCATGAAACGCATTCAACAAGACTGCTTGCTGAATGTCCACAAGCTTGGCTGTTGGGTCAGTCTGGTACAGCAATAAGGCCAGTGTCCGCCTACGTCAAATACTCAGCACAATTATTTGTGCAACTATTCTTTTGATGATGAGTGTTTAACAATCATGTTTGTAGTCATGTATCAACTGTCTTTATTAATTTTGTTGTAGTTGAAAACAAAATCTTGATATTCCGGTAGATAATGCACTGCCAGTTCTGCCATTAGTTGTGACATCAGGAGCTGAACCAAAGGCCTTGATTTTTAGGTTCATTTCCAACATAATAAGCAATTGACTGTGTGAGAAAAAAATCACTCACTGAGTGTGAATATGAGCTGTAATAAGTCAGTTGCTGGAAATGACAGTGGCAAAGTTAATGTCTATGTAATGTTGGAAATCCCATTTCATAATATAGAGTGTATGCACTTGCGGAATATGCCGGCCCTCAATTGGACTGAGTGGCAAAAAAGTCCACAACAGACCTGTGTGTATTGAAGGAAACAGCAAAACCAGGAATTAAATATTTTGTCTAAATTAAAGGCAGCTGGACTCAAGAGAGGAATATCAATTCATGTGGTTATCTCTTATCTTTAATGTTTCTCTGTTATCTGGCTAACTAACCCATGAAGTTTCCCTCATAAAAAACTGTGTTTGTTTTGGTTAGCCAACACCTTCTAACAATTGCCTCTTCGATTGTAGAATATAAAGCTTTTCAACATGGATGTTTTTAATAAATCCTGACAAACACTTTAACAGAACTTTAAACAGAAATGTAATATTTGGCTGATTGGTAGTCAGTAGATCATATGACACGATTTTACCCCAAATTCAGCATTTCTGTTTTTGGTTCCTTGGATTCTAATTGTTTCTGCAAATTGCAGCAATTCATATGCAGCATAAAAGTTTGCATCCTTTTTTGAACTTTTACATTACACAGACTGGTTCAACTGTGACCTCTTCTGCATACCCTGTATAATTACTAAACATTAGATATGTCAAGGGTAAAGATATGCTTTGCAATGAAACATGCAGTTGGCCACTGGTTTTAAACTTCTTATATCCATTCAATTTCTACACGTAGCCGTCTGTGCTTTACCTTTATTGTAACCTATTGGTTTGGCATGAAGATATACCCTAGGTCACTTGGTAAGCACTTTATATGTAATTAAAATATAGATAATAGAGATCTAAAGTGATATAACTTTGGTTCATGTGGGACGAAAGCAGGACGGGAGTTTTCTGAACCTGTATGATTATTTCTATTATTTAATTATGTATTTTGTGACGGTGTCCCCTTGACTCTCCACTTAAACTAAACCATGTTTGATACCGTAGCCATGTGACAAAGGTACACATAGTTTACATAGGAAACATAGGTTGCAGTTGTTTATGTTGAGATGTGTGCTTGTTATGTCAGCGGAAGAGTTTTTTCGCTAAGCTTGAGTAAGTGTGTGCAGGTGTGGTTATTTGGTGTGATCATTATCTGCATCCATAGGGTGAGAAGAATGTTGTGTCAGCATCTGAGCCTTCTTCAGTTTGTTCAGTCTTAAAGCCATATGTAAATATACACACACATGCATGAATGCACATATACACACATCCATGTCATTCTTCATCAGTCTGTAAGTTGCCTGTTTGAACAGGTGGGAAAAAAGGGATAAATGCCCCCCTAGGAACAATGTCCCCTTACTACAAAACAAAATCATAACTGTGCATGATGATGCATAAACCTACGCACAGTTAGATGAAAGAAACAGGAAGAGCATTCATGTTTCTTTTAATCGAACAAACAAGAATCTTTTATAGTGAACTACCAGTTACATCCAGCGATGGCATGGCAAGGACAAATTCACAATAGTAACAACAAAAGACGCCATAGCAACCACCCAACAGGTGTGTGTGAAGTGTGGGGTGGATGTATGCGGGGTGGTGTGTGGGATGTAGGATGGTTTGTGTGGTGTATGGTGTTGTTGTGTGGAGTGTAGGGTGGGTTGTGCCGAGTGTGCGGTGGGTTGTGCGGAATGTGAGGTGTGGAGTGGGCATTGTGGTTGCTGTGTGGAGAGTAAATGGGTATAGGGCAGGTTGTGTGGGGTGGGGTGGGGTGTGTTACGGATATAGGATTGGTGTGTGGGTGGGTTGTGTGAGGTATGGGGCAGATGTGTGTGGTCTGGGGTGTCTTGTGTGGAGTGTGTGGTGGGGTGTGTAGAGTGTGCGGTAGGATGTTGGGTGGGTGTGTTTTTCTCTTTGTACAGCTTAATGTAAAGGCATTGACCTTTATTATTCAATGACAACAATGATTTACCCATTTAGTAATTATGAAGAGATCTGGGCCTATTTTTAATGAGGAGAGAAAATAAGGTGGGAGGAGTGGGGGTGGCAGGGGTGGGCAGAAGAATTTTTCCCCTAAGTTACCCCACATGCGATCTGGCACTCTGGTGTCAGATACTGGAGCACGTTGTGACTTTCATATGAAGTCTGTGCCACATACAGTCACGGTTTTGTTAGGAAAGCAGAAAGCTTCGTTTTGTGCGTTCAGACGAGCTTTGAGAGAAGTTTGTTTAAGCGCTAACTGTGCAAGTCTGGGTTATTGACGTCATTGGCTTTCTTCTTAAAAGTTTCTTGTCGTGGTTCTTGTTTAATTAGTGCCAGACAGATCCTGTCAAAATAGGGCTTTAAGGCCTTTAATGGGTTTCAGCACTGACCAGGCCGAGAAATACATTTCACAGTTACATAATACTCAGCAGTGTGTGTGTGTGAAGTGCCATTTGCTCTCTCATTCGGTCTCACTCTCACTCCTTTTCTCTCCCCTTCCCCTCCCCTTAAACCCATGAACCCGCCTAACTGTGCAAACACAGCCAAGTAAATGGATAGCAAATGACCGCAGTAAATATGGTGCGATAAGTGAAATGTTTGCCATTCATTATGCGTCTAAGAGCTCCAGCGTGTGGAAGGGAGTTCCAGCTTTTCATTATAATTATATACCATATTTTATACAACCCTCCCAGCTCCAGCTCCCACTCTGGCTTCTTCTCCCATGACACATGATTCCTCTTGACTCACGCCCTTGTGCTTGCTTGGACAAGCGGGCAGCCAGTTTTTAGTAAACGGTAAACAGCAGCTCATCTCAAAACAATTTAAAACTAGCTCCTCATACTGAGGCTCCACAGTATACTGACCGCATAAATATCATAGGATTTATTGGGCACGTGAATAAGGCAATAAGAACAAGCTTGTAGTGGCTTTTAGGCACTTCTTATGAAATCAGAAGGACTGTAGAGCAAGTTTCAAGAGAAAATAGACTTTAGCAGAAATCCAATCTCAGCAACTTTAAACTAGGCTGCAGTGTATTTTGGTGAGCAAAAAAAAACCTTATAAAGTGAAGCCTTTCTCATTAAACAGTGCTAGATAATGATAATACAGGCTTGTGTGGCCACACATGGAGGCTCTTGGGTGGCACCGCAAGCTGTGGGATAGCTGTAAATAGGTTGTTGTTGTTGTTATTGTCTCACTGGTTTGAGATATATCTGTGTGATGAATGTGCTGGACTGTGGGATGGTTGGAGGGGGTGTGTTTCACAGTGGACTGGGGATCTGTGTCTACAGGTGATCAGCCTAGCCATATTTGCTTGATCTTCTTTTGCATTGCTGTCAAAGTGGTGTCAGTGGTGGGGTGATTCCCCTAGCAGATTGGAGAGGAATGGTGCTTAAATGAACAGAAAGGCTCACAGTGGAAAATACCAAACCCTGCCGAGGAGTATGGAAGAAGAACCAGCATGGTAAGACTGGGCAGAAGGGAGAAGGGAGAAGAAGAAGGAAGATGGTCAGCAAGGACCTGCCAACAGAGCAGCATTTTGGGATTGCTCAAGTGATGCTTTGAGCAGGTACTGGCGGTGTGGTTGGCCAAGTGCACACAAGCAACACCCTGGGTGGCATTTATTGTGGATGGTGGCAGAGGTAGTGGTGGCCCCTAGGCAGCTCTCTGTATCCTCCTATGTGTTAAATATTTTGTGCCATAAATTTGCCAAAATGACTGCAATATGCAATGATGGCTAAATACATATTCTTCTCATCTTTCCATGGCTGCCTGACATCAATACTCCACTCTAAGTACATGTTTTGACAGAATAAATGTTTATCTCTATTGTTCTCTATTGTTGGCTCTATCTCTAAAGTTTTTAATAATGTTGTCTGTCATTTTATAAAAGCAATTACTTTAATTACAGCTTTCATTGCTGAGCTATGACTCCCATTGTTTCAATTTTACAGAAAGTGTATTAGTGGTGAGATCTGTAAACTAAAACAGGCACTTGCATTCCTTATTTTCCTGCTTCACGGTTTGCCTTCAAATCTGCTTCTTCAGTGTTAAATGTTAAAGTTCTCATTCCCCTATGATCTTTCATCAAAGTGAAGTGACTTTTGCCCAACTTTAAAATCTTTTCATGTTTCATGTTTCATCTCCCAACCTCTACCACCTTTTATCAAAGAGAAAAGCTCAGAGACCTTCATCAATAATGTGTTTCACATGGAAATACAGCATGCCAGAGAAAGAACATGCTCCACAAACTCTGATTCACGCTGACCAAATGTGGAAGCATAGTATAAAAGACACTAACGATCATATAAGACAAAAGCATTCTGAGCTGGTTGTTTGGATCATGACTCATGAATAGCTCATGAAGTATAAAGTAGAGCAGTTGTTCAAAAGGACATTGTCAAAAGCACATTCATTATTTTACCTTCCATCACTGACAGCATAAGCCAGGTTCTCAAGTTCTCCTTTTATGAGCGCATTTGTTGAGGCTATGACTTACAGCAAAACATTAATTACAGCAGTACAGTACTGCCGATCTTGCTCTTTCAGCATGACAAGTTTGAGGCACACCTTCTTACCTAAACGTAAAATCATTGTGTCGAAATCACTTGGCATGGAGTCATGTCTCCTGCGCACTGAGAAGCTTTTAGGAAGTCAATGATGTAATGACATTTCTGACGAGCAGCAATAAAAGAGCTGTGGTTTATTTTACCTTGATAACAGTTTCTCAGTGTCTAATGGAACCTAATACAAGGTAACTGCAGTTAAATGAATGTGTAGGAGAAACATCATGCTGCTGTCTACTAGTTATAATCTTTAAATGAGGTGAAAATATTAAATAATATCACAGTATATACAAATTATTATATTATATTGATTTTTCCCCTAAAATATAGAACTAGCATCATAAATGACACAATAACAACATCCTTGTGTAGGGACCAGCAACTGCTGTCAGACTTTCATTGGACTATATATGACAGTCAAACAGACCTAGTCATAAAATATTAGGTCATCAGGCTCCTCCTTATGTCCACACCTGCTATAGAAACAGGACAGAGGGAGAGAGAAAGCTTGTGTGTTGAGATAATCTTTGCTTTGCTAGTGATCATCGTCTCACAGTGTGCAAGCACTGTCTTTTAAAGCTTCATCTGTGTTGCGTATGTGGTATTTGGCTGGGTGTTTGGTAACTACTAAGGCACTACATTGTGAAATAGTGCATTACTATATGGTTACTGATCCAAAGAGAGAACATATATTACTGACTATCCAAGGAAAAAAAGTTATCTGGATTTAATGTTTTTGTTAAACAAAAGACTTCGAAAGACTTCCGACGTTTGCAGAATTAAAAAACCAGGAACGGTTAACAGGCAAGCTCAGCAAGCAACAGTAAACAGCATAACAAAGGGAGAAGCTAAATCAGAGTCAGAGACAGGCGGAGGTCAGAACCAGGTAGAACAAGCAGGGAGGGCAAACAGGTTTACAGGGGAAGACCGAAAGGGAAAACCAAAGTGAGAAAGCACAGGTTCAAACCGTAGAGTCAGAGCACAAGCAAAAGGGATAAAGCGAAAGATTTTGCAATTTACTACCCTTCAGGCCAATGAGCCTAACACTAATGGCCCGGAGATTGGTCCTCAAAGAATGGAAATCTGTGAAGCCTCCTCCATTTAAACACACTGGAGGCTTTACCATGATCCCACTGGAAAAAATGAGATATAGCCGGACTGGCAACCGTAGCAAATTTACCCGAACATGGGCTCCTTTCATTGAATTTGTTGACAGTATATCCCTCTAATACTTGACATTGCAACTGAATCTCTCTCTGTATGTATGGGCCAGCTAGTCTTGGCAATGACAAGCTCAGAGCTCCTACTCAATCATGATACTGGACAGGCATTAGTGTTTTCTTTTGTGTGTGTTTCTACTTAGTTTAGTATATATATTTATCTATTCATATTTTGTTTGTTTATTTTATTTATTTGTGTATGTGTAGGTGTGTGTGTATATATATGTATATATGTGTATGTGTGTGTATATGTATGTATGTATATATATATATATATATATATATTTTTTTTTTTTTTTATGCATATGCTTGTAAATGCATACAGTGAATGTGCATGACTATAGATATGTATATGTGTGTATGTTCTCTTTTGTTTGTCTGCGAGGCCTTGGGGTGGGTGGGTTTAACGGTTCGGGTTTGCTTGTTGTTTTTTCTTACTGTTTTATAACCTGAAACTTATAAATAAAGTGTTCAAAAAAAAAAAAAAAGGGATAAAGCGAAAGAGTAGTCTAGGAACGAAGGAGGAGTCGAAAACCAGAATGAGACAACACGAGAAAGGAACGCTCAGCATTGCTAAACTAAGTTTGGCAAAGCTTCGCAAAGAGTGAGTGTTTGTGTGTGGCTTAAATACAGGAAGTAAGTGATTGCTAACAGCTGTGGCTAAAACTCAGATGACCTAGAGCGCATCACAGAGTCCGGACGGGGGCGCATAGGCATGACGTCATCGAGCGTGGCCCTCTGGGAAGTGGAGTCCTGAAGAGCGGGGAAGCCGGGAAGACGCGGAGGCGTAACAGTTTTGAACTTCCTCCTTGATGATAAATTGGAGAAAGCATAATATTATTGAGTGGGCAAAAATCACAATATTTAAGGCCTTCAAATCTACCGCTAGCGGTATTTCATAAAAACAACTAGACACTGTTCATCTCATAAACAAACATAACCAAACTTTTAAATATGTTGGATCATGTGCTATCCTCCATTATTAGCACACTGGCACCTAACTCAAAGGAGAAGGTTCTAGATAAAACTGTTGTAATCATTAGCAGTTGTGCTTAGTGCTAAATGCAGATGACATACCCGTGCAAAAGGTTGCCTCTGTGCTATGTAGTAGATTTTAGGACACCACAGCATCATCAAAAAGTATATAGGTCAGATTTAGATTTTCTGATTAGATAGTTTAGATTTACGGTTAACTTTTAGATTTCCATTTCCTGTAAAACAGGCCCTTATGGTCCCTAGTTGTGTCTAAATGAGAAAATAACTCGGTATCTTTACCATATCTTTCCATTTATCCGTGCTACACATAGAATGGATAAAGTTCTCTTGAAAAAACTACTAAACAGGGCCTTAGTCTAACATGGTGTGTTTTGATGTCAGGCACGAGATAAAATACCCCGGACTGCAGTCAGGTTCTTTTATCTAATTCAGGTATTTTCTGTGGATCATACAGCCCGCCAACCTTTTACTGTAAATAAGCCACAACTTGGCAACCATTTCAGTTTGATTTATAGTAACAGACCAGATACCTGATAAGCATGACCTTGCTGATACCCCTAAGCATATTCCTCACCTAACACTACAAATTCTTGAAGGCTGAGATATGGGGAGACTTTCTTTGTCATTCTCTGCTTTTTTTGTCTTGTTTAATCTTTTGTAAAATATGGCTGTTCCACACATTTTCCCTGTCTCACCCTTGCGAATGGCAAAGACAAGACATGGAAAAGTCCCTTCTATCCGGTTATGCAAGCCCTTTAGTGAGGAATTTCACTTTCTTTTGTAAAACAGCCAAGAGAAAATAAAACTTTGATAGGATCTGAAGTGTTCAGTCTACTAGAATAAAAAATCGGTTAGGGGTGGTGAGAGACACGTATGCACACACTGCAAAGGAACTTTGAAACTCAGATCGGATCGGAGATGTCCATCCTGCCAGGAAGGAATATCTAAAAATAAAACATGCACACATACACCCACCTATTAAGTGACCCTCTTATTCCTTGAAATTGACAGTGAGTCAGACGCCCACAGAGCCATAGATATTGTTCATGTAGCTAAACAGATGAGGTCCATTGATACAGTACTGAAAGAACTGAAAGTGAGTCAGTGCTATTCACTGCTGCTAATCATTTATGGGCTTTTATCTTCACTAGCAACATAATCACGGCTGACCTGATGATTTAGACAAAAACTCTGACTCATCTCGTAGACAAAACACCAACTGCAGTCCCATTCAGTGACAGAGGGTGGCATTTCCCACTGTCTCAGCTGATTTAGTAACAGAAGTTTAAAGGGATGTTTTGGGAAAAAAATCGAATCTTACCCCAACAGACGTTGTTTACTCCTAAAGAAGGTAGCTAACAAGTATTAAAAGCTTATAGCGTAACACTTTACACTGGGTTAACTATATCTGTAACTTCTTTCTGGTGACCGGAATTAAATTAAGCTCAGATATTTTTTATTAATATAATCCAAATAAAATTTTGGGTGCTGATTTAGTCTTGACTAGAGTGACCAGGATAACATGCTCCATTAAGGGGTTACCGAACAAGACACCATGCATACTGTAAAGAGTATATTACTTCAGTGCTGTTACAAGCTCCAAATATCTGTGCTTAACCTGGTGAGCTGCTGTTAATGGAAGCATCTAGTGCTAACACAGAGGTGTGTGTAGAAATGAGCATAATTAAACAAGATTGGACTGCATTATAATCCGCACAGTGCAAAGAGAACAGGGACAATGAGTTAAACAAAAAGTTGAGTTTAAAATTGTAATTTTTAATGAGCTGAAAAAGCCTAAACATAATAACAACAATAATAATGTAAAGAACGTTTGACAATTTTAGAAGTTGTTTTTGACATTGCATTATAAAAACTCTACCTCTACCAGGCAGAATTATCTCAGCATTAAAGATCATCACACATCATAAAATATCATTAATGTGTCAAATATAAATCAAGTATTTTTGAAATAGTAACTAGACAAAATATTACTTTAACTTATGTGACTTAAGGTTTATTTAATTTTAGAGCTTTTCTATAGATTGATTTATGGTGACATTAATGTAAAACACAATGTAAAATCAGCTTCTGCGTACAAACTGACAAAAATGCCAATGAATGTTTTTGTTAATCTCAAACTTTACACTCAAGCTTTATAAAATAGTGATGATACATTTGAACTGTGCAGTGTGCTTAAAGTAAAGAAGAGCGAATAAGACTATGGCTGTGTTTAGAACGGTTTCTTGTATATGGCCCAACAACTGTTGGAAAACTAAACTTTCCATAGGAGCATATAAATCATCCTTATAGTCATGTAAGGTTAGAACATTAGATTTCTCCTCAGGACCACTGCTGTCATAGTATTAGGATGAAATGAGAGAGATCAGTGTCCTAGATGTCTGTATGTGAAGTGTTGTGACTCTGTATTGAGCTGCTAGGGAGCATGGATGGCAAAAAGGGGAGTGGCAACAACCCTCAGCTTTCTACAAAAACAGCCATGCTGTGATAAAATGGACAAAACAACTTCAGCTTTCATAGTGTGTTCTCCTTAATTACTACTAGCAGAAGTATCAGCTCTGTTTAACACAGCACGACTGTTTGCTTTGCCAATGGAAGGTAAATCATTACATCTGTTTGCATTGAGATATGTTGGCACACCCAGGCCTCAAATAATGTTTACTGTTGGCAACTGAGACCATTACGACAAGATCAAACTTGCAAGTTCTTAGCAGTGGCCACCCTCATAACCTGGGACCACCCACCATCCTTCATGTCCCTGTCTCATCACACTTTACTGAGAAGATTGGCCTACCACCCCCTGCTAGGTAGGGATAGGCTCTGGTGTCTTCTCCTCGTGGATTATGCACTCTCTATCCCTGAGACTTGGCGTCCTCTTCTTATGGGATTTGTGCTAATACCTCACTGTGTTTGCAAAATTCCTCCCTTGTGCCCCATGACAAGTCAGTAATTTCCTCCTTTTCTCAGTGTGGTGGGAGGGAGAAGCACTCTCAGTAGCTCCGAAAAGCCCTTTTTTGGTCATATTTGAACTAAGCAAGCCTCAGATCAGGCCGACCAATGAGAAGGACAAGATGTTGGTCATCCAGGGGCAATATTACAATTTGACCCTCGAACTCCCTGCTGTGTGACTTGGCCGGCAGTGCCGTTTTCATTTTAGATCAGTCAGGGAAAACACAATAACCCCCCTATTGAGTTATGAAGAACAGCTCCTGCTTTTCTCTCCAGGTTTTATTTTCAGCTCTCTGAAGCAGCATAAAAGTGCTCTAGAGATTGTTTTCCAATAATAAGAATGTAGCACAGAAACCCTTTCATACAAAAGCTTTAAAAAGGGCTCTCACAGGACTGTATTCCATCAAACCAGCTTTCAAACCAAAGCACAGCACAGAAATTGTGCATCAGCATGTTTCCACTAGCACATAACATTGGCTTACACCAAGTTTGGCCAACCCGTTATTAAAGTGTTCTTAGAGATGTCTTAGATCACTGCTTAACGTGCCTGAATATGGATAGTAAAACGCTCCTAAATCAGAGTGTCTAGAATTCTGGGGAAAGGTTGAGTTGGATTGTTTTTCCTAAAAAGGAAGAAAAGGATTGCTTGATATTTGTGTAAAGGTAGATATTTAATCATTAGAGGGGAAATTTATTGTCATGGGAAAAAAATCACAGCTGTGACTGTGATCTAAAGGCGAGTTTTCTAGATTGGTTGCAAAAAAATAGGTTTTTGCTTTATAGCCATAAAACTGTCAGGTTCAGCTCACCTTTTTAGCATTTTTAGCATTTTTTAGAGTTGCATTCCATTTGTTTCTGGCTAATAACAATGGTTAGTTGTTCTACCATCACAGCCGTTGTATCCATTCACATTTTATGTGATGTAAGAACTT
This sequence comes from Prochilodus magdalenae, assembly GCA_024036415.1. Classification (NCBI taxonomy): domain Eukaryota; kingdom Metazoa; phylum Chordata; class Actinopteri; order Characiformes; family Prochilodontidae; genus Prochilodus; species Prochilodus magdalenae. The sequence goes on along the minus strand of JAMWET010007338.1, from coordinate 991,568 downwards.
GTAACATGTTCATATGCTTGCTAGTATATGCTCATATTATTTGTATACGCCACAAAATAGGAGATACTGCTGACAGTTTCAGAATTTGCAGCAGGCCTGGATTCACACTCATCTTTAGAATCTGACCAAACAGGCACAAATATATTCTTATGTTGTCTTGTCTGTGTGAAAGTAGAAATTGTAGATTAGCTGCAGTGCACAGTGAGTCATTGCTCAGTAACTTGTGTTCAGCTGAATAATATCACATTGTATCACATGGTTAGATGAGACAAGAGTGGAACTTCTTAGCAAAAATGCACTACACAAAGTTTGGTGGGAAAAGTAAACTGTACACCAATAGCAAAACCTCATTTAAACTGTGAAGCATGATAAAGAGAGCTTTTAAAGAAATCAGGGTTTGGGGCTGCTTTACGATTACTGAGGGAATAATGAATTCAAAGGTGTATCAAAACATAAAAAATTTAAGGACGAACATAAGAGCAGCCGTCCATGACCTCACAGCGAAGAGATGCTGGGTAATGCAACAAGACAATGAGCCCAAGTACACAAGTAAATCCACTAAAGAGTGGTTGAAAAAGAGGAGCATTTGTGTTTTGGAATGGCCGAGTCAAGAGTCCTGACCTGAACTCTATCGAAATGATGTGGTATGACAAAATGAACTAAAACACATTTGCAGAGAGGAATGGTCCAAAGTTCCTCTTCAGCACTACAGGAAACATTTGGTGGAGGATATTGCTGTTAAAGGGGGATCAAGAGGTCATTAAACTCACTTATTTTCTCACTCATTAGGTTCACTTATTGTTTCTAGACCGTACTGTAGGTGTTTACTCAGTGTACGCAATAAAGTACATCCAAAGTAGAGCCGTTTGTGTGCTTTCAGTTTAGTTAGAGTGTGTTTGGCTATAATGGTGACTTTGAACTATTGGAAAACATATTTATTACTAATTAATGCAGAGATCCACATAATTCACTGACTTCTTCTGACCTCTTTTTAAAGCTTTGGTTCCCATCCCTGGTTCTGGAGTACTGCCTGTCCTGCACATTTTAATTTAATTTAAACTCAGGAAGAACTTGTAAATTAGCTGAGAAAAATATGTTGATTAAATGAAAACACTGAAATATGCAGGGCTAGGGAACTCCCAGACTACAGTTAGGAACTACTGCTGCAGGCGGATTCCATTTCTTATCAACTCAAACCCTTTCATAGAGCTGATTCAGTTGTCCAAGAGGGATTAAAGTCTTTTTTGGACAGCATTAGTTCTACATGGGGGGGTGGAGTAATGCAGTTTTACTACAGGACGGCTGTAAAATTCATGACCGTTTTGCACAGGATAAGAGAAAAAAGAATGGAGGGGCTACATGGTCGCACTGCCACCACCTCCAAACAGACCATGAACCAAGTCCATCAACCAAAACTATCCAGCTTACAGCATCCGGTGACCACAGATAAAGTAGAAGATGATAACCAATCTTATAACCCACTTATATTAACAATGAAATTTCAGCATGAAAATTAGCAGCTACATGTTCAACTTGAACAACCTAAGGTATCTATGCCATGCACAATGAAACCCAATGCCTCTTTAAACTTTTCCACAGGATAGAGTTAGTTCAATATGACAGGGTGTTTATCTACATGTCGACTGGCACAGGATGATTATAACCTGAGGTTATTTTTGAGTCTTGTTTTACAGAAGGTAAAAAGCTCTGTAATCTTTACTGACTCAGGCAGCAAAAATGACTGACATAGCGCTCTCAGAAATAATTACATTACTCCACCTTTCCATGTAAAACTAATCCCTTTCAAATAAGGCTTTTTAAAATAGAATGACATGAACACTGAAAATCCTCCAACACTTAATAAGGCATTTAAACCTATGACAGAGAGGGTTATCAGCAGAATCGAGGGAATCTGAACCTTGAATGGCAGCAACAGTAATTTGGTGTTTTGTGTGTTGGTTTGTTTTACTTGTTAATGTTGTAAATGGCATCACCGTTTGACTTACTGTCAGCTGAAATGAGCTCCTATACATTAGGAACACCACAAGAATTCCAGACTTCCCTTTTATACCTGCTGAGATTCTTCTGAGTAACGCATCGAGAGATCATCAGTTATCCTTTTACAACAAAGAGATGGCAGAGAGCTTGTGGGGAGCATGGCTTTTTAACAGCATACTCTATGATCTTAAGGGCATTCACTCAGCCATACAATGGCCAAAACTGAATCACCTCGTAAGAACGACAAAAGACTTTTCAACAGTATTTGCCTTCAGCTTTAGGGGGACATGATTTAATGAAATTTCTCCTGGTGATGTAGTGGAGCTTTTTGCTGTACAGAGCTGGGAGGAACCCAGCTTTCAGTAACAATACCAAAGACAGAGAAGCAAGTTTGTTCATATTAACTTTGATAGTTCAGGGATGTAACTGTTCTAGCCAAAACCTGTTTTACTGCACTGAAAAACTACTAACCTGCTGAACTCTAGTCAGGGTCTCCCCACTGGCACGAGTCTTATACAACAGCAGCTGACTGACAAGATTATGGTACAGTTGAACAGGTATAGGCGGACCAAAAAAGAGAACATTATAAAGTACGGGGGGTCGAGCATGATACTAGAACAGAATTAAAACCCGACCTACATAACACATAAATGTTTGCTTTGCCCATCTAACTGGGTGGAGTGGTTGATATTTGTGAGTCAGGTGGGAGCTTAACAATTGACTAGCATTTAGAGGGCTGACATGCGGATAGATGATAGGTAAGTCAAAACGTCACATGACCTTGGTATACCAATGAAATGCACTACATGTCTTTTGACATGGATGTGAGCCAATGGTACACATAATATTATTTGTGAGTGAACATTATAAACAGTTCATCCCAAAAAGAAGACCAATAGGTGTTCATCCAGGTACTGTGCTGGACTGAAGACTGGGAGTTGAAAAAACAGACTGTTCGATCTAAAACCTGACATAAGTACAGTAGACTTCAATCACATCAATCTGAATGTTGAATTGAGATCAGCAATGGTGACGAGCTGCCAAACCAGAAAGGATAAAACGCTTGACCACTCCCCTGTTCTGCTTGGATATTCTTATCATTCCCTCATCTATTTCATCCCCTCAACCAATAAGCCTAAGGTGAAATTAAAGAATGTGCCTCCTGATCTCATAGAAGCTTTGAGGGAATGTCTGGACTCAACCTAGGACTCCTTCAAATCTACAAATAACAACTTGCATGACTTTGCAGATGCAGTCACCTCTTACATAACCATCTGTGAGAAGACTTGCATCAAAACACTCCTCTATGTACAACATTAACAAACGTTGGTTCTTCAGAACCAGAAGGAAAAGAGCTATTGAAGTGGTGGCCATGGTGCATAAGAAAATATGCACATAACACAGACAAAACTGATGAACACAACTACAGAGAAGACATGATGACTGTTTCTTTCTCTGGTAAACACTCCAAACCATAACAAGCTATAACCCATTTGGCTCCCAAAGTCTCTCAACAACTTTAACGGAAGATTTAAGATACAAAGGCTATCCCCCTGTTCTCCCTTGTCTAGCTGCAGTCAGTTTTCTACATCCTGTCACACCTCACTTATGCACATTTACATTTAAGGCATTTAGCAGAAGCTCTTATCCAGAGCGACTTACAACCATGTTTGGTGTTTTATGGATAATGTTTCCCAGCGAGTATAAGAAGGTTAGAGTCAAAACTCGCCATGAGCTCTGACACTGCCCGAACTAGGGCCAGTGCTAATACTTAGAGAGAGCAATACACAGACATAAATAAAGCATAAGTGCACTACCAAGCAATTCCAACTCAGCGCTCAGATCTAAAGACAAAATAAGGTTATGGTTCAGACTCCCACCTGCTATCTCCTTCACAACATCTACAACCCCCTACCCACCACTTCTAAAGAAAACAGAAAAGTATGGAAGCTGCTGGCCCTGAAGGTGTCTCACCTGCAACACTCAGACTCTCTTTGGAAGAGTGTTTTCTTATCTTTGCCGATCTTTTCAATCAGTCCCTGGCCTAGTTTGTGGGACCTGCCTTTTTTAAAGATTTTGACCTGGCTACTACATCCTGAAACACCTGGACGACCCCAACATTTAAGCTTCCGTGTTGTCAGTGGACTTTCCTTCTGCTTTCAGCACTATAGGGTCCTGAAGCTCTTCTGGACAAAATATGGCAGCTCAGTGTCCCTGCATCACTGTTTTATTGGCTCCTCAACTTTTTGCCTAACAGGAAAGAGTTTGTCATTGTGTACGGATGACCACAGGGTGTCAGGGTGGGTGACCAGATTTTCTCATCACTGGTGCCACACAGGCTTTGGGTTCTCTTCCTTGCTGTACTCTCTCTATATTTCTAACAAAGACTGAATTTGCAGATGGTACTCTGGTATCATCACATCCACGGCTGAGCATGAAATATTTATATATATATATATTGTATCTTTTTCCATATTTGATGCATTAGATTTAATTTGATGTTGATGACTGCACCATAAGGTATAAATTGTACAGTATGTTTAGTCAGTACAGCACCAATTACGCTACAGCCTTTTTGATACACTGTGCTTTGTTAGACAGACCCCTGCTATACAAAACAGCAGGTCAAAACAGCCACAAAAATGGAAACATGGCCTTATCTTTAAACTTCTTCTCATTTTGGATCTCTGTTCTTTCTGAGACATCATTAACCTCCTGCTCTCTTTCCTTCACTCCAGCATTATAGACAACATTAATGAACCAGGGTTGTTATGGGGTGCCCAAGTGGCTGCAGAGCCCTAAATAGCTGTTTATATTGTTCACAAGATAGATCCTGCACTAATTGTTTAAGATGTTTTATGTTCACCTGTCCACTGAGTGAAAGACACACATCTTTGGAGATGGTAACTTTTAGCTAACTGTTCATCTTGAAAAGAGCAACAGGATGTCAAAACTAGTTTCACAAGAGTTTTCAGTACTTAGCTAGGTTAACTGCTAATAGGAAGTTCAGCGCTTCAGTCATATAATGTTGTGACAGTGTGGATTCCGCAGATAAGAGCACACTGTTTCTTACATTTACTTTACCTTTCATTTCATTGCAGTTTGAACCAAAGCTGTTTGTCTTGACAACTTCTGTTAATATACATTCATTCCTGCACTGTAGGCCTCTGCAAAACCTTCCTAAAAAGTTGGTAGAGCAATTTAATGAGGTAAAAAAACCTAAATAATTATGTGATATCATGTGATTATAATCATGATTTGGTGCAAATGCAGTATACATAAAAGTTAACCAGATAAAACATGAAACATTCTGTGTTCATACTGTCTGCAGTGAAATGAGAGTCAGTAAATATATCGCTATGTGGCTTGTTTGGCTTGCTTGTTCTTTTCCTGATTTGGGCTTTGCATGTGGCTGACGACTCTGCAGTGGACTGTAAACCTTTTGAGGTGTGTGAGAGTGCAAACGTAAATCTAATCACTCAGAGGTTTAGTCAACAACCTTATGACCCCCTGAGTTACGGTCAGTGCTTCTGTAAGGAGGAATAACCGTAAGAGAATGCTGATTTCTACCGCCTCACACACACACACACACACACACACACACACACACACACACACACACACACATACACATACACACACGCACTCACGCGCACAGGGGGAGAGCTGTTATTTTGTTTCTAGCTTTTCTCCAGCACCTTCTGTCCTATAAACAAATTCACATTTCCTAATGCCTCTGTTACTGTCAACTGCTTTGGCCTGATGTTTATTTCAGCTTTAACTTCCAACTAAATATTTGAATAGAATGGAGTGTTTGGGAAATGGTATTACCAGCTTATTGTCAGTCTCTGCTCTGTCAACACTAAATGGGTATTTGAATACTTCCATCACCTCCCAAATTCCTTTGCTTTTTGTTGTACTGAGAGCTGTGAAGAAACTAACTCCCTTTAGGAAGCAAGGCAGAAAGGAAAACTAATGGATTTCAATCATTATAATTATATAATAATTATAATCGGCTAAAAGAAAACTTTTTACAAGGTTGTTGCATATTATTTTTATAAACATTGTATCAATGTATACAAAGGGATATTAATCACTTACATACAAAGACTTAAATATAACTACTGCTGCCCTGTACTGTGCCTCATTTAACAAGCGGTCTTGGCTGTAACACTAGGCTGTAACTGGAGAGGGTGGGGTTAAACTTCAACAGACTGAATAGGTGGGCATATGGTTCGCTTTTAATGGCATCATAAAAAGGAAGAAAGAATGAAAGAAAGAAAGAAAGAAAGAAAGAAAGAAAGAAAGAAAGAAAATAAAATGTTGTGTTTTGTTTTTGCTATCAAATTGTAAGTAATCTGTTTAGTAAGTTCACCTAATTGCAGAAAATTTGCACGTAGGTGGTGAAAATTGTTAATGTTCCACACTGATATTCAGACTTTAGGATGCATTTACTTCCAAACAATGGGATCTCAATGGTTGCCATGTGGCCCACTTCCTGCTCTGAAATGAAGGGATATGGCTTTATAGGCTCTGCCATGGCACTGGGGCAGCATTTAACATTTTTTTAATTGAATTAAATTAATTCATTTTAGATTTAAAAAAAAAAAAGCTTTAAATAATATACAAAATATGCATAAAATATAAGTATTAAGTTCCCAATACAAATAACCATATAATATATTAAATTTGTATATAATTAGCCCATCACTACTGCAGTTATCTTAATATTTAAATAGACCTAAACCTAAGGTCTGAATACTACCATGTTCTTAAAGTTTGTGTTTCTGGGAGTTTCACTAGTTCAGTCGGATGGTCCATAAAACCATACAGACATTAGACAGACAGATAAATGGTCAGTGTGACGTCTGACCTCTGTGTCTCTTATCTGTCAACATCATGAGATAAATGGTGCTATTAACCTCCTGAACTCTCTCACTCCAGCCTCTTTATACATTCCACCACTAAAACAGGCCCAGTGTCTGTGCCTCTCCCACTCACTCGGCACTAATCTGACCAAAGAATTCAAGCTTCTGCTTTGTGTTCACTGCAGACTGGATTGCACTCACATAAACAGAGAATTTGGGAGGCTTATTAGCATGAATATTGCCTCTTAATACGCTTTTCTTGGTTCAAAAGAGTGGACTAAGAAACTAATGAACGATCTAAGGTCACATCTTTCCTGCCTATACATGTGGGTTTGTTTGATGCTGGGACCAGTTTATATGTTGCTTTCTATGAAAATAAGGATTGGATTGGAGTGTATGGTGGAGCAGTAAGCTAAAATATTCCATTCCCAATGTTCCCTACCCTGGAATCACAGCTTGAAGTTTGAAATCAGTACTTTCAATCATAAACTAATCACTGAGAAGGAAGTGTGGAGTTGCAGTGCTATTGGCGAATGAGGATAAACATTACCAGAAACAATGAATTCTGATGAATTTAGACTGATATGGCAACATTTATACAAGTGTCTCTCAGTATGGTGTCGGCCTGCCATGTTTGTTGATGCAACACGTAACTATAATCGTCTGGTAACACTGAATAAAACAGGATGCTATTGTTTCTCACCAGCTTGTACTGTGACACATGACTGAAACTGAGGGCCATAAAGGGACACCTCCCAATCCCTTCCACCCCTCCGCCCCCCATTTAAAGTGAAGGCCCCTATGTTAATAAAAGACCCTTCAGAGATAATTTGTTACCAGAGGTTAATTTCCTGGTCTTTCTCACTATGCACTAGAGTCAGGAGGGAATTTCATGGGGAGCTTTATATTACAGTGTTATATATACATATTTATATAGTATAATGTTTGCAGTCAGTTTCGCTGTTGGTTGTCTAGATGAAAGTTATCCAAAGACACGTAAATTCATATAAACATATACGTATTATAAGCGTGTTTAAAAATATATATAAAATAAAATGTTATAGTATGCTGTGGATCATGTTATGGTTTATTTTGTTCCAATATCCGAAACCCACGCAATGCATGGTCAATTACTGTCTGATGTCTTCATAGAATGATTTTTGTCTGGGAATAAAAAGCCCCACGGCTTGGCCCTAGGAGTAAACAAATTGTTTATAATTGGGGCGGTCGTGGGCTGGAGGTTAGGGAACCAGCCTTGTGATCGGTCGCAGGTTTGATTCCCTCAACTGACAGTAATGACTGAGGTGCCCTTGAGCAAGGAACTTAACCACCCAACTGTTCTCTGTGCTCACTGCCCTCTAGTGTGTGTTTGTGTGTGTGTGTGTTCAATAGTGTGTGTATATGTCTATGTTTCACTTCACAGATGGGTTAGATGCGGAAAACAAATTCCTCTGTGTGTAAAAGCACAAATGGCTCTCAAAAACTTTACTCAGAGAATGATTGGCCTCACCAAAGCTTCTTTACTTTTCAACATAAAGTAAATTACAGCTGTACCTCACTATGAACCTTTTAGTTTTAGTTGTCAGCCAGCAAACAGTGGATAAAATTACACATCATGGCTGCTACTTGCAGGTTCTTGGTGGAGTTGTGATGCTAATAAAGGTGGCACTGCTTCTCTCCTTAGTCTCTTCAGTGTCAAATGGTGAGCAAATGTCTGGAGTAAAATATACTAAGCAAACTAACGATTTTGCATTGAAGTTGTTTAGGATCTTATTAATGTTGAGGGGGCTGGAGTTGTTTTCCTATTCTCCATCTTGTTTTGCATTTGTTTTTTGTTCCACCCTAAATGGTGCCACAGTCACATTCTAGTGCCTGAACGAGCTATAGCATTTAAGGTGGAACAGAACATTTGATAAAGAAGCTGATGAATAGGAATTCCATTGACCCATTGAGAGTTCAATACCCTGGAAAGGGTATGAACAGTGCCAATGGTTTTACAATGCAGTACTTGAAAGAGAAGACAATTGAGGTTCATAGTATGTCAGTTCTATGTACTGAACTCTGCTTATTCAACTATAATAATGTAAATATGGTTTTCTGTTCTTTGGTGACTTTAATTCATAAAAAATGTAAATGGTCATACTTATAGTAATACAATTTTGTGCCTAGTGGAAATAGTTCATTACGGTCATTCGCACCTAGCCTATTTGTTCTTTTGCTAATGGCCAAATAATAATGTTTTTCAGGATATAAACGCTTTCATGAACTGAATTTGCAGAATTTGTATTCTAGCCTGTTTCTGTGGTTTGACCGCCTAATAAAGAGTAGAAAATGCAGAACAATGGTGTAATTGCGACATCCTAGGTGCATAGCCTCTATACTGGTAGCAGGAGTGAATGAGCTGTTAACATATGGAGTCACTTATCTTCCCAGTTTAACCCAAAGTTTGGTTTCCATGGAGCCGCCCAAATTTAGGAGCTTTTATTACAGGTCACCATGGTAACCATGGTTAACATTCCATTGGGTTTTCCCCAAATTAAAACGGAAGATGCCAGAAAAGCGGTGCTGCGTGCCGCTGACCACACTGTGATGACTAATGTGCGCTGAGGGAAAATGTAACGGTTGGTCTGTGGTGTTCTTAACTGCTACTTCTTTTTCTTCAGTTTCTTCTCCCTTTTCCGGCTTTCACTCTCACTACGCCCAGCCCCTGCTAGCTGATCATGCTCACAGAGGTTTCTAGAGGATGGAAGTGATTCCAGTTTTTTACTTATTCATTGACACACCCCGAGGGGAGTAGGGACGCCCCTACTGCAAGTATGACATCAACGTTAGGGGAATGGCCATTTGTAATTTCTGACCAATTACCCAGTAGATAAAGAGAGCAAAGGGCTATCCAAGGCCATTTTTCATCTCTTGCACCATGTTCTTTATTCATTCTCGTAGTGCTGACGCATGATTTTGGTTTATCATGTGTTGGTGGTGTGGGAGTCAGTCCAAACACAGATAAAAAGGCAGCTAAATAAAGTGGATATTTATGATTATTTCAGCACATCAGCTTTCATTAGTCCAGAAAGGGTTTTTCTTGAAGACTCTTAATCGCTAAATTTAATCTGAAAGTAAGCTTTAGATGTTTAGTGTCATTTTGTATTTGTAGTGTTAATAACCAAGAAATGCAACAATTTCTGAAAGAGAAATACGCATATTTAGTTTGTATTATCCATTATACAGTATTTCCATGTGTTTTGAGGGTTTTGGTACCAGGAAGGGACAAGAAAAAGAACAAAACTTACTCTCTGTCCACAGTGGACATTCTCCTATTGCAACACACTCCTCCTGTCAGAACAGTAATGCTGTAAGGGCTGAGCCAAAGTACACACAGAGCTGAGACCGATAAAATTACCAGTTTGGCATGAAATATGCAGAGAATATGCAGAGAACTGTGATTGTGATATAAACAATAATTAATATATTAGTTAATCTAATTTAGTCAGGAATTATAGAGAATTTGGACTGAAGCCTTCCTTTAATCTAGTCAAGAAGTTTTATTGTCAATAACTCAATATGTAAATACAGAAGACTGAAATGGCGTTACTCTTGTGTCAGGGCGCTGAGTTTGTGTGTGCAGAGGGCAGAAGTTGGAGGACAGGGTAGAGCAGGGACAGAGTTAAGCATCCTGACAGCCTGGTGGATGGAGCTGTCCCTAAGTCTGCTGGTCCTAGCTCTGAGACTTCGAAGTCTCTGATGGCAGGAGATTGAAAAATCTACTGCAAGCCTTCAAAAAAAGGATCGAAATGTCCAAAGCAAGGCAGTCATGTTTCCATCGCATGGAATATAAACAAATGCATGGGAATGGTGAAAGTAAATAAAGACCTTGGGTCAGAGTACAGAGAGTCAAATGAAAACATAGATACTTTTAGAGAGAAAAATCGCCTGAGGGAATAATACTAACCCAGCCAAAACCCCACACATACATCAGAAAATTACATTGATTTTTATGTACTATCATTATCTGATTATCCTATTAAGGCCCTGCTTCCAAAAACACTATATCAATGGCCTAACAACCACCTTGTTACAGCTTGCTACTGTAACATTTACAGTGTTTTTCTTTTCTAGTTACTACTAATGTTATTTACATTATAGTTATTATTAAAGCCATAACAAACAATTGTCTTGTCTGCTCAAATTTGACTCTATTTATACATGTTTTTAGACAAACTATAAATAAATAAATAAATAAATAAATAAATAATCATGTGGCATTTAATGGCGTTTAAAATAATTAAAATACAAATTATACAAATGCAACATATGTTATTTAAACTGATGCAGAGAAATTTTTCATTGTTGTTTTATTAATAATTAATTATAGTTTTTTTAAAGAATACATGTCCAATCTGAAGTTAAATCACAGATACTTTTGAGCTGTGCTTGGATAACAAGCAGGATGGTTCCTCTCCTCTTTAGCAAACCTGAGATTTATGCTTTCTCAGGTAGTTGTTAATGCGTTGCTAGGCCATTGCTAGGGCATCTTATGTGGTTGTTAAGGTGTTGGTAGGCCATTGCTTTGCTAAGGTGTTGCTAGCATACTTGTATGATGGTGACATTATACAGGAAAGCCCTAGTGCTTTATGAGCAAGGATGGTTCCAGGTCTGCCACTCTGTCAAAAAAAATGCATCAATCATTTAAGCATAACCTTAT